>CM076581.1:705560951-705963885 GCA_034641835.2 Pinus albicaulis
CAATGAGGATGCTATATAAGGAAACCCATGCAAAAAAAATGAACAACAGGACTCAGATCCTATTATATATCTTTTATTTAGCTTAAATATGAAATGGCATCAGAAACAAATCATTCTAACTACACTAAACAGATCTCCCCAACTCATATATGCTTAAAAACACCCCAATCCCACATCTTCACAAAATAGGACCTCCTCCTTAGATCTCCCAATCAGCTAGACCGGAGGTGAAGATGGAATTCCCGCATGAGAATTCTTTGCACTAAACAGTGTTGCAACTCTGGCTAAATAGATGAAGCTTGCAATCTATAAAAATACAAAAACAAGATGAATACTCAATGCCTGCCCTTGCTGCTATCTCCTCCTTCTTATCCTTCTTGAGCCTCCTCACCCCGGACCCCACTCATTGATGATGTATCTTCCTTGAGAAGATTCCCCTTTCAAAACTGCACTGCCCTAGCTAGTTTCCCTCCTCTGGTAACAACATTGTTGACTTGGTCAAATGGATCTAGCTCATTGCTTTGCCCCTCTTTCACACCAAGGTGGCTTTATTTGTCATCCTAGTTCAATCCCTTTTCACACTGGGATATGTTTTATTGTCCTCCCTACTCTTTTATTTCAAAAATGGAATAGTTATAATATTCCAAGTAGCAGTGGGTTTAAAGGGAATGATATTGCATTAGGATGTAAGGTGTAGACTTATTTTCTACCCTTAGCTTGGAGATGGTAACTAATGGATCATAGGACCATGTGAAATTGAGGCTGAATGATTTCATTTCTTTTAAAATTTTGTATGCTTCCTCCCCTGATGTCCTGTTGTTGCAAATAAAAGGTCCTATTTGTGTTTTAATTCTGAATTGTGATTTCTTCTTTGTAGACACAAAGTGGACTTCATCAGCATTGAGCATTTTCCTAATGTATTCTAAAGAAAAAATCCTCATTGGGAGGAATTTTGGTAGCTTATAGGGGGCAAGCTCATAGCCATAGATCCTCAATTATGTGTAATTTTGGTATAAATACCAGTCATCTGTCTTTGTTTTGTCTGATAGTTGTAAAATCTTCCTGATGTCTTCTTTGATTCTTGGCTCAGAGGTGCTGCTTATAAGACTCATTGCTGGATGTACAAACAATTCAATGAACTGTTTGTAAGAATACCCTTTATGTTCCTTCATAACCATAGTAGTCCAGAAGATGACCGACTGTTGATTGTCATCATCATCGAATTTCTGCATTGCAAACTTGAATCCATCTCCCTAAAAATATAAAAACATATATGCTAAGATAGAGGCATATTTAAACACCTCTTCTGTTTGGAATCTAAAAAATTGGTTATGGATGGCATCTGCTAGGAATTGGCTAAAATTTAATAGGATAGAAGGCTTAGAATATACAGAGAAAATAGAAAGGAATCCTATAATTGGCTCATCTACCCACTGGTCAGAGTAATATCCAAGGAGGTAAGAAATTTTAGTGATATTTTTCTTGGCTCTGTTAGGGAAAATTGAAGATGAGTAAGGAGGATTCTTCTTGGGTATTTGGGTATATTCAGCTAGAAAAATCTCAAAGGTTTTAGCCCTTTTTGCAAAATCTAGCTTTTGATACAGTTCATTGAGTGCTTCCTGTGAGAAAGGGGTTCAATTTTCTATAACAGGGGTCCGCATCATTTGGTCTATAGATTGGGCAATGATGGTGAACAGAATTTCTCCTGTGGGAGAAATTATGGCTCTTTGGCTAGATATATAACAAGCCTGCCACTTGCAGATGAATTCAGGGGCACTATGGGTATGGGGAAAGATGTAATGGGGTAAATTTTACTTCCAGGTTCCAATATCCTTGGACTTATCAATGTACTTGTCTTCTAACTAGTAGTACATCTCAAAAAGCTCAAATTCACAAAGGATTTCATGAATTTTATAGTCTCTATCGGCTAAAGGTATGTGATCGAGCTCAACGGGAGGATGGAGCAATGGATTTAAAAGCTCTTCCTAGCCTTTCTTCTTAGGAGGCATGGTTGAATCTGTTTTAGAGAAAAAAAGTGGTTTAAGAAAGGATTGGTTCACTCAGACTATGTAAAAATATGAGACTGGGAGAAAGCGCAGTAGTTGCAGAGAAACATTTGATAATGATCAGATTAGCTCCAGAGCTCTGTGAACTTGCAATAAGCATACATAGTGCAAAGAGAAAGACAAGGTAAAGTTTTAGAAGTTGATTATACATGGTTTGATACACAAATTGATCAATTTTTTGTTGATTGTAGCATGGATCCATTAGATTAATGATCATTATGAATTAAATGTATCAACGGGTGTTTTTTCATGGGAAGGGAGTTAATTTGCAATGGTAATGATTTAGCTGGCATGATATGATAGGTGTTCAATGGGTAGAATGGTGGTTTTGGTATTAGTGGAGAAACATATTTTCGGGCCCACATTAATGCGATGCCTTCTCGTCATTCCACACTACCCTTCGCATTAAAGTGGGCCTGAAAAGAAAAACTGGTTTTTTTGAACACCCACCCCCCCCCCCCCCCAAGTGGTAAAGATCGGATGGAGAGGGCGGGCCGAAAAGGAATGATGGTCGTCGGATCCGAGTGCGGAAGATCTGATGGGTGGACAGATGGTGGCACGTTAAAGCAATGCAATGAGACATTTTTGTCGGGTATTAGGGGGGGGGAATAAATGAATGAAACTTTGGATAAATGATGATATACCCAAATTTGTATTTATGTGCCCGACCATTTTAGACTTAGGATAAAAAAATTTTACCCTTTTTCCTCTTTATATGCATGAAATTACTTTGAAGACTTAAACTTAGGATAATCATTTTAATGCTTTTCAAAGCTCCAATATAACCTCTACCTACGATTTCAATTCCATTTCTTTCTCTAAGATAACATTTTTTCTTCTTTCCTTAGGGTGCATTTAAGCTAGCAAACCCACATAACCTTATTTTTTTTATAAATATCTAACCTACTCTATCACTTATTTCTCCCATTGATTGAGATTAAACATTTGAATCAATTTCATTTTCTACCTAACTACTGATTTTCCAAGATTAAACTGTTTGGAAAATCTTTATTCATTATCCTAATTAACATTAAATTAAAAATTATTCAATCATGATTAATCTATATGATTTGAACAAAAATATAGTCATTGTGGCATTTTAAGACAATCTGCACACAATCTTATTGAATTTTGACATAAAGGAAACTAATTTAATAGTAGTGCCATTCGAATCTGTAGCACTTTCAGTATTATTTCTATTTTTCTTTTGTGGGGTTCTTATTCTCTTTTTATTCTTTTTTCAACTTTCTTTCTTTTTGTCTTGTTCTTCATAATTTTTTTTTTGAAATACCCTCTTTTGATTTTCTTTTATATATATTTTTTTGGAAATCATTTGCATATTGAAAATTATTTACAATGTCAAATTAAAAATATGAAATACTCAATCACCTTGAGATCCTATAAAATATAGGACGTAACAGTGGCTCCAGCTCGGGATGGCACTTCTCCATGTGAAGTTTCAATAACTTATGATCAGTAGCCTTGAGTATCATGTGTCTGTAATATATGCATCTGATTTATTTTGTTTTTAAGGTACTTATGGTAGCTTATCAATCAGGGCTTAGGGCCTTCTCTGCGGGCTTCAACTCCAATCAATAAGTTACCCAATCAAATCAATATAGACTATGATATTTACAATCATGTAAGAAAATTTATTTACGCTAAGAAAAGTAGTGCTTCAGCATCCTGCCATTGATAGGACTACCAGGTAATTCTACTCCATCCAAATCTTTGAGGAAGAATGCATTGTTTCCTCTAAAAGCATAAATGATGTATGGCCCTTTCCAATGGTTATCAAATTTTCCATGTTTACCTTTGTCTTCTCTCCTAGAATCCCACATTAGAACTTTGTCTCCAATGTTGAAGTCATCAACTGTATTCCTTCTATCAAAAATATTTTTCACATTTTCTTAAATTACTTGGGTTTTGTTGTAGACTTCCTCCCATGATTTCTTCAACTGAATAGTTTGATTTATTCTTCTTTGTGTGTCATTTGGCTCAACCTGTAATTCTTGGATTATCTTCATGACTGGAACTCCTAAAGAGGATGGAAAAAGAGCACCCATTCCATAGACCAATTGGTATGGTGACAAACCAATTGACTTCTTTGTAGTAATTCTGCCATCCCAAAGTGCATTAACCAACTTGTTGTGCCAAGACTTCTTGTTGTCCTCCAAAAAAAATTTAATGATATTTACCAAGCTTTTATTTGAGGATTCAACCAACCCATTACCCTGAGGGTAATAAGTTGTTGAATATCCCAAATTAATGTGGTATTTATCGCAGAATTCAATCATTTTCTTAGATTTAAATGTTGTTGCATTATCAGTAATAACTTTTCTAGGACAGCCAAATCTAGAGAGGATATTGGTTTCAAGAAATTTAATAATGACAACATCAGTAGAAGATCTGGAAGGGGTGGCCACTATCCAATTACCAAAGTAATATGTGGCTATGATAATCCACTTATGTTGGGCAGAGGAAAGAGGATGAATTTCACCAATGAAATCCAATCCCCACTGCTGGAAAGGGATTTCAACTGAAATATGCTTTAATGGTAGGGGTAAAAGCTTTCTTTTTCCTTCAAAAATCTGGCTTTTATGGCATGAAGTTACTTTCCTATGAATGTCAATGAAAAGGGTAGGCCAGTAAAAACCAACCCCGAGTATTTTGTTGGTAGTGGTTTTCTAGGCCCACCACAATCACCTTCATGGAACTCCTGCATGGTTCTTTCTACATCATCCTTTAACAAGCACTTAAGTAAAATACCACCAGCATCTTTCCAATATAAAAAAATTTATATGATGAAAAACTTAACTGCTTTTAACTTTAGAAATATTGCCTTTGTTTTTGTTGGACTAGGAGGAGAATTTAAATTGAATAAAACATATAATAGGTCTGCACACCAAGGTGAGTTTAAAAATGCTTCATCAATCTGTGGATTCGCCTATTCCTCTTGATCATCCAATGCAGCAAAAAAAATGATTTCTAATGCATGGAAATTTGACTCTACCATCAATTTGGCCAGTCCTTGTCCGTTGATCAACTTGGTGCGTATTATTTCTAAGTCATACTCAAGGATGACAACAATCCATTTTCCTCGTTTTTCATCAGGTCCATTCTGTGTCAAAATATCCTTGACAACTGAATTAGGTACATATGCAATAATATGGGAATGAAAAATATACACTCTAAATTGTTATTGCTTTAACCAATGCAAGGGCCTATTTTTCCATAATATTATATTTCAAAGATGCATCTCTTAAAACCTTACTGAAAAATGCAATAGTTTTTTCAAATCCTTCATCATTTTTCTGCAATAATACAGTTGAAATAGTGTGTTCAGAAGCAAAAAAGAATATAATAAAATATTTAGTAAAATGTGGATTGATTAACACTGGTACTTTGGTGAATGCCTATTTAACTAAATCAAAGGATTGTATAGCCTCAATACTCCATCTTATTTCTGAATCATTTTTAATCATGTTTGTTATATTTCTAAGAAGCTCTACAAGGTTAAGAATGAATCTCCTTATGAAATTAATCTTGCCAATAAAATATTGAAGCTCCTTAATATTTCTAGGGTGACTGATTTTTAATATGGCTTCAATTCTACTGGGATAAATCCTAATACCATCCTTTGAAATAATATGACCAAGAAGCTTACCTTATTTAAGGCCAAACAAATTTTTCTCGGGATTTAATGAGAAACCATATCTTCTACACTTTTCAAACACTCTTCTTAGATGAATCAAATGTTCCTCATCATTCTTTGAATAGACAGTAATTTCATCTAGATAAATCACAATAAAATGGCCAATCTCATCAACAAAGGAAATATCTGTTGCCCTTTGAAATGTGGCCCCAGCATTCATTAAAGCAAATGGCATCTTCACATACATGAAGGTCCCCCATGGAGTAGTGAAATTTGTTTTATCATGATCATCAGGATGTACTAGGACCTGGTTATAACCTGAGAAACCATCTAACAAGGAAATCGTACTAGACCTTACTACCTTCTGTAACATATGATTCATTTTTGGCAAAGGGTAGTTTTATTTTAGGGAGACTTTTTTAAGGTTTCCAAAATCATTGCATAACCTGATTTCTCCAATTTTTTTCCTAGTAGACACTATGTTCGACATCCATTTAGAGTATCTAAGAGGAACTATAATTTTATCATCGTACATATTTTTTACCTCTTTCTCAATCAGAGGCATTAAAACTGGATTAATTCTACGAATATTTTGTTTGAATGGTTTCTGATCTTCCTTGATTGGGATTTTTCGTTGTATGATATTAGTGTCATATGCTTTAAAATTCTCATAGCTCTAGGAAAACACATCAATGAATTCTTTGAATAGAGCTATGTAATATTGTTTTATAACAGTAGGCAGTGATTTTGAAAGTTTTATCATTTTAGGATTATGTTCACTCCCTATATTACATTCTTCAACATCTACCCTTTTGGGCTCTATTTTTGGCTTTTTTGCTACATCATTAAAATCAAAAAGTTCTTCTAATGGAACTAGACCTCTAGGAAAAATATTGTCTTTAAGCTGAAGTACTTCAAATTCTTCTTTTCCTGGATCAAATTCATGCAATTATAATTTATGTACAACTTCATCTATATAAATATTTACATTTGATTCATCAAACTATTCTTCTACATTAGTATGTACAAATATCTAATTTTCTACTTCAAAATCTAAATCTATACTATTTTCCTCATACTCATACTTGGACTGCAAAAAAATTTCTGTTTGTTTATCATTTCCAAATACCTGCCAATACCTCATGTTATCTCATAAAACTGGACGGTGTTTAACCTCCACTATATATTGTCTGTTAGGATGAGGCATTTTTCATGTACTAGCTGAAAAAGCCAGAAAATTATTGAAGGACATCCTGATTTCTAGATATAACAGCAAGATCATATTCTACAAAAGTGTGTAGGAAATCAAGCACAACATTTCTGTATGCTCTCATTCTAGGATGTTTTGCAGTATATTCTCCTTTAATCTATTTTAGAATCAATTCAGAATCCCCATGAACAGAAATTATTTTAGAACCTAATCTCTTCAATAATTTCAAGCCTAAAAGAAGTGCTTCATATTCTGCTATGTTATTGGTACATTGAAAATTCAGTTTATATGAATGACCTTATGCATGATTATTTCCTGAATTTGAAACCCACACACCTGCTCCTATGGCTTTTCTACTACAAGAGCCATCAAAGCTCATGTTCCAAAAAGGTTCAATTTCAATGTTTTGTTGTACAATTTGAGTTTGATTTTCATGCATTTCACAATTGTAATTTTCATCACTAGTGATCTGAGAATAAATATCTCCACCATTGTAAAGAATGAAGGAGTCTAAAGGAGAGTGAACATAGTAAAGGGGATAGTTATGCGGTTTCTCCTGACTACTCACCATGTATTTAATTAAGTTTTCCCTATGCAGTCTTCTCTGCTGACCAAACATTGGGATGGTTGCATAAGTCATATCCATTTTTAGGATTCCTTGTAATTTTTCTCCCCAAGAGCGTGACAAAAACATGACATACTTCGAGGGAATATCAACAACCACTATATCCATTACTAGACTCTTAGCTGGGATTTGGGCTAAAGTGACACATAGATCCTTAATGAGACCTAAACATCTTACTTTGCTTGAATCAAATGAATACAAGTCTTTTTAAGGCCTAGTAATGTCAAGACCAAGTTTCTCCATAATAGCTTTTGACATCAAATTGTGCAAAGCACCTGAATCTAACATGGGATTATGGAGAGTATTATCATGAAAATTAAGACTAACATAAAATGGAGGAAATCCTCTTTCCTGTGGTTTACCATCTACCTCTAGACCCAAAAATAATCCAGGCTGATCATCATTCAAATTTACAGTATCATTGTTTTCCCCTATGTTCATAGCTTTCATGACCTGAGTTATGTACAATTTTTTATTCATTAACTCTGTCAAAGGGATAGGAATTTTCAACTTTTCTAGTTCATTTTCAATATTGAATGATGTTTGAAATTTATTTAAGTTCGGAAAGTCAGATTTATCAACAATTTATTTTGACACATGTTATTTTTGGTGACTCGTGGTTGGAATCTCTGTTTGAGTAGTTTTGGAGGTACTATCAACAATATTTTTAGCAGGAATGTCAACTGTCTTTTTTCTAGAACTATCAGCAGTTTTCTTAGCAACATTTTCTGGAGTTTTCTTTGAAGTGGTGTCAAAATTTTTCTTGACAGGGTTTTCATTATTCTTTTTGTTTAGAGAATCTAATGTTTTCTTACTCCTAAGATTATATTGTCTATGGAATTCCATGATAGCATTCTCAAATCTGTGCTTATATTCATCTGATCCTTCATAATCAAGTTCAATTTGGGATAATTGAAACATCTCTTGTTCTTCCTGAGTTAGAAATACAGTTTCATCATCATTGATACCCATTAGATTGATTTGGTTGTCTTCTACCTCTTCTACTACTTCTCCATCATCATCAACACAATTCTCTTGAAATGGATGTCTAATTTGCTGATAAGGACCCCTCTATTCTCTTTGTTTGATTTGAGGAGGATTTTTCCTAGGATTTTGATTATGATTTTGAGGTGCAGGTCGATTTTCCCTAGGAGCATCCCTCTCATTTAAATTAATCCTTTCCGTCATTCTTTCTATTGTTCTAACTAAGGAACCAATTTTAGCATCAGCAGAAGAAGTAGAGGGTTCCTCTTTTATGGTTACTCTCCTTTCATTCCTAAGTCTAGCTCTCTTTGCTAACATATTTTCTTCTACACTCACTGCATCCCTTTGCATTTCTTCTAATGTTGATGAATTTCTTTCTCTAGTTGGTAATACATGTCTACCTCAAAGCCATATGGGAATTTAATTAAGGCTAAACCTTGTGGTGGTTGAATGTTAGCAGGAATTGTGTTGTATGCACTGTTAAATCTAGTGCAATAGTATTGAAAACTTTCCCCTGGTCCCCTCCTAATTCTTTCATATTCAGATAAACTCTGAAGAGGCTTCTTTTTAATTTCCCGCATATTAAGGAATGTTTGATGGAATCCAGGTAGATCATTAATGCTAGCAGAAGGTAATGCCTTAAACCATTTCCTCACCTCTCTTGTGAGGCTTTGTAAAAATAACCTAAGTTTTACACCTTCCTCATCAACCTCCTGAAGGTCAAAACTAGCATTCATCCTGTCTACATGTTGTTGGGCAGTGATAGGTCTAGTTCCATCAAATTGAGGAATTCTTGTTTGATAATCCTGTGGCATGTTTTCCAAACGAGCTTGAAGGACAAGGGGAGCATATCTGTATGTCATTATAGGGATATGAGGATGAACACTGTGAGGATTGATCAAAGGTGAAGGTTGAGCTGAAACTTGGGGGTTTGGTGGAGATGAAGGAGTTTGGATTGTAGTTGAGGGTTGGGGAGAAGAAGGAGTTTGAGTTGCTTGATGAGAAAGTATGGGAGCAGTTGTAGAAACTACAGAAGGAGTAGGACTTTTTGATCTAGGATGCACAAATTGTGATGAGGTGGATGATTCTGCATAAGAAGTCAGAGCAGAAAGTTCTACAGATTTCTAGACATAAGCTTCATGAAAAAAAAGGTTTAGATCTGAGACTAAACCATTAGAGAAATTTTGAGGTCTAAAATGGGACACCTAAGAAAAATGTACAACCAAAATAAACTTTATAAGAACCAATAAGATTCAATATGATGATGTCAACCATGGGGGATGATTCACCATTTTTGGTGTAAAAAAAGTAAAAATATTAAAAAATAATAAAATAATAAAACTACTTTTTTCAACTTACCTCCCTAATTTTTTACTCGAATTTCGAGCAAGAGTACTCTTTGGATGAAAATTTTAATTCCTCATTCAAGGAGTACCCATGTTGCATACTTTTGATGGATCCTTCTACATGAAAAAATGTGATTGCAATCACATTTTTCATGTATTTCTCATTTTCTGTGTAGTAGGGTCCATCAAAAGCATGCAACATGTTTAGTCCTTGGACGAGGAATCAAATTATGCATCCAATGAGTGTTCCTGCTCGAAATTTGATAAAACCCATAGGGAAGTAAGTTGAAAATATGAGTACCCTGGATGTGGGTGATAGAATTGAAACGCTTGACAATCACATCCCACACTCCACGAGAAATGGATATCTCCTACACAGAGCCTCATATGCTGCAGCTCCTCAAACTGTTATCCATTCGCACGAGACGCACAAAAACAAAAATCATGGTGAGAGGACGATAACTGCGTCACCCTGTCTAGAGCATCACCTCGCATCTATCACCATTAATGACCATCATGATTAACCCATGTTGCAGCCATCCCCCTTCCCTCAAGCCTGCTTAGGTTCTCAATCATAACATGCAGATACATGCAAATCCTACTCATTTCTATCCTCATCGCACACATCCCTGCCCCTTTAAAAAGATGAGGTCAACCCCTTTCAATACAAAGTATGTTATCTTGGCCATTCGCCTCCCTAACTCTGCTCTGGATTCTCCCTGACTTCAAAAGGCTGTGAAGCTCTACTCTCAGCGTAGCTCTGCATAGTCTCCTTTGGGTTGCCACACCCCTTCCTGCGCATCTTCCCCCCAGATATTTCTTCCCCCTGAGCCCTAGCATTTCTTGCCATTTTGTGCAACCTTTCCTGAACTGCTCCCCCCTGCCTCGATGCACAATGGATCCAATACTTCGCCAACAAACTATCCCAGGAGGACAGAGAGGGGCCCTCCCTGGCCGTTATCATAGTGGAAAGGATAATCATCTAGATTCGATGGAAGGCCCCTCTTCCAACACTTTTTCGAGTCAGAGTCCCGATCCCGAGTAGCATGTAGAAGCTCTTGGGAAAGCTGCACAAAGAGGAAGATGAGGTCCGAGGAATTCCACCATCTCTCTCCAGGCGCACCCCCAACACCACAAAACTGACCCACTGCTAGTTCTAAAGAAGGAAGATGCGGATACAGACATCTGGGTGGTGGACTTCGATGGCATCTAGAAGTGTGTCCCCGATGGTGTAGATCCAGACTCCCCCATCCTCTGTGCACCAGTTTACACTTCTAGGTGTACATTGGTAGATGCGGAGGAAGCTGCTGCACATGCTCCTACTTTCCCCATTGAGGAGGAGGCACCCAACGGTGATGATGAAGATGAAAAGTGAAGCCTGCGCAGCTACACAGTTCTCCTATGTTTTTTTTCATGCTCGCCATCAGTGCCTTTCTGCTACCTTTTACTTTGTGTTTATTAGATATGTCAATGCTACTACGCATAATGTAATTATTTGTTTTAAGTTTTGTTTGGGCTGGTTCCCCCCCCCCCGCGAGGAAGCCTAGAAAATGTGTAACAAAGGCTGGGATTGGCTAAGCACAGCCTACCAAACCAGCCTGTAGCATATGTAACTTTATGTTTTCGAATTAATAGAATAGCCCAACTTACCAAAAAAAAAAGTTGAAAATATGAGTTGAAAAAGTAGTTTTTTCTTTTTTCCCTCTAAAATTTGATGATGTAATCTAAACTTATTTTATTATTTCCACTATTATTTTATAATTTCCTTAGGAGGCCCATTTTAGACCTCAAAATTCCCCTAATACCTGCAATTTATCAAAGTCTTGGATAATTTGAAGGTCTATATCAGTAGGAGTAGACTAAGCTTTAGATGAATGTCTTCTTAATGTAGCTTGGTCTACTACTATTTGATCTTCCCAATTGGCTGACTTAGTTCTAAATAAGCTTTTTTCAAAAGGTAAGTCAAACTCAATTTCTTACAGAGTTACAAAGTCTTTTGGGATTGAATCTTATCTATGAGGAGGACTGCTACTTCCTTAGCTCTGTGCTATGCTATTTCTTTTCAATATCTTCTCAGGGTCATCTACAATTACTCCAGGCTTTGGATCAGGATGAGATCTAGTGTAGGCTCTTTTAGGAGCCAAAGTTATGATCTAAATGCACACACGCACTTATTATTACACTAATGAAAAGAAAAGAAATCTTCTTAAAGTATTCCTTTCATACAATGTTTTAACTAGGGTTATGAATTCGAAAGAAATTACAAGTTTTTCAATTATGTTCCCTAGTATGGTCACCACTATGTTATCGTTTTGTAATTTAAAAGATTGGTAGAATAAACATAGAGGACAACATCAAAACCACTTTGGAAGTTGGTATCTAGCCCTGCCAACTTCATAGAGGGATCACTCTTTATGATTTAACTTTGTTTTGAATAGATATTAGGCTAGTTATGACTGTACTTGGTTGTTGGTTTCATTTTGATTGATTTGGTTGATTAAATATTTATATTCCCATTGGGAAATGGAGTCAAAATATAAAACTCGATTTTTCATTAATTTTTAAAAGAGTTGTAATAGGGAAAGATAGGTTTCATTCACTGGATTCTTTTAGATTTTTAAATGAATAATGGATATGGTAAAAAAGTTACTTTCAGTTAAGACTGAAAATAAATAAATTATTTTTCAATCTGACTTCAATGGAAAAAATTTAAATCGTAAAAGCAACCAAAATAAGGTGTTTTAAATAACATGTCCTATTCATCACACTTTATGTTTTACAATTGAGAATTTCTGATACACTGAGAAAAGGAAAAACAATGGAAAACTTAGAAACAGTAAAAACACTTCACCAGTAAATACACCACATGAATCCTGAAAGAAGTCTTTGTATTATTCATGCTCCAGCAAAACTTGGAATTTATAATTGTGCAGTAGGAAAAATATGTTTAGAAATCAAGCTAGAATACTTCTAACAATGAAAAATTTATACTAAAATATTACAAAACTAATTACAATCAATGTTGCCTCAACAGACAATGTATTATTAGCCTAAATCAAAAAATAAACTCTAACTATGACAAAAAATAGGCTCGGTGGAGGTGATCTAGCATGTTGGCACTGTTTTTGAGGAATCAATTGTTGAGTAGACCTATTTGTGCGTTGTGTTGGTTGTAGTGTTGGCTGATGTGTTGGCTGCATGTGAATGTTCTTTTTACTCTTTACTACTGAAGCTCACTTAACTTATCCCATCAATCTTCATCTGGGATAGTTAACTTAATGACCTTTCTGTAGATTTCATACACTTCGGTATATTTAACAAAAGTAGGTTTTATGACAAAGATGTGGTTTACCTCATACTGGATGAAAATATCATGACTTAATGCCTCCAAGAATGATTTTCTTGTCATGGTGCCTATGATATTGGAAAATTTAGTTGTGTCTCTCGTAATCTCATTCAGTTTCTTCACATAATCCTGTATGTTCATCAGCTTATCATTTATTACAAACAGATAAGGCAAACCCTTCTATGTTAAAGGTTCAATCCTATTGAAGAATCTATTTACAACTATATCTAAGTTGTGGCATTTCTCTTCTAGTTGTACAATCAAGTTCTTCTTAGTAAGAACCTTCTTCTCTTCTAAAATTCTTTGTCATGTCATCCACTCCCAAGTCATCTAGCTCATATCTTTTCTTGGAGTTTAAGAACTTGATGATGTTGTTTTCTATAGTAGGTATATCTCCAAGCTCTTCCTTGATGGTTTTAATGGCATCATTGGCTTTATCTATCAAATCCTTCTTCTCAAATATAATCTGGATGCAGGGAAAAATTTCATTAATGGATTCAATGACATATGTCCAAATTATTCATTTGACTTAGCCCAATGTATTTCCAATGGATGACTCTCTCTCTCAGTTCTTTAACCTTTCTATCAGCTTTTGTGCTCTTTGTACTTCAACTGCATGGGAACTTTCACTTCTGGACTTCTGATCCTACAACAGTTTAACTTGATCCTGAAGTTTTTTAATTTCTTCTGTCTAAATTGACAAATTCTTCATTGCCTTTGTTAGTTGTTCTGCTCCATCTGGTGTACTTTTTGTAGAAGTTGTGGCTGTGGAAATGGATGTAAGAGGTACAACCTCTAAAGGGACCATATAAAGCTTAGCGGTTTTCTCCTTTTATTTTTTTCTCCATATCTGATTCCATCTATCTCAATTGGGCATTCTGCTCCACGATGAGTTTCATCATGTCTTACTTCTGAGACTCTGTTTCTTCAATTTTCGTAGTTAAAGGGTCTTCCGTAGCTGAAAATTTTAGTTGCTTCCTTAATGCTTCTATATCAGCATTTTTCTTCTTTATTACCTCTTCTACAGCTTTGATGTTGGAAGGATCATATCCAACTCTGACCACTAAGTCTTCCAAAGAATTAATTCTTGAATATTTGGCCATAGAGGATATTTTCTCCATCTTCAGCTATGACTTGATGTTTGCTAAGGAAACCTGCAATTTAGACAAACTCATAGCAGTATAAGTCAATGTAGATGAAATCATCTCACGTGTTTTCTTGTGCATCTTCGTTTGATCAATGGGATGGATGTATTTGATGTTGAATTCAAATGCAGTCTTCTTATATTCTGTTGCAGTCTTCGGCTTTGAAATTTGTGCTTGGAGAAAGGCCATTTGCATTTTTCCATTCTCAGAGTCAAAAGCTAACAACAGTCTACTCTGCAAACTGTAAGTCTTCTTCCAAAATTGATTATAAGTGATGGTCCTCAAGACTTCACTCTTTAACTTAATTTCCCTGAATGTGTCAAATATGGTTTTCTCTTTCTCTCCTCTGACAATTGTACTTTTCTTAATGGCTTGTTGCTGATCTGTGAAGCTGTTGAAGTGGTAGGAGAGATTTTAGTTTTTCCACCAACTTGTGAAGAAGTATGTGTTTCCTTGGTGATTATGATGACCTCCTGCTCTGAATATTTACTTGGGTTAACTTTAGGATTGAGCTTGGTCCTCTTCTTGTACATGATCTTTAATTCTTTGCTAGAAGTTTCAGCCACTAAAGGTGACCCTTCTTCCCTCATCCTTTTTCCTGCTTTCTCTTGTGAGACAGGAGTCTCTGATTTATAACTAGAGACTAACTGCTCCTCAGCCTCTTGCAGATAGTTTTTAGTCAACTCTATTAAAATTCATGTACTTCTCAATTTCTGGCCTGTGTGTATGGATGTAAGGTGTAGACTTGTTTTCTACCCTTAGCTTGGAGATGGTAGCTAATGGATCATAGGACCATGTGAAACTGAGGCTAAATTTCATTTCTTTTAACATTCTGTCTTCTTCCTCCCTTGCTATCATGTTGTTGCAAATAAAAGGTCATATTTGTTTTTTAATTCTGAATTGTGATTTCTTCTTTCCAGACACAAAGTGGAATTCATCAACATTGAGAATTTGTCTGATGTATTCTAAAGAAAAAATCCTCATTGGGAGCAATTTTGGGAGCTTATAGGGGTCAAGCTCACAACCATAGATCCTCAATTCTATGTAATTTTGGTATAAATACCAATCACCTATCTTTGTTTGGTCTGATAGCTATAAAATTTTCTTGATGTCTTCACTGATTCTTGGCTCAAAGGTGCTGCTTAGAAGACTCATTTCTAGATCTACAAACAGTTCAATGAACTATTTGTACGAATACTCTTTATGTTCCTTCATAACCATAGTAGTATAGAATATGATAGAGTGTTGATTGCCATCACCATCCATCTGCATTGCAAACTTGAATCTGTCTCCCTGGAAATATAAAAACATATACACTAAGATAGAGGCATATTTAAACACCTCTTCTGTTTGGAATCTAACAAATTGGTCATGGATGGAATGTGATAGGAATTGGCTAAAATTGAATAGGTTAGAAGGCTTAAAATATGTCATATCCAAGGAGGTAAGATATGACAGTGACAATCTGCTTGGCTCTATTAGGGAAAATTGAAGATGAGTAAGGAGGATTCTTCTTGGGAAATTGGGTACCTTCAGCTAGAAAAAGCTCAAGGGTTTTGGCCCTTTTTGCAAAATCCGGCTTTTGATACAGTTCATTTAGTTCTTCCTGTGAGAAAGGGGTTTCATTTTGTATAACAGAGGCCTGCATCATTTGGTCTATATATTGGGCGGTGATGGTGAACAAAATTTCTCCTATGGGAGCAATTATGGCTCTTTGGCTGGGTATATAACAAGCCTGACACTTGCAATGAATTCAGGGGAAATGTGGGTATGGGGAAATATGTAATGGGGTAAATTTAACTCCCAAAGTCCAATATCATCGGGCTTATCAATGTAATTGTCTTCTAACTAGCTGTACATCTCAAAAATCTTAAATTCAAAAAGGGTTTCATGAATTTTATAGTCTCTATCGGCTAAAGGTATGTGATCAAGGTCAACAGGAGGATGGAGCAATGGATTTACATGCTCTTCCTAGCCTTTCTTCTTAGGAGACATGGTTGAATCTTTTTCAGAGAAAAAAGGGGTTTAAGAAAGGATTGGTTCATTGAGACTGTGTCAAACTCTGAGACTGGGAGAAAGCACAGTAGTTGTAGAGAAATATTTGATAATGATCATATTAGCTATAGATATTTGTGAACCTGAAATAAGAATACTGAGTTCAGAGAGAAAGACAAGGTAAAGGTTTAGAAGTTTACTATGCATGGTTTTATACACAAATTGATCAATTTTCCATTGATTGTGGCACATATCCATTGGATTAACAGTCATTATGAATTAAATGTATCAACGGGTTTTTTCCTCAGGAAGGGAGTTAATTGGCAACAGTAATGATTTAGTTGGCATGATATGATAGGCGCTCAATGGGTAGAATGGTGTCTTTTAGTATCAGAAGATAAACAATTTTTAGGGGGGTATGAAGTAGTAATTGTTTTGAGTGGAGGGGGGTGTGAAATGACGAGAAGGCGCCACATTAGTGTTGGCCCGAAAAGCAAAACCACTTTTTTCGAACCCCCCCCCCCCCCCCCCAAATGGTAAATATCGAATGGAGAGCATGGGATGAAAAGGAATGATGGCCGTTAGATTCGGGTGCAGAAAATCTGATGGGTGGACAGATGGTGGCACGTTAAAGCAATGTGATGAGACATTTTTGTAGGGTAGAGGGGAGAAATATATTAATGAAACTTTGGATAAATGATAATATACCCAACATTGTATTTATGCGCCCTACCGTTTTAGACTTAGGATAAAAACATTTTACCCTTTTTCCTCTTTATATGCATGAAATCACTTTGAAGACTCAAACCTAGGATAAGCATTTTAATGCTTTTCAAAGCTCCAATATAATCTCTACCTACCCTTTCAATTCCATTTATTTCTCTAAGCTAACAATTTTTGTTATTTCCTTAGGGTGCATTTAAGCTAGAAAACCCACATAACTTTATTTTTTTTATAAAAATCTAACTTACCCTATCACTTATTTCTCCCATTGATTCAGATTAAACAGTTGAATCAATTTCATTTTCCACCTAACTACTTATTTTCCAAGATTAAATAGTTTGGAAAATATTTGTTCACTATCCTAATTAACATGAAATTCACAATTGTTCAATCATGACAAAGTTGTATGATTTGAACAAAAATCTAGTTATTGTGGCATTTTAAGACAAGCTGCGCACAATCTTATTGAATTTTGACATAAATGAAACTAATTTAATAGTAGTGGCATTTAAATTTGCAGCACTTTCAGTATTATTTCTATTTTTCTTTTGTGGGGTTCTTACTCTCTTTTTATTCTTTTTTCAACATTCTTTCTTTTTGTCTTTTTCTTCATATTCATTTTTTTTTTGACATTCCCTCTTTTGATTTTCTTTTATATATACTTTTTTTGGAAATATTGCATATTGAAAATTATTTACAGTGTAAAATTAAAAATATGAAATACTTAATCACCTTGAGATCCTATAAAACACAAGACCCTAACACAACATATTGGGCCTCTTGCCCTTCCAAGGCTACCTTTTCTTCCTCCCCCATGACCTTCTACTCTTTCTATGACACATCTAGATTTTCCTGTAGTAGTACCAGAGTTTCCTGTAGCAAACCCTCCTTTGCTTACTGCCCCTCCTTTTCTGTCTCCTGAAGGTCTGTGGTGGTTGGTACTTGTTTGAGGGATGCTAGCCTTCAAGAATGTCTCATCATATAGGTCACAAGTGTCTTCTCAGGTGAGGTGACCTCTTGAATTTTTCCCTCTTCTAGGCTTATTTCAACTTTCTTATTGGCTGACTCTTTAATATGTATTTAGATTTTAGTTGGAGTTTTGAGTCTCCCTTGCTTCACCCTGGCACTTTTTCTGGTCCTGAAGTACATGGGGGCATGCATTTTCCTCTTTTCCTTCACTGGGGTGCTTAGAGTGCCTAAGGTGCCAACCACTTCTTTTTCTGAGGTTCTTGGTGATAAGCTAGTTTGTTAAGGAGAGATTTCAGTGCTCAACATGGGATCTAGTATCTCTTCCTCTCCAATATTTCCTTCCTTTTCTTCTTCTTTCTCTTCCCCTTCCTTCTCATATTCTTTTCCTTTTTCATCTTTCTCTTCCTCCGCTTTTCCTTCCTCTGTTCCTAGGCCTTCTCTTTGTTCTGATTTTGTCTCCATATCCTCTTCTTCCTCTTCTTCCTCTTCTTTCTATGTCCCTTCAATCTCTTCCTCTTCTTTTTTCATACCCCTCTCTCTAGGACTAGAGGAAGGGGTTTTTCCAGGACTAACAACTTGTGTCCCAATGAAAGCTTCTCTATCCATATCTATGCAGGTGGACCAAGGTACATGGATGTTCAGTCTATTGAGAGCATCTCCCACTATAATTTTGATGAGGCCATGCTAAGCTATGTGTTGATACTTTCTCTCCCTCTCCTTCTGGCCCACGTCTCTGATTGAATGTAGGAGGAAGTAGGGAATGTTTAGTCTTTGTTTTAAAGGAATATCCCCATGGAATCTATGCTCGTGTATTAATCTGAAGTGGTATCCATAAACCACACTAATTTTTCCCTCACAGGAAATATATTTCATGATGTGACATGATATTTCATCCCATGGGTAAGGGAGACTTTCCCTTCTCACTTCATTTTTATCCTCAATTTATTCCTTATTAGGAAAAAATAAGCTCTTCTTAAAGGCAGTACTGGAGAATATATATTCTCTGTTCCACTTGAGTCCAAGAGGCAAGGGCGTAACTCTGCTCATCAATTCAGGATTTATAGTAATGGCTAGTCCTCTAACCACAGTGGTGGCCCTATCATCTTCTTGGGAGTGAAAGGCCACTGCAAATTCCTGAGCCACTACATCATCAAATCCCTTGAGGAGATCGAATAATCCTAACCAATGACAATTTATAAAAATATCAACCACCTGAGGGTGTAATATAAATCTTTTAATATTTGTGGGTTCCCTTCTGTTAAAACCTCCCCCGATTTTATGACTGTGTTATGGAGATGGCTGGATGGTTTTTTTCATAGAACACTGGTGATATGGGACCTTATAAGCTTCAATTAAACACAAACACAGACTTTCTTAACCCTAATTCTCTTAACAACCTCGTAAATTTTGAATTATTGTTGTGATTGTATAATGTTTCATGAAAATTTTCATAACTTGGTGGGGTGAAATCCACTTACCTCTATACTCTGATGCTTTCTTGCTTGGGAGATGGTGTTGTTGGATGTCAATACACTTTGTGAGTTTCTCTCATGGTAATTCTTATCATTGTGCAAGCTTCCTGTAGACTTCCTCTAGCATCAACAAACGTCCTGTAGAACGGGCTTGCATGCAAACTTCGACCTTGGTGTGAAATTACTCGATGGATCTTGTCCCTTTCCTGCTCTAAATGTTCTTTAAATTCACGATGGAATGAAGGCGAATGAGCCAAAGCACACCTTTATTCCAAATTGAGCGGACTTGGAGCAGAGTGGTGATTTGGATTTGGCATGGGGTTTCCTCATTTGGAACATTGATCCCACTCGAGCCAATCATTTCCATCTGCCTCGGAATCATCTCCAACTCCTCATGATCTCTCCCTTAAATAATTTGGCAGCCCAAGTGGCATGCAAAACTCCACTTCTCCTTCACTTTAAATTTACGAGGGTGGCCGAGCTAACTAGCCACATTTTTTCCTTTTTAACTCTCTATTCTCGACATTAATTCACTTTAGCCAATATAATGCATAGTGAGAGGGTGAGGGATCCATACCTGAGCCTACCTTCTACTGAGGAGTTGTAGAATTTCTTTGATGCAGGGAGATGGAGTATGGTGATGGAAATTAATGTCTTTTTTCTTTTCTGTGTATTTTTTATGCATATTTTTCTGAGTGGGTAACTTATTTCTGAGTGAGATGCTTATTATTCTTTTTTGTTGATTATTTTTCAGTTGTTTCATGAAGATCCTCAGGTGATATTGCTGGTGTGACTTTCCTCCTGGATTCCTATGGTGATCCTCTAAAGCCATATTCATCATCTACCTTGTTATCACAAAATCTGACCTGATAGGCTACTCATCAAGTAAACCTTGTGTAACTATTTCATATTAATATTTTGGCTAAGGCTTAGCCTCCTCAACATGAGAGGGCTCTCTCAAGGGTTAATGATATGGAATAAAGATATAGATAGATGGCTAACTCTATGAATTAAATTTTTAATATTGTATATTTGCAGGTTGAAAAGATGAAGGCTAATACTACCATTGGGCTTATGGAGCCAACAAATCAGTAGGTTTAGTGGCAAGGTTTCTTGAGATGGAAGCTGAGGAAAATAGGGGTCTTAAACAAAGACAATTCACTCAAGAACATAGGTCAACACAGTCATCTCATTACTAAAGGAGGTCAAAGCATAGGGTTATCAATTCTAAGTAATAGAAATGATATCTAATACAAGTATTTAAAAATAAAATGTAGATCAAGAAAACATTAAAACCGCATGAGAAACTCAAATTTGTCAAGAAGAAAACCTGTCTGCATTACTGATCACAGTCCATTACATGAAGCAGCATTTTTGCCAAAAAGTCTCCAACCCTTTGCTAATTCGACCCGTTGGTATTTAATAGACATATTACAACATAAGATAAGCTTCTCCACTGCTAGATACATTTAATTCCTATCTTTTACACCTATCCTATCCATAAAACATGATATTTATTACAAAAAAAGCTGTAAACCTAATACAGAGTCCTATTACAAATAGAATTAGAACTCTTTTAACTCTATTCAAAACAAGTTTATCTAAACTTAATTACATCATTTGCCACCTATGTTTCCATTAAGTCGAATCCTAATGATGAGCTCCAACGTGTTATGCCCATGATACTGATGATGTTGATTTCTTACAATTTAGGAAACTGCTCTCCTGTTTTTTAGGCTTAGGATCCTTTTAATTTCTTGAGATATTCTGACCACTTCCAACTGATAATTTCGAGGCTAATTTATGTTAGGAACATGATTGAAATATGTCCCAATTCATCCCTTCATGCCAGCTATGTAAAATCCACTTTGAATTTCTCAAAACAGTGAAAAAAGATCTGCGCTACGAAAGCAGCACAGTTTCGTAGCGCTTTTCGTAGTGCAGTCTTTTTACCAATTTTCCCTCAAAATTTAGCTTCCTTTCTTTCATATTTATCTTGATTATCACTTATCATAGCTTCATTAGCAATTTAAGGTCTTCATACACATATTTTTCCTTCCAAAAGTTAAGAGAGAGTGTGAAAAAGCATGCTACAGCAGTTACGTAGCGCTTCTCACTGATTTTGCACTGTGTATGCTACGAAACTGCTGAGTGAGCAGTTTTTGGCCAGATTTCTTCAAAATTTGAAACAAAAAGGTGCCAAAACTTCAGAAAAATACTACCTTCATCAAAACCATCAACCATATGAACTAACAATATAACTTTCATAAAATTTAATCCTCATTTTCCTTCATCATTCTGCTTGTTGCATGATCTATAGCTGGTGATGAGAGGTCAACCACCTCTTTAGGTACTTTGATTGTTTCAGTAGCTTCTTGGACCTCCTTAATATGTTATTTAAGCCTTTTAGCATGCCTAGTTAAAGGCTTCCTAGCTTGAAAAACAAATGCTGCATTCTCACCTTCAAATTCCAGTTTCTTTGTTGATTTCATTTTTTTCTGTTTGTGTTCATCTACTTCAATGAAATCTGCTTGCACAATGGGTGATTCTTCTATTTCAATTTCATGAAGTATATCATCCAAGTTTCCTTTCATCATTGGGTTGTCCTCTGTGCCTGAAACAACTGCTTTTCCCTTTGATACTATTGCTTGGCTTCGTGTCTTTCTTTGATTTCCTGCTAGCAATTTGTTTCTGTTTTGCCTCTTTGACACTCTTTGACTTCTGTTTTTTTACTTCTTTCATCCAATATTGTCTTGATTACCCTTTAATACATCCTCCCTAGCAATTTCAGTTCTTGATTCATCTTTTTACCCTTCAAAACTTGATGAAAAAGAGAAAGAAAAGCTGCTACAATAGTTTCGTAGCGCTTTTCTACTTTTTTACACTAAATGCGCTACGAAACTGTTGAGTATGCAGTTTTGTCAAAAAATTTACGAAGTGAAAAGTATTATTGCCCTAAAAATCAAATTATTTCTTATCTCATCATCTAAAAACCATAGCTACCATATACTAACTTCATTTTAGCTTTTTTGAGGCATTTCTTCTTCATTTGCAATAGGTTGGCCTATTGGTTTTTCCTGTTTTTTTCTGAAAAATAGGTCTTGGGACAGAGCCTATATCTGCTACACCATGATGTATTTTGAGAAAATGAAGGAGGTTTTTGTAGGCCATTATGTATTTAATACAAACCTCTCTTGGTTTTTTTAAACACATCTACTACTGTCCAGAAACTGCCTTTGAAAAACATGTCTAAAACAGGAAAACTTTGTTTCTGAAAATAGGGCTTCAATGAAATCCTTGTATCTCCCAACTAATAACACCTGTGAGAAATTTGAGAGATTTTTCTGTAGCTGGTGCTAGGATGAAGACAAGCCTCTTTTATAATTCCAAAACACTTTTCCATTTGGCCAGAAATTGAACTGGAAGTTGACTGCTAAAAAGTCATGTACAGGACAGTTTAGTAACAGCAGTTTCGTAACTCATTTTAATTTATCAATTTCTCCCACCTCATAATGAATTTGAAGAAAATGAGAGAGGTTTTCATATTTAGATCTATTATGAAGAAAATCCTCTTTCATATTTCTAAAATTCATTTTCAGTTGTTAGAAACCGCCTTTGAAGTTGACAACTACAAAATCGTGCTTTCGTAGCGCCTGTAGTGTATTTTCTGCATTTTGCGCTACGAAAGTAGCAGCGCTTTCGTAGCGCAAATCCTTTTTTTTGAACTAGTGGTGCTATGAAATGGAGGATTCTTGGTTAATTACATAAATTTAACCCGAAACCTTATGAATTGACCCCTATATGGAAAATGTTAATATTTGATCATGGAATGGACCTCTAAAGACATTATTTGAATCCAATGATGGCCTCTAAACTTACAAAAACTCTAACCTACCCTTAACCAAATCCTAAAATGACTTTCAAACCCATTTTAGACCATGATCAAAAACAGAGTTGATACAATGATGTTTTGAATTTTTTTTGGTGCGTCTGTCGAGAGTCTAAAGATATACATCTCTCGAAAATTATGAAGCTGAACTCTTGAAGGTAGCAGGAGCTCAGAATCTGTTCGAGGCTGCAGAACTACCTTGGCGACTCCATTGTTGAATAATTAAAAATTCATAGATTCATGGTGATTCCACTGGACTTATGAAGAACTCAAATGCTGTCATTCTTGTTTCAAGGTATGCATGTATAAATTTTTCAGGAATTCATGGTTTCCCAAATCATTTTCCCAAGGATACATATTTTTTAAGGAATGGTCCAAAATTCAATGGAGAATATTTGAGTTTGAATTTGAAGCATATATCAGATTTTTGTGATTTTACTGAGCTTCTTAGAGTTAAACATGAAGATGTTTGCATTATGTTGTTCTATGTTTCATTTCAAGGGATATGTAAACAATGGATTGAAATTTTTCCTGTCAGATCTATTAAGTCATTTGCAGACTTTTGGCTTATGTTTTTGGAGGAATGGATAGACAGACTAGAGTTGGTGGCAAAATCTCCTTCAATTCAAGGTTTCAAACAATGGAATGATGATCATATTAATGAAGAAATAGATGAAAATTTTTCTTTGTCCTTGTCTTCTTATCTAAAATCATTTGAGTGCAAGATAGAAGATAAGATTAAATTTTTGGATGAAGTTTCTAAGAACATTGAGAAAGACATTGAAGGTTTACAAGGTCAAATTCAATCATATAGTCTTCATGATCATGATCATTCTTTTCAAAAGCTTTCTATGGAAAAACACAAACAAAAGGTGTTGCTTCCTATCTCTTTTGAGTTTGAGGAAGAATACACTGTTTTTGAAAATCAGTTTGAACAGCAGTTTGAGAGTACACAACTGAATTCTTGTGTGGTTGATCAAAACATGGATGAGTTTTCCAAAGCTACAGAATGTTATGAGAATTATCAAATTAATCATGTCTTCTTTAACCCTATAGCTGACTATATGGAAAAGATTTACTGTTCAAATTTCCAGTTATATTTTCATTTTGAGGATCAGTTACATCTCATGTTACCTTGTTCATCACATAATCATGTCTACTTTGAGTTCAAATGTAGTCAAGAGGTCCACATGTTAGATAAGATAATTTATTGGCTTCATTGGAAGTTTCATGTTGATTGAGTTAAAGTGGAGAGTTTTCATTGATAGGGTAGGTAGGAGTGTGTGAATAAGCTCAAAGGTGAATGAGCATCTTTTCAGTAGGTACGAAGTTGGTTCTTCTGCAATGATCATCAAGCTTGAGCCCGAGGTGAAGGCCATTAGAGCTTGAGGAGGATCTTGGAAAAAATTCATAGTTTTATACTAAAGGATGGATAGCAGCACTGGAGCTACTGGTTCTTAGTGCACCACAGGGGCACACTATCCCATGTGGAGCCACTGTTATCACCCAAAAATTTTCAAAATTTTAACTTGAAATCTGTCAAGTTGGTCTTTAGGTTAATTAGGTTGCAAAGCATCGTGAAATGATAAATTTTATGACGAACTTAGGTTTTAAGTTTTGTCTTAGGGTGTTAGAAATAAGCCCAAGCCACATCAAAAGAATAGGTTTTTGAGTAGATACCTCGAACTGACCTTAAATTCTAATTTGTCAAAATTTATCTGAGTCCGCAGGAAGTTTAGTACAAAATTAATAGAATTCGCTGCGGAAACACCTAGTAGTTCTGTAGCAAAACTGACACTTGTCAAACTAAACATGCTACGAAAACTATGTTAGTCTATAACGGTTTTCTCCATCATGATGAAAGGTTAATATTTCAGAGTTTCAAGGACTTGTTGCTAGAGTAAGGTCATCATTCAAAAGTGCATGTTCTGACATCAACCATCATTTTTCTAATGCCATCTCATTCCGCTTTTCAAATTATCCCTCATTCATTTCACTATGTTTTCTGCTTTCGTAATCTGCTACCAAAGCAGCTTTCTGTCATTTATATCTCCAACAGAAACCTTTTTGCTATATCAGTTTCCTCCTACCATAACAGCTCGTTGTCATCAAGGGTTTTTTCTTAAACAGGTATAAAGATACAAAGAAGGCCACCGCTGCAAAACATAAGAAATGGCTACACCAAAGAAGGTTTATAAAGGAGGTCTGTCGTTCAGGTATGAACCTACAAATCCAAGTTTGGTCATAGAAGATCCATATTTCGTTGAGCTCTTTAAAAAGGCGGGGTGCATTTAGTTCTGTCAGAATTTGCAAGGTCATCACCAACAGGTATCACGAGACTTCGTAATCAATTTCAAAAGCACATATACAATGGTTGGTTGTCTTCATATCCCAATTTCGCCTAATAGCATTTCTAAAGAAACATGGATCCCGAGAACTGGAGAAGAATGGTTTAAAGCTACCAATTTTAATTTGAAAATTTGTGATGATTACCTAAAACCTGAACGTGTAGGGATTAAAATGACTAAAGGTATTCCGAGAACGTGTCTTAGAGATGAATATTCCAAATTATTGACAGTCATACAGAAATAATTTACATGTGAAGGTCGTTTCCAAACAATTTACATGTATCATTTCAAATTATTGCTTCATTTCATAGGGAAGAAGTTGATAGATATTCCATTTTATCTTTTTAGAAGTCTCGGAAAAATGGCAGACAAGGTGCAAGGGAGACCTGAAAGGAATGAAACCTCCATTTTTCACCATGGACTGATGAAATTGCTAGTTCTGGAGGAATTAGGTAAATTAAACAGAGACTGGGCATCGTTCTTGTTCATGAATGGTTATGAGTTAGATGTTTTATCTCCAAGAAAATCCTCTAAGCTCAAAGCTTCTTCTTCTAGGCAAGAGATGAATGCCACTGCAGAGTTAGGAGGAAATCAACAAGAAGGTTTAAAATTTACAGGTAAAGACATGGTAGAGGAATTTAATTTCATCCAGGAGACATCATCACCTCTAGCAACTAGCAAGAAAAATAACAAGCATGTCTCGGATAGCAAGACCAAACCTGCAGCAAAAAAATCTAAAAGAAATACTAAGGAAAGTGTTAGAGTTAAAGGTAGACTTGAAGACATTCTGCAAGAAATATACATCGTAGAAACCCCAGTAGTGAAAGCAGCTGAGGTTAAAGGATTTCAAGTAAAAGGAAAGGGACTTGTAGCCAAGAAATTAGAGTTTTCTTTATAATATTCAGGTTTTCTTTTCAAACCTCGAAAACCTTTCACTAGATCACAAACTTCTGAAACTATCACTATTGGTAACAAGTAGCAGAAGGAAGATAAAGGAAAAGGAGCAGTGGCACAAGAATTTATAGTCATATCTCCTATTGAGACAGAGGTTACCAAAGAGAAGAAGTTTCAATCAAAAAGAAGGATTCAAAGGAAATCTGAAGTAGAATTTTCTAAAGGACAGAGCAAAGAGGACAAGGAAAAAGCAATCAAATAGAGAAAAGGAAAAAATAAAGTCATAAAATAAACTGAAAATGAGATTCTTGAAGAATAGTTGAGAGCTATTAAGGATGATTTGACTGAGACAAAGAGAGAGCTAGAAAAATACAAGCAAGATAGACAAATGATAGATGAGGTGGAGAAGAAAGTGAACGACCAAGTTACTCATTTTGAGAATTTTATTGGAAAAGCCAAAAAAAATTGAAGAGAACACAACCTTTACGCATCATGATGTCACATACAAGAAAGAGGAACTTATGGTTACAAGTAGAGAGGAGAAGTCTTCAAAGACAAATTAAAGAGTTGAAAGAAGATATAGAGTTGATGAAGACAGAATCAGAGAAAAAAGACTTGGAAACAGGAACCATGGACAAAACTATTGAAACTGCTTAGAAAGTAACTGCTGGTAAATAAGGAGGTAACAAATGGATTATGGAATTTTTTTGTCTTATATTATCACAAGTTACATGCAGGTATGTTCATGGACTTTTCCAGAGCTCAAATCTTAAGTTTTTTCAGGTCCCTAAAATATTAGGTAATTTCGCAGCATAAGCCAGGCTTAAAGCTCATTTTCTGTTGCAGAATTTCTGAAGAATCCTTTTTGGTTTTAAGGTACCTAAAATGATAAGGATGAAGAGTTTTGAAGACTGTATTTGATTGTTTTTGACTACTTAACATCCTCAAATGAATAAAATAAATCATAAGAGTATCACATATCATCTTTTGGTGTATGCTACTAAACTAGCTACGAAAGTAGCTCAAAACAGAGTTTTGACATCAAGGTCAGTTTTGATGGTAAATTATGGGAAGATGGAGAAAGTTAAACAAATAATTAAAGTTTTTCCCCATCAAAATGACAAATAATATCAGAGAATTGACAAATAGTATCATATCAGTGATTTTCCGAGTGGAGATATTCAGTTAAGGGTATAGTTTGAAGACACCAGTCCACATGTTGCCAAGTCATCAAACTGACATCTCCTTAATAATAGGCAGTATAACTTCACGAAATCAGTTTTGATATTAATGTTTTGTTGATGGCTAGCATGGCTCAAAGATATGGTCCCTTTCGAGGAATATTTACGTCACTTTAGTTTAAATGTAATAATTAGGTGTTTGAGTCATTGTAGGACTCTAGCTCCTGATTCGAAAAGGTGTCAGACCTAGTTTTAAAGATCTATTTAGTGGTTAGATTTGATGTTAGTAATAAATTTTAAATGGTTTAGCCACTTGGCAGACTTGGTGTAAAGGAAAGATGCCTATAAGTAGTAAAGACTTCGATACAGTATTCAAGGTTGGAAAATGTGATATGAAAGGACTAATTTTGTAAATGCTTTGAAGGGATAGATATATACAGAAGCAATTGAACTCTTATGGACCTGAGATTCTTAGTAGACTTCAATGAGTTTTATCTCTTATCTTTAATATGTTTTACTTCCATAGTCTTAATGCTTATTACTCAGAATTCATGGAGGAACATGCTCTAACTTCCTTTAAGTATTGAACTATGGCGAATTGAGTTTTTGAGTCCTATCTTTGAAAGGTTTTCTTCAATTTTTAAATGCTTGTTACTCAGAATTCATGGTTATTCATGCTTTGACTTCCTTTAAGTGCTGAACTTTGATGAATCTCTTTTAATACTTTCCTTTTCAATACCTTGATGTATCATTACTGAAAATTAATATATCATATGCTCTGAACTCCTTTGAACCTCAAATTATTGTGATTTTCTTGAATGTGTCACTCTTTATTTGAAGTATATACAAGCCTCAGTTTCTATAAGAAGAGATATTGTTATCGTTATCCCTATCACTGAATCCATAGCCCAATGGTAGCAAGCCTCCATATTTTCAACCTGTAAACATACAAAACCAAAACACATAGATTTATCCATCTATCTATATCATTATTACATATCATTAATCCTTAAGAGAGCCCTCTTAGGCTAAGAAGGCTAAGCCTCAGTCAAAATATTGGTTTGAAATAGTTACACTGAAGTTGTTTGATCAGCATTCAATCAGGTACGATTTTGGTGATAACATACCTCTTGCATTCTTGACTTGTTGTGACACGTACAATATTGCTACAGGAAGTGTTCATCTTCTTGTAGCAGTCCCCTTCATGTTGCTTTGGATATCTACTTAGTTGAGAAATGAGGAGAAGTAGTGCAGGGATGCTATAGATGGAGTTATGGAGTGAATGGAGTGGTGGAGAGATGAGGGGAGAGGCCATGTGTAAGGTTTTAGCTAAACCATCTCACAGTGGCGAAATACAAGGTTTGGTGAGTGAATATTCTTGCATGGAGTGGAGTTATGGTTAGGAGAGGTTGTTATAGGTAAGAAAATGATTTTCATGTATTATTGATGGTTAAGTGTCCATGGGTGAGCTTACTCATACTCGTATGACTTTCCTGTAGTAGTACAAGGTTTCTTTTAGCACTACAGGAAATCCTGTACTAGCCTAGGACATCATGTATCACTATAGAGAGGAAGAAAAACATGGGGTTTTTTCTCACGTGGAGGGAGAAATGGATGGATGGATTAATGGTTTGGTTGATCATGGAGTGGGTAGGTATAAGAGAGAGAGAATAGAGAAAGGATGTTGCTCCTCTTTGTCCAAATTGACCTTGATCAACAACCTTTAAAATAGAAATAAGTTAGTGCATAGGTGTTATTTCATGCCTTTTTCTTTTTTCTCTTTGTTTTTTTTTTTTTTTTTTTTAATGACATGTGGGCTTCCTCCATAGAGTTTTTCAATCGAAAATCCTACCTTGGGTGCCTCAGAAAGGTTTTAACTAAAGGATATTTTATTTCTTTTTTTTTCTCTTTTTCTTTTTTTGGCTCTAGGATCACCTCACGGAGGTTTTCAACCTAAGAGTTGGCCTTGTATGCCTCAAAGATGTTTCGCCCATGCCTCTTTATTTTATTTCTCCTTTTCTCTAGGAAGGTGAGGTGTTGTAAAATATGGAGCTTCCAATTACATTCACCTCCATGTTTATTGAATTGATAAACTTGACCCTAGACAAGGGCTTCTTATACATTTTTAGTTTGTAACCATTGACAAGCAGGGGTATCCCCTCCTAATCTATGGTTCTGATCTAAACAACCCCATTTTCATGGCATTTTTCCACTTGATAAGGTCCTAGCCACCTTTTCATTAGTTTTCCATTGAAGTCCTTGAATATGGAGTCATAGAGCAATGCCCAATCTCCTTCTTGAAATGTCTTTTCTTTGATGTGCTTTTCATGCCAAAATTTCCTTTGCAGCTAGATTACCTTTGTGTGAAGGAGGGCCTACATTTTGAACTCATCCAAACCATTTAGCTGCAACAATATTTCTTGTTGTTCCTTTGTGATGTCCAGGTCTAACTGAGTTGTCATTCTCATGGTGTTGTACTCAAACTCAATGGAAAGAAGAGGTTTCTTCCCATAAAATAAATCATATGGAGTAAAACATGTGGTTATCTTCCAAGTCGTATTGTAAGCCCAAGTCGCTTCCAACAATCTATTTTCCCAATATTTTCTGCTACTGCTCACAACCTTGGTGAGGATGTTATCCAAGGCTCTATTTTTCACTTCCACCTAGCCATTTTCTTGAGGATGATAGGCAATGGAAGTCTTGTGCTTTTGTATTATTCCTCCTCAAGAGGATTTCAATGATATGAGATGTAAATTGAGCCCCGTGATCAGTGACTAACTCTCTGGGGTATCCAAAATTGTAGAACACATTCTCTCTCAGAAACTCATCTACCTTTTATTTTGTTACTACCTTCAAAAATCTTGTTTCAACCCACTTGGTCAAGTAGTCAATGTAGACTATGATATACCTGTTCTACCCAGATGGTGGATCAATGGGTCCAATGAATTCCATGCACCACTTTTTAAATGGCTCTAAAGTAACCTGAGATGCAAAGGAATTTAATCCCTCGGTGTAGGTCTCCCCATCCTTTGGCACTGATCACATTTACTGGTGTATCTCCTGACATCTTGATTGAGGGTAAGGCCCCCATAGGCCGAGTGCCCATGGGATGCCCAAAAGGTCTTAGGATCCAAGGGATGCCCAATCTAACTCCAAATCTATGAAATGAAACCACCCAACAAGGGTGGGGATGGGGATAAAGGGCTGTCAGGGCAAGGGAAAGGGCCTTTGAGGATGGATGGGAGGTAAGAGCTAGGGTAAGGCTTGGGAGGTCCAAAGTGGCTGTAAGGACAAGGGAAAGGGCCAATGAGGAGGGATGTTAAGGTACTTGTAGTTGAGAGGTGTGTGCCTCAACCCAAGGACCTTTGGTTATCTTTCTTTAATAGTAACCTACTTGAAAAGCTTTGAAGGTTGTCCTCTTGGCAGTAAAGTGGCCCCCATAGGGACCATCATGACATGCCGAGAGGATTTCAAAAACCTCTTCTTCCCTCACACATCTTCTGAGAATTTTTTCAGGACCTAACTTGAAGAGATTTCCCATTAATCCAGGTGAAATGGGGCGTTTTTCCTGATAATCTTGCTATTTTCTCTGGATGAAAGGTTTGGACGAAAATTTTCAACAACCAAGTAGTTAGCTATGTCAACAAAACAAGGATAGAGTGTTGAGATAGAAAATAGGTATTCATCCGGAAGTTTATCATCCACCATCCCTTCCTCAATTGTTGGTAAAGCCAGTCTAGATAAGAAATCTTCAACAACATTCTCCTTTCCTGGTTTATCAACAATTGTTAAATCAAACTGTTGAAATAAAAACAACCATATAATGATTCTAGCATTAACATCAGGTTTATTCATTAAGTAATTGATGATTGCATGGTCCGTATGTACAAAGGTCTAATAACCAGTAATATAATGCCTAATTTTTTTTAAGGAATGGACAATGGCTAAAAGATCCTTTTCTGTGACAGTATGGTTAAGTTCAGATTTGGATAGATTCTTGCTAATGAGATAGATAGCATAGGCTAATTTGTTTTCTAACTGCCCCGAGGCTAGCCCCACAGCTTTATCTGATGCATTTGTGTGGATGTGGAAAGGCAGAGCCCAGTTGGACCTTGAAGAATGGGGGTAGTAGTTAGATTTTCCTTAATGAGCTCAAAAGCTTCTTGACAAATAAAAAAACTCATAATATTTTTCCAACAATCCAAATAATGGAGAAGCCACTTTTTTTAAGTCCTTAATGAACCTTCTATAGTAGCCAGCCAAACCTAGGAAACTTTTAACATCTCTCTGCTTTTGAGGAACAAGCACCCTTTTTATGATGGTAATTTTTTTTGGGTCTACCTGTATTCATGCTTGTGATATTGAGTGGCCTAGGAATATCCCTGCTCTCTTTAAGAAATCATGCTTTTCCAGACTCAAGGAGAGATGAATTTCAATGCATTTTCTCAACACTTTTCCTAGATTTAAGAGAGCTTCCTGGAAATCATACCCATGACATGTGATATCGTCCATGTAGATTTTGACAGAGTCATGGACTAGTTTAGGAAAAATTCTCAAGATTTCTCTTTGGAAAGTAGCAGGGGCATTGCAAAACCCAAAGGGAAGGAATCTGTAAGCGAAAGTGTGTTATGCAGGTAAATCCTCTCTGCAGATAGAGACGATCCCTATATCCCTAGGGTGGGTCTAGTAACAAAGGGGCAAGCTAAAGTGTAGGTTCCTAATTAATGAATGAAAAAGAACAAGGTAGATCGACCTACCTGGAGTCCAACATTGTTGTCGTGGCTGTCGTGGCGGTGGCCTCTTGATCTCTATCTTGATGGGTCACGATCCTTCCGCAACGATGCTTGGATACCTGCACGAAGATCAAAAAACAAGAGCAGCATACGAAACAATGATCTCATTCCTAATTACTAACCATTCAAGGTGGGTTAAGCATATTGCATCAAATAAAATATATTTATGCAAGATGGGAACTAGAAAATAGTCATGTATATGTATTGATAGAAGAAATAGTTACAACTAGAGACTTGACGTCGCAACCTCCTTCAGTGGGGTTCAATGTCTCGATGAATTGTCGAGGAATTCAGATGGGATGAAGAAACAAGTCTAAGCTCTCTCAATGAGGGTCTCTTCTGTTCTATCTTTTTTAACAACATGTACATAAATCTCTTCATCGTTTTAGCTATAATATGTTAAGTTCACCTAGCTCATCAATGGAAGATGGCTATATTTATAGAGGGAGAGGAGGAGGTTGGGATCCCTACAATAGTGGAAGGGAGGCCTTATCCCATGGGAGGCTTCCCCAAAAGGTGGAAACAAGAGGCCAAAGGAGGAAGGATGTGGTTATTCAGTTGAACCACTCCAGATAACTTGCCCGTGAAGTTTTTTATGATGGAAATTTCACCTCTATTTTTAGAAAACATTCCATAAACAGGTTGGCGTGGGAAGCTCATTGGGACAGAGCGCCAATGGGCGCGGGGCCCAGTGTTAATTTCTTCATCGGCTCGAGGGCATAACGGTCTAGTAGCGCCAAGGCAAAAACATGTGTTTTTGATGGTCTGTTTAGGAAATGGTCAACAAAAGTAGTGTTGTCCTCATAGTAAGGGATGCAATGATAGTCTTTGCAAGGCATGACACTTTGTTTTGGTCATAGAAATGAGCCTCCAATGTTCGGGATGGGGATTGCAGGGATAGTGACAAAATGCTGTGTACCAGATGCCCCCTAAAGCATGAGATCCGAGAGAGAGGGAGGGGTGAAAAGCTTTATGGGAACGCGTTCGAACTAAACACCGCCATCGGAAGACATGCAATTAAAAATATAACCGATATCTCTAATGCATGAACATGTGGCATGGGCGCAACCATCCATAATAGAGTATATATAAATTGAGATCTGAGGTATGGACGCAGCCATCCAACAGTAGGGATCGATAAATAGACTCAGGTATGGTCGCAACCATCCAATCAAAAAAGAAATGCAATAAGTCATGGTAAAGTACAATATCCTGCAGCCTGGATCTTATCAGAAAAAACCCACGATCTTGCGCTCCATCTCGACTCGAACAAGTACAAATTCAAGCATGCAAATATGTGATCTGAAGTTGAACATGCAAGAAAATCACCTGATTACCAGCCAATGAAAGTTGTTAACAGGTGCGAGAGAAACCACCAATGATTACAATGGTCCTCAAGGTACAACAGGTACAATCCACGGAATGTGAACAGTGATCTGGCGTCGAACACCCATAGAATCACTCGATCGAAGGCCAATGATGTGGACCTGTCGTCAAATGTGAAGAACTTGCCATTGAGGCATGCAAGCTCCAAGGTACCGAAAGGGAGTCTCTAGATCAACTTCCTGGATAATGAGCTGAAGTCGATAGGAAGTGACCCGGTCGAAGGAGGGCCATAATGTTTCCCATATCATTGACACGATACAGAGGAACATGATGATAATGAATTAGGACCAACAGAGAATTAGAGGGAGGTTTAAAACTGCAGACGAAAAAATTCTCTTGAACATATCAGTGGCACGACTCTGGATTTGGCAGTATTTGATATCAAGGGATCTGAGGTCATGATGATGAGGAAAAGAGCAAATGAGAGGTCAAAATAGATTACCCAAACCCATGGAGGAAAAAAATGATGAAAAGAGATGTCCCCAACCCAACACAAATGCAAACAAGTGTCATGTCCAAGAGCGACATACTCCCAACACATCTAAAGACTGGTTCCATTCCCCCCCCCCCCATTTCTAGTGAGTACCCAAATTATTTTTTAAAACAACCTTGAAGGGGATAGCATATTCTTGCAATATAAGTTTTTCCTTTGGACAAATCCAACCTAGTACATTTTACGAGCCCTATGAAGGAGGAACTCGAGCAATGTCATGGTGACGATATCTGAGGTCATCAGGGTTTAACAATTCTAACAAAGGGAGAACTCGACATCTTTTCATGTTTATAGAGTTTGAAAAGAAACGAAAAAGAAAAATCCAACATCTCCCTTTTCATAAATAGTCCCTCAGATCCAAAAAGGTAGAAAAAAATATCTGAAAGAACTTCTTAGACATGATAGGATAAGGTATTCCTTTTTTGTAAATAATCCATCCCAGCCCGAAAAAGGGGTAAACGTATACTGGGTAGATATCGTTTCACATCCATTTAGTGAGTTCAAAATGAAAAGAGTCTCAGCAATCTTTTTAGTTTTAGAGAGTCAGAAAAGAGCTGAAATATGACTCCAATAGTGACTTTTTCATGTTTTTATTGAGTCCGAAAAAGTATAAAATACAACTCGTTACTTCATCGCTATCTCATAAAAAACCTGTCGTTGCACAAGAGACGCACGTAAAACCCATTTTTCGAAATAAAATAATGAAATAATCGAAAAACGTGTCTTAAAATCTAATTAGGGATTTTAAAATTTATAAAATGCCAAAAATGGTAAAAAATAATTATTTTTCACTTTTACCTCTTGTGGAGCAATAGTTACCCATTTCATACTGTGATTTTGCAACAACGATAGCTGGCAATCCGGTAGACCAATCTTGAATCTGTCAGTTCCAGGTAAGAGCTGACATCCTTCCCTACCTTTTATGTCTTCTTTAATTACCTGCAACCTTCAATTTTTATTTTTGAGGGGTAAATTGTGAAAACTAGGGCACGACAGTCGGCGCAAGTTTCGAGCACGAACTCGCGCCAATCGCCCAATTTTCTGAACTAGGGCGCGCCCATTGGCACGATTATTTCTAAAACAGTCATGCCAGCTATGCAACTCTTTTTAAACTCAAATTTCATGCTTGAAAGCCCAAATTCCACAAATATTAGCTTTTAATTTGGCTAATAATATCCATATGAACATGTTTGTAGGTGCAAAGTGGAAAAATGGTGATTGAGTGGAAGGAAAGGGAACACAGTGAATAATATGAGCTTGCCATGGATAATGATAGATGCATGGAAGCTCTCAAACACTGTGGAATGAAAAATTTCTTCATGCCACCATGCCTCAAAGATCAACCAGAGCTGCTATAGTACTTAATTAGTATCTGGGATGAAGATCAAGAAAAAATCATTCTTCAGGATCAGAAACTTGAGATTGATGTCTTAGACATTTTTTTATAACAGGACTGTCACAAAGAGGGGCAACACCAATCTTGACTGGCACCCAGACCACCATGGAGAACATGAGCATGGTAATTGACAGGGTATGTCTAAGGGCACATAAAGGATCAGGAAGCGAGAAAGTGGATATCCATACTATCCTGGATCTATCACTAAAGGTAGTGTTACATACCATCACACGAGATACGGCATCACAAGCACCGCACGAAGCAACAAAGACACAGCTACTTCTTGTTGTAGATTGCTTGACACTGACCATCTACAACTGGGTAGAGGCAGTGACAATCAACATGAAACATCAACTGACAAAGTGCAAGAAGACCAAACTGAAGAAATTCGGCTATGGGTCTATCTTGGTATCATTCTTCCTAGAATGACTACCAATCTTTCAGCGTCAGGAGGTGATAGTCCCGACACCACCAGCACTGGAACCATGGATGGCCTGATGGATAGCTCTAATGCCAAGATCAGGGGGTGGTTAGCAGATGTCCTAGAGACCAGAGTTATTTGATTGGCTCCACCGATAGCTAATTTTCATGGAGCACTAGCCCTACTCTGGCACATATTTCACTAGTTATCCAGACCTCCCACTCCCAGAAGGAGAGGATTGGGATGAAGCACTTGGTAAGACTCATTTTTTATTTTCATGAGTATTATGATTTTATTTTTTTGGGGTATGTATGTTATGACATTTATCCCATGTGTTTGTAGATGTAGGCCCAGAGAGACCTGTAGGTATGTCTCTGATAGTGAGGTGAATCTCTTGTGACTTTGATATTTCCCCTCATGGTGAGGAGGAGGAGATCATGCACAATTTGGAGGGGATCACCCATGGGGTCCCAGACTATGCACGATTCGAAAATGTTCCTCGTGTGTATCAGATACATACTGTAGCGGTGTCAATCCGATTTCACTGCTTACTGAGGTGGCTCGTACGGGCAGTGACATGCTATCATGATCACCATGTCGATTAGATCCCTAGGCTTTATTTTTGCATATTTTGAGAGACATGGTGTCTCGGGACGTAACAGAAACACACATATCTTTTGAAACTTATGGTGCACACTGATGCAAACATTCAATTAATATATATAAATCTATCTTCCTATCTGATATGAGTCTTTCATGTGATGATGATTTTTACAGATTACGCAAATGTCTATCCAATACAATGTTAGCCACTATATCAGTTAATGCATTCATTTGTCTAGGAATATGTTGATATGTGATATAATCAAAATGTCTTTCCAGCAAACGAACACGTAAATAAAATCTTAAAATGTGAGGGTTTCTAAATGAATAATTCCCATGAAGTTGAAGAACAACACGCTGTGAGTCTAGATTTACAACCAATGCACCAATGCCAAGGGTAATTGCCTTGGTTAACAGCTCAATAACGGCACTATACTCAGCGACATTTTTTGTAGTTTTTCCTAGAAAAATAGCTTGTAGATATATCAACTCACCAGTAGGATCATAAATCACCTAGGCTTCTGAAAACAAGTTCTAGGTACTGCAAGAAGCACCATCCGCGAAACCGACATAAGGGGTAATAGACATCTGCACAATAAGCAATGACCCAATAAGCAGGAAGACGCTTGCAAAACACACCAAGCCAAAATATGTACAAAAATGAAAATAACACCTATGTACACAAAACATGCACGAATGACTCATGCATAATATTTTTTGAGATACAACCTGTTTCTAGGCTAATCTAAAGGATGACCTTCGTAATCAATGAGCTCATAGGCCCCATTCTTCAAAACCTATTTAACAATGTAGGGATCATGCCACATGGGTTGAAATTTGCCTGCCCCCAGCTTATAATGAGCTTGGTCGTACAAGAGGATGAGGTATCCTTCTACAAAGGAGCAAGGGGAAACCGACTGGTCAAAATGAGATTTGACCTGCTTCTTCTGTGCCTCGATGACCAAAGCAGCAAAGTGGTGTGTTTCATCCACCCTTTCTAAGTAGAGAAGACGCTCTTCTTCAAGTGAAGTATTGGGGAGTAATTCAACAACCAACTTGAGCGAAGGTATTTCACACTCAATCAGAAGGGTAGCTGTCAGACCGTAAACAAGCTGAAAATGAATGAATCCAATCGCATCCTTAACTAAGGTTTGGTATGCCCAAAGAGCCGAAAATATCATGAGATGCCAATTGGATTTATGTATCCCAATCGTACATTGAAGCATGGTGACAAGAACCTTATTCACAGCTTCAACCTGGCCATTGGCCTGATGATAGTACGGCGTTGAGCTGTCGTGATGTAGACCCAACCTAGAAGTCAGCACCACCACCATATAATGCCGAAAATGGGAACCATGATCGGTAACGATGGCTTGAGGGACACCAAACCTAGAAATGATGTGATTGAATATGAATTGATTTTTTTTCTTACCATCAGCCGCAAGTGTAGGCATTGCTTCAGCCCATTTGGTGAAGTAGTCAATGGCTACGATAATATAAGCATGCCCCCCGGCCAAGTGAGGGTTACACATCATAAAATTGATGCCCCACTTCGTAAAGGGACCAACGATAATGACAGGGTGGAGATGTGTAGGCGGCACGTGCATCTTGCACTGATAGATCTGGCAATCATGACATTTATAGACAACGACAATGTAGTCCTTGAAGATAGAGAGCCAGAAATACCCAGCACGAAGAATCTTTTGTGCAGTGGCATAACCAGACATATGACCGCCATAAGCGCCACTGTGAAAATAATTCAGAAATTTCTCAGCCTCCTTGAGGGTCAAACACCGGTAGAGAATGGAATCTACTCCTACGCAGTAGAGCGTATCTCTGACTATACGATAAGGTTGGGATTTATGACGGATGCGTCGGCGAGCATCATTCGTCAACTTAGATCTAAGGGTAGAAGTCTGGAGATATACGATGATATCACCGTACGAAGGATCGAGAATGCTAATCAAAAAAAGCATATCGTCCGGAATGCATTCTTCAGAACCATATGGAGCAGAGTCAGAGGGAAGGGATCAAATCAAATCGAAAAATACTAATTATTTCTTCAACTTGGCAGTGGTAAATTCCAAATCTAACTCTTGGAGGATGACAATCCACTTTGATTATTTCCCCCCCAACAATTTTCGAGACAATATATAGGTCATGGGGTTGCATTCAGAAATCACAGTCACAGTATGCAACAGAATATAATGATGAAAACATTGAACCCCTTGACCCGCAGTTAATGCTAACATCTCCACATGGGCATAGTGTGTTTCAGTATCAAGAAGGTTATGAGAGAGGTAGTAGATAACATGCTTGTCACCATAGAAAATTAGCCTTCCCTTGCAGACTCTCCAAGCTGAAAGGGAGTTTCTTATACGCGAAAGTACCCCAGGGACAGATGAAGGCAGTCTTATGTTGATCAGTCGGGAGAATTTTTATCTTGTTATAGCCAGAAAATCCATCCATGACGGAAAATATCTCACTCCCAGCGCAATCATCAATTATTTGTTCGATAAAGGGAGTGGGATGGTTCTTCTTAGGACAGGCCTTGTTTATATCATGATAATCAACACAGACCTGAATGGTACTCTGTTTCTTATCTACTGAGACAATATTGGACACCCATTATGTCAAGGGAATCAGGTAGATGAAACCATTGTTGAGAAGCTTTTCAACTTCACTTTTAATGGAGGAAACCTTTCAAGGGTGCATAGGACGAAGGCACTGACGAACAGGCTTCGAATCAGGGTAGGTAGGAATCTCATGCACCACTATACTAGGATCAATTCCAGGCATTTCTTCTTAGGACCATGCAAAGACATTATGGAATGGAAAAGGCTAGTGTAAACCTAAAATTCGTCTGGAGAACAAGTGACCCCGATATGGATGTTCTCGATGATCCCCAATTTTACGGAAATGTCGATAGGCATCGTTTGTGTGATGTTACTCAATTTACCCTCCGTGAAAACTTAATGTGTTAGTATAGGCGTTTGAAGTGGATGAGAAGGAACCTGAGACGAAAACCTCTCAAGACACGTAGACATGGCCCCAAGGCTAGGCATGAACAAGGAATGATGATGACTATCATCCCACTGAGAGACATGGTTTCCATGATGGCTTCATCGGAGGGAAATATCTCTTTCAAGGGATCAGGCGAATCTAAATTTCTGAGCCAAGGGGATTGATAATAAGTGTCTAGAGACATGCTCAAAGGAGCATGGTCAGAAGATGGAGGTTCTGAAGTCGCGATGAGTTAACAATAGTCAATCTCGATTAGACTCAACAGTATCAAATCTTTGAAAGAATCGATCTGTTCAGGCGAAGGAATGATCCATGGGTCATTAGATCGAGAGATCATATTGATCTGAACAATTTTGGGTGGAGGAAGGGGAAAAATACCCATGAGGGCAGGATTTTTGAAGAGACCCAGCCCAACGCTCTCATAGGGAGTAGGAATCTGATCCACATGTGGAACATTGTTCTCAGAAGAAGAAGTGAATAATGAAAATTGATCAACGATAACAATCTTTCCTTTGTGCGTGAATTTCAGGACATGAAAGAGAGTGGATGGAACGCATAGCATGGCGTGAGTCCAACTACGACCGAGGAGAATATTGTAATTGAGCTTGGCGTCAACTACTTCTACCTCGACATTGACTCTCTTCCCTTTCAATGTAATCGGTAAACTAGCTAGAACACCTACTGGTTTTTATTCCCTTCCATCAAATGCTTCAAGGGAATTTGGAGATTAATTCAAGACTGGAGAACCAATGGCTTTCCAGCAAGAAGATGACATGATGCATGTAGACGCACCTTCGTCCACAACAGCTAGATGGATAATGATACCATCAATACCAACTTGTATGATGAGCACAATTTGGTGTGGGAGTCGTGGAACGAAATTCTCTAAATCAAAAGCGAGAAGGCTAGTATTAGCAGGTTCAACCCTGCCAATCACAAATAGAAAATCCTTCCATTGAGACGGACAAATCTGAAGTACTTCTAATGCAGACATTGTAGATGGTGCTTGAGCCAAATCCTCAACAATACTGTAATGTTGAGCAGCATGGGCGTTTGGATTGTAAGAAGACTTGTGGAGTACACCTTTGGAAGGTGGCCGCACAATGGGCTCAGTACTGGGACTTTCAATCTATAAAGGGCTAGAAGCAAGTGGAGGAGGAGGACCATCGGCGATCTCTTTCCCTACTACCTGACGCAATTCGATATAATCTTTCGACCGAGTAGTAATAGAAATGGATGTAGAACCATTCATCATGAACACCTGAGAGCCAAATGGGGTAGAGGACTGAGGTTTCTCTACCATCTGGGTTTGCTGAGATGGAAAAGGTTCTTTAAGAATAGTTGTAGTTCCCTGGGTGCCTTTGAGCAATCTGCTCACTTCAGACCATCGAGGACAGTCCTTGTTGTAGTGTTCTTCATCACAAATTAAACAAGGATACTTTGGCTTGCACTATGAACCATCATCAGCATGAGATTTTGACGAATCTAGTTTTGGGGTATTGGATTTGGCCTTAACTTTACCCTTCTTTTTCCCCTTGGAAGCTTTATCCGCCGAATTTTCCTAAACGGCATTGGCTTCTGTAGTTTTACTAGAATTCGTAGTGGGCTGAGAAGCGACATCATTGGAAGGATTAGAATTTTGCTTCCCAGAATTTGAAGGAGAAGACTTCTGAGAAACTTGAGACATGGAACCAATAATACCATCAATAGATGGGGTCCCTGGTGCTTTAGAAGTTCCAGGTCGAGGGGAATCACGCAAGATATCATACAACGTGCCAGACTAGGAGTACACAAGATCAAGGTATTGGGCACGAGAAATGGCATGTTCTTTGGTTACACATGCCCCCATAGCTATGTCTTTAGTGATTTGGTTGAAAAAGGAGGTAGTGAACCAATCAGTTAGAAGCTGATCAAGAATATCAAACTTAATCAAGCGACGACGACGCCTCCATTCATGAATATGATCCGAGATGTGATTAGCTTGGTCCTGTTTCAAGGATGTGAGGAGGTGTGTCCCGATCTCATAGCGAACCGGTAACTGAAAATGGGTAAGAAACGCCATGGCTAAAGAGTTGAAATATTGGAAAATGCCATGAGATAACTCAACGTACCACTTTGTAGCAGCACCAGTAAGAGTCCGTTGGAAAAGACGGAGTCAGATGGAACATTCAACCCAAGAGTTAGAGGAACACCGCATGTGGTAAATCATAACATGCGCTTGGGGGTCTTCTCTAGACTTGCCCTCAAACTTAGGACAATCACCAGGAATCTTATTTGGAACTAGAGGCCAATACGGGTTATGAAGAATCAGATCATTCATAATATTTGACACATCTCGCAGTTCCAACCTAGCGAGAAATGCTAATTGAGGATTAAAAGGCATTGGAGGTATTTGATAAGGACCTGTGTTAAAATTCCACCCGGTTTGAGATAAATTTTGCCCCCATATGTCTTGTCCCGAAGGATTCTGACCATAGGGGTTATACGGCTAATAATTCGGCCCATACTAGGGTTGAGGACCAGGATATTTATTTTGAGCATACCACTGAGGTCCTTTTGGGCAACATATGGTTTCTTTTGTGGAATGTAAGCATTGTCTTGAGGTTTATTATACACCAACTGGGATTTATTTTGATGGTAATAAGTGAAACCGTGGGGTGCACTATATACCAGATGATATTGACCTTGAGGAGGGTAATAAGCGCCTTGAGGTTGAGCAGGTGGACCCTGCTGAGTAGGAGGGCCCTGCTGAGCAAGTGGACCCTATTGAGCAGGCGGACCCTGCTAAGCAAGCAGACCTTGCTGCGCAAGCGGACCTTGCTGAGTAGAATGAACAAGTTGAACCGGCCGCTGAGCAGGTTGAATTGGCTGCTGAACAAATTGAACTGACTGTTGAGCAGGTTGAACCGGCAGCTAAGCTGGTTGAGAAGGCTGAATCGGCTGCTAGGGTTGGGCAGGCTGCCCCTGCGGAGCAGGTTGGCCTGGATACTGAGGACCACCGGGCTGCCCTTATGGAAGAGGTTGGCCCGATGGTTGCAATGGAACAGGTTGCCCCTAATAACCAGGTTGACCCGAAGCAAGACCGTAGGGTTGTCCTTATTGTACAAATTTCTGGCCATATTAAACATACGGCTACTACTGTTGTACAAGAGGTTGTCCCTGTGGTGGATACATTTTCCCCCCAGGAATGTAAGACGCTCCTGGTTGATATTGATATTTAGGTTGACCGGAAGGACCATAGGGTTTTCCTTGTTGGACCAAAGGTTGACCTTGTAAAGGCTTACCTTTTGGACCATAAGGTTGTCCCTGTGGACCAAAGGTGTAACCTTGTTGAGCCAAAGGTTTTCCCTGTAAGGGCTGTCCTTGCAAGCCCAAGGGTTGTACCATTAAAGTCAGTCCAAAATGAGAAACGGTCTGATAAGGATCATAAACAGCCTGATGAGGATCAACAGGGGGAATGTAAACGGGATTACCATACACAAAATAGTGATGTGGAGGATTGACAGGAGCTTGGGGCTGCTGATAACCTTGAGAGTTCTGCTGCTGAATAGGAAACAGATAATATTCAAAAGTAAGGCTAACAGTAATCATAGGAGAAGTTCCAGTCACACTAGAAGCAGGTGCGCATGCAGCCACACAAACGGTAGGTTGGACTAGGAAAGATGTAACAGTGACTGATGAGCTAGGTGTCGAAGGTGATAGCCCTAACGAAGGATGGATTGAACTCATTGAAGGAGTAGATTTCATGGATCATGCTATGGACGCAACACCAAAAATAATCTGAATTAAGGTCCGATAACCGGGCGGTAGTGACACTGATGGAGAGGAAGACTGATTAGAAACATGTGGGAGATCTTCAGGGAAAATTTTGTATTCTCTTATAGAAACAAGCATTCCTTCACTGCCATTAGGACTCGAAGAATCCATGTCTGACGAAGCTATAATATCTTCGAAAATACTACGAGAGCTAAGAGGTAAAGCAGCGACAAAAAATGGTGATCCTGAGTAAGAGGAGGGAATTCTCCCTCGTCCCCAAAACCAGACCAAACACCCGGAGGAGGCCAATTGAACTCAACTAACTCTTCAGGGGGAGATTGGGTAGCAAGACATAATACAGTCAGGAGGATAGGCTACGAAAACTCGGCAAACCTAGCGGACTGAGAGGTTTCAAAAGAAACTTCAGGAAAAGGACTACCACTAGGCGACAGTGAAGAGGACGACGAAACTGGTGGTTCTGCCACTATGACAGTATTTCAACACAGGAAGGAAAACGAGATATCCAATCAAAGGCTTCAATATCAAAGTCTAAGAAAAAAAAAACAAGCCAAGTAACAAACTTTTAACGGGCATGTGATCATGGGTAATTAATTTTACAACACTGAAACCGAACTTTGTTGTTTCATGTTTTAAGAGTCGAGAAACAGACAAAAGATGACTCTAGTCACTTTCAATTTTAAATGAGCATGAAAGGACAAGTGCTCGATGATCTCTTTGCTTTTTAAAGAGTCACAAAAAGATCGAAATGACTACTCAGGTAATCTAAGAAAGAGGGTGTACCAATTTTCCGTGAACATCCATATACACCTTGGTGATCAAAAGAATGAGAAATGACCAAGGACTTCACGTATGTGCAGGTAGTCTCCTCGAATGTTGTGTTTAGTGTATCACAGTTACAAGGAATCAGACTCAGCTTCCTATGGATAAAGGATTTAAACCTAATGGGATCTCCCTTTATATACTCGACGGTATGGGGAGCACAAGTCCGTACTAGCGCTGTCTAAAGCTAGATGGCGAACGATAGCTACTAGGTTTAAAGGTGCCGGAACACGTCTCTAGCCTAGACCACTAAAATTTTTGCGTTAGGTTCCAATGCTTCCTTAGGTTAATTCAATTGATTTTACAGTTGATCTTGAATTAGCGTTTCAGTTTCAAGGCCCTACCGAATTGTGATCTCGAATTTCCTAAATGCAAGCTATATGCAAAAGAACACCATTTTACATTCAATGAATGCTAATTAAGAGAAGGATAAAGATCTTTCAGATGGTAGCAAACAAGGAAAACATACGAATAAGTATCCTAATGCATCTAATATAATAAAAAATAGAAACTAAAATTCTTTCCTAGATGCAAGCGCTAGTTATGTGAAAGACTTTTTCATTTCTGAGGCAAACGAAAAAGGATGAATTTTTTTTTTTTTTCAATGAAATGGAGCACTCAATGCACTAATTACATTAAAAAACAAAACAAACCCTAGTTATGAGTATGGTCAATGTAGAGAGCTAAACTGAATGATTCAATAAAAGCAATACAAACACAAGAAGGCACTCAGACCAATGACGCACTCTTTCAAACAAATTGAAAGCCTTCTAAATGACCCAAATGAGCAATGTGATCTATGCTTGAAAATGAAGAGATGGAGAGTCAAACAAACAAAAAAGTAATCGTTCAACAAACCAAGGCTCAAAGGATCAAGAAAGACTTAGGCAACTGATCAAGGAATTGAACTGACAAGAACTAAAAGACTTGACCTTCAACCAGAACGCTCAGTGAGCGAAAGACACCTAGAACCATAGGGCTACAAACTACACTGATAGGAAAATAGACAAACAGCTGAGAATAGCAAGTCTAAAGCAATCAAAACAACTCAAAGAAGACCAATAGCAAACCAAAAATAATCCATATTCAAGCACAACTGACCAAAAACTCAACAAGGAGGTCAAACCAAACCCTACAGGGTTTGGCGCGACTATAAGGCGGTAATCCGCGCCAAACAAGGGTTGGCGCTACTGCAACAGAAAAAACTAGTGCCAATCGGCATGACTGTTCAAACAAAAAGTGTGTCAAGCCATATACCTATGGGAAAATGGGAAAACTAGTGAGGAGATGTCAACCTTGACACTCTGGAGCTAAACAAGAGGATTCTAAACAATCAAGAAAGTTAGAAAAGAAAGAAAAACAAGAAAATGACCGAAGTCGACTCGACAAGGGTGAAACGACAAAATCACACTGATCCCCAACATAGTCACCAATTTTTTATGCAGGTAAATCCTCTCTGCGGATAGAGACGATCCCTCTAGCCCTAGGCTAGGTATAGTTACAAAGGGACAAGCTAAAGTGTAGGTTCCTAATTAATGAATGAAAAAGAACAAGGTAGATCGACCTACCTGGATTCCAATGTTGTTGTCATGCCTGTCATGGTGGTGGCCTCTTGATCTCAGTCTTGACAGGTCACGATCCTTCCGCAACGATGCTTGGATAACTGCACAAAGATCAGCAAACAAGAGCAGCATATGAAACAATGATCTCATTCATAATTACTAACCAGTCAAGGAGGGTTAATCATATTGCATCAAATAAAATATATTTATGCAAAATGGGAACCAGACAATAGTCATGTATATGTATTGATAGAAGAAAGAGTTACAACCGGAGCCTTGACATCACAGCCTCCTTCAGCGGGGTTCAGTTGAAGCGCATCTCGATGAATTGTCGGGGAATTTGGATGGGATGAAGACACAAGTCTAAGCTCTCTCAATGAGGGTCTCTTCCATTCTTCCATTCTATCTTTTCTAAAAAAATGTACAGAAATATCTTCAGCGTTTCAGCCATAATATGTTCAGTTCAGCTAGCTCATCAATGGAAGATGGCTATATTTATAGAGGGAGAGGAGGAGGTTGGGATCCCTACAATAGTGGAAGGGAGGCCTTATCCCTTGGGAGGTTTCCCCAAAAGGTGGAAACAAGAGGCCAAAGGAGGAAGGCCATGGTTATTTAGTCGAACCACTCCAGATGACTCGCCCATGAAGTTTTTTATGATGGAAACTTCACCTCTATTTTTAAAAAACATTCCATAAACATGTTGGTGTGGGCAGCTCACTAGGACAGAGAGCCAATGGGCATGGGGCCCATTTTTAATTTCCTCTTCGTCACGAGGGCATAACGGTCTACTAGCACCAAGGTAAAAACATGTGTTTCTAATGGTTTGTTCAGGAAATGGTCAACAGAAGCAGTGTTGTCCTCATAGAAAGGGATGCAATGATGGTCTTTACAAGGCATGACACTTTGATTTGGTCACAGAAATGAGCCTCCAATGTTCGGTATGGGGATTGTAGGGATAGTGACAAAATGTTGTGTAATAAAGTGCCACGGGGATATGTGAAAGTGGTATTGTCCTGGTCCTCCTAGCTAATTTGGATTTGGTTATACCCACTGAACCCATCTAGAAAATAAAATAAAAACATTCCCTACAAGGCCATCCAGGACTTGATCTATGAAGGGCGAGGAGAAATGGCCCTTGTTAGTGGATTTGTTTAGTTCTCGGTATTCAACACAAAATTTCCACTTTCCATTCTTATATAGGTCTAGAACAACAGGATACACCCACTCACTATCTCATATGAGATAGATGAAACCTGCATCCAACATCTTTTGCAGTTCATCCTTCACTGTGTCCTTTAGTGTTGGGTTCATCCTCCTTTGGGGTTGGCGCACAGTATTTCATTCTTCTTTAATATAAATATGATGTGTGCACACCGAGGGATGCACCCCTTTCATGTCTTTGTTGTAAAAAGTGAATGCATCAAGGTTTTCCTTCAAGATATGGCATAACTACTCTTATTCTTTGGCTGAGAGGGATGAGTTAATCTTCAAATTTTTTGATGGGCCAAATTCCACATCCTTGGTGGCTTCAAAGGTTGAATCAACTGAGTGCAGTTCCATCCAAGGGTGGCTTTTAGATTCTTTGTCTAGGTCATCGAGTGGAATGACATTGGGGGGTTCGTTTTGAATGATGTGGTCGATGAGCTCATCCTCATCGGGTCGCCCCCCTCTAAGAACAATCTTTATGGTGAAAATGGGGTAGGTTGTGGTATTGTATACTTCATATTCTTCCTCTTCATCCTCTAGCCACAAAGGTAGGTCATGGTCGATGGAAGGCTAGGCGGGAGGATATAACACCATATATTTAAATAAGGAACCATTCTTTATAGTCATGTTTCTGGCTCGGCAACTGATATAAGCATCGATGGTGGCTAAACAAGGTCTTCCTAAAATGAGAGGATATCCATTAAACTTGGTTTTTGGTTGGAGGACCAGGAGATATGTAGGGTACTCCCAAGAGTCAATTGAGACCATAATATCCTCAAAAATTCATTCTGGAGCTATTGTGGACCTATCTGCAAGTTGCAGAATGGTGGTGGTATTTCTCGAAGCTCCTTGGAGGTTGATTTTAAGCATAGTTTCCTTGGTCATCACATTGATGGCAACCCCAATATCAATCAAATTATTGGGGACTATGACACCATCGATGTGTACATCTACTATTGGACTTCCAGGGTCCACATACTTTGCGAAGATCACCCTTCCCAACATTAAGTCGGACAACTGTCCCACTACATTGATGGTGGGGGTGTCTTTATTCCTTCTCCCAAGTTTCTTAAAGAAAATTTCTTTGATGAGCCTATTGTAAATAGGAACATTTTTAATGGCCTAGAGAAGGGGTATTTTCACACACAAAATTTCCAGTTCTCCCAGAAGTTCAGTCACTTCTAGGGTGTGTTTACTAGAGTGGATCAAGCGCTCAAGAAAAGGAGGTTGTTGGATCTGAGTTTTTCTTTCTTCCTTTTCCTCCTCAACCTCTGCAGGTGGATATGGATGTTAGATTGTCCGAGATTACTCTTCTCAACCTGAGATTACTCTCATGTATATCCACAACATAAGCTAGATAGGATGTTTCCCCACTATAAACCTGTTGTGCATGCTTGTTGTTTGGGTTCGGATTGGGCTGGGCAGGCATCTGAGGCAACTTAGGTGCAACACAATAGATGAGATAAGGTTAAGGTTTGGGTGGAGGCAGTAAAGCATGTGGTTGATTATGTTGGGGCCTCCACCCTTGTGATGGGTTTCTCCACTAAGATGGTTGAGAAACATATTGTTGGAATGGTTGGTTCACAGGATGAGGGTTATATGGAGGGTTGTAAGGCCAAGTAGGAGGTGTAGGCATTTATGGAGGAGTGTAGGTGTACCAATACTGCATAGTTTCATTCTGATTTATATGATAATAGGATTAAGGTGCACCTTGCATACCTTGATGATATAACTGAGGCCCTTGAGGCCTCCTTTTATTTATGAAATAGATTTGCTCGGGTCCTCCTTCCCCACCTTGATATACAACTTTGAGCCCTCTATAAAACTTATATGTGGCATGATTCTCTTCACAGACTAAGCAAACCTCTATGGCATTTAATGGACATTCATTCCAAGGGTGTTTTCTAGTACATCTAGGGCAGAAGATAGCCAAGGCCCTCTCTACTTCCTCTTGCTTCCTCTTTATCTGAATTGTATCCATTTGCAAAGAAAAGGTGTGCAACATATCACTTTTTAAGTCCTCCAACATATTTCCAATCTCATGTTTGATGGAGGTGGAAGAGGAAGGGGTGTTGGTCATGCTTCGGCTAGCTCTACCTTTCTTCCTAGCTTCCCTAGAGTGGTTTGTAAAGATATTTTTGATTTCCTCATAAGGTAGCTCCTATATGTCTCCTCTTGATAGCATATTAAGGGTTTCTATCATCTATTCCATGATCCATCAGAGAAGTACCAATTTAAGTGATCTAGGATAAAGGGTGCAATTGGCTATTTTATAGTTCAGCTGGAATCTTTCTTCATAATTTTCTAAGGATTCATCAAGTCCTAGAGTCATCCTAAATATTTCCTTTTTGGTTTATTTGGATATACAATCGTCTTTGTATTTTTTTAAAGGAATCTTGCATCTGTGCCTAGGTAGTGATGATGTTCCCAGAAAAACCCATGAACTAGCACAAGGCTGCATCCTTGAGGGTGGATGGGAATAATTGTAGCTTTTGGTCATATGAGGCATAGTCATAGGTCTTGTAGATGACAACAAATTTGAACATGAAGGTTTTAGGACCCTCAGAAGTAAGCCCATGTAAATGTGGAAGGGTTGAGGACTAATTTTTTTCATTCTAGTTTCCCCATATGTTTCTCTAATGGGAAGATTCCTTGGGTCCTAGTCTTAGCCATGGCTTGAATTGGTGAAGCAAGTTCCTCAAGTGAGGCAAGTTCCTCTTCTTCTCCAATAGGTTCTTTAAAGTTTTCAAGTGACTCACCTATGGTGTTTTCGACCTCATAGTCACTAAAGAAGAGTGAAGGGTGACTGCATGGGGACGTGGGGGTTTTAAAAAAATTCCTTGGTCATCCATACTCCTACGAGGCATGAAAGTCAAACTTTTTTTGTATTTTTGAATATCCAAATCATCTACTTAAACACCTCCCTGAAAACAATTCCAAAAAGTGGTGAGCCTTGGTATTGCACCAAGAGTGTTGCAACTCCTAGAGGCTACTCTATTTTAATTTATCAACCCATGGTTCATACAAACTTGGAGGTGAAAATTCTGTATACATAGCAGATGCATTATACTCATGTCATCCTCTTCGCAGTTCTATGATGAGGTGCTACTGCTAGGGTTAATTCTAGGAAAGGAAGTCTGTCACACTTCTGAGTGAATGCTAAGACTTAAAATAACTCATGAAAATTAATATGTCAGCAAGAAAAGAAACTATTATAGATCATAATGACTCATATAGCTATCTGCAAGAAAGAAAAGCCACACTTATGCTAATGCAAGAAATAAAGTTAAACTAAGTGCCATTCATGATTTAAATTTCTAAATTTAACTTACAGAAAGGGAAACTAATTTAGTCACACATGTTGAACCTAATGATGGATTGAACTCTATCTATCTCATGCTTGGCTACTATTTTGAATAATGCATCTATCAATGAGCTAACTATGCTTGTAAATAACTTTGTTTTGCAAAATAATAAGGAGGTGTTGTGGTGACATAAGAGGATAATGGACTCATTGTTTTAGAGATAAAGGTGTCTTGGAGGTTGTGCCAGGTCTATATGAGGTGAAGGAGAGGTTCTGAGCTGAAGAAGTGACTGATTAGTGTTGCTACAAGATCTGCTACATGAAACAAGACGAGGGTAGTTTGAGGCCAGAAATGGTGAGGAAATAGGTATGAGAGGTGGAATTAAGGTGAATATTGGTGGATGTAAGGTAGCCAACCCATTTTCCAAGCTCAAAACTTCTCTCAAATCCTATCTTTCTCCTCCAAGGTGGCTCTCGATGTGGTGGTGGAGATTTCCAAAAATAGGGCTAAAGGCGATTTGATTGGAAGTTGGTTGATGAGGTGTGGAAACTGAAGCTAATGGTCTTTGGGAATTCATCCTATACTGCACTACTCAAACATGAAAGAAAACTACATGTTCATGCATTCATCATTGACAAATCTATCATGAAAATGGTGGAAAATATGAGTTGAATTTAAGCAAACCTACATACGCACTTGAAACAGAAAACTAACTCTGCATCTACAACATGTTAATGATAAACAAAGAAACCTATCTAAATTTTCCAAGAAATCATAAACAAAAATAAATTTTGTGCATATGGTGAATATATAGCCTCCTCCTTAAGCTCCAATGGAATAGGTGAGAGATGGAGACTTTAACACACAATTTTGGAGTTTTATATGCTACTACAACATGAATTGAAAGATATTAACTACAACAATCATGAAATATAAGGAAACTAACTACAACAACATGAAATTTAAACAAAAATAAATAAGAAATATTGAGGGCAATGGATTGGGCCCTAACCCACAAGCTCAACTCCCTGAAACTAACTCAGTGAAGCATAAACTAAATACTCATTTTATTTCATAACCAATCTTGTTACATAGTATATGAAAGTCACAAATGTCTATTACAAGATCTAAGAGTGCTCTAGCTATCTCCAAAAAATCAAATCCTAGGGAGCTCTTGCAATCCCATATTTATCCTAAAGGGTAGCTACCAACAGCTCCCTAAAAATTAGGTGTTTTGTCTCTGTTATCCAAGATAATCATTAGGTTTGTTTTGAGTCATGAGTTAATTAGGTTAAGTTAGGGTTGAATAGGATATTTTAAATTTTTAATTAAAAAAAAAAAATTCACATATGTGAGGGGTATTGAACGTCATCATTCATGTGATAGGGGTCAATGTCAAAGAAAAATCCAAAAATATCTCATGCATGAGCAAATCTGGTCATTAGAGTGAATTTGACACTTTTACCAAAATCTGCAACAAAATCAGTGTAAACTGGTTAGAATTTGCTATGAAACTGCCTAATCCTATGTTTTTTCAGTGTTATTAATTTGTGATATTTTTGGGGAATTCAATGCATTAGAGAAGGCAGCTGAGTCATCAAATGAGATCAGGAATATCATTGGGCCATTTGTTTAAGGGAGCATCTCAACAGTCAAACTCCATGTGGATAACAATTGATCAAGTCAACAAAGCATTCCAACTCATCAATTGGACAACTTACCATCTCAATTCATGTTTACAAGGTATTAACTCTAGTGTATCAATTTTCCAACACCTCATCATGTCATTTTGGTTCGATACAGATGGTACAAGCTGAATTGAAGAAAAAGGTCTTAAAATGATTATGCAAGATGTTACTGTTACACCATGAAACATGGTAGGCCACACATTTTTTTATCACATTTTGTCTTATGCTATCATAACCAGGCATATACAACCTTTATAAATTTTTTTGAGGATAAAAGAGGAAGAAGGAGTAAAATTTTGTGAAACTAGGCAAGTTCGTAGCAAGCTCTAGGCTTGAGGCTAAGTTTTCACTACGAACTCATTGTAGGTTTCTTTGAGGAAAAAATTATAAAAAAATTTCATAACAAAGGTGGATTATACCATGTTTTTACCTTATTAGTCCCAAGGAAGACCCTCCAATAGTCATAAAGATCAAAGGTTATGCAAAAGGTTGATTTTGGAGTTTGCTACGAAATGAGTGCTACGAAATTTCTTGTACATGATTGTTTTAGCAGTCAATTTAAAGTTAAATTTATAACCAAATGAAAAATAATTTTGGAAATATGAAGGAGGTTTTTCTTCAACTCAAGCCCATATACAAAAACCACTCTCAGGTTTTGTAAATCCATTAGGTCTTGTAAATTATGCACTCATCTTTGAGGCCTATTTTTTCATAATTTTCACTAGCCAATTTGTGTAAAAATTTTAAAATTCTACTTGGAAGAGGTCCAGCACAACATCCACGTGGCATAATGACACATCAACAGTCTAGTACACCCAGAAAATAATTTTTTTTCATTTGATAAGGGTTATTAAAGGGATTTGTTGAGATATTTAATGAAACAAGAGTCCATTTTGTATTCAAACTCTACCAAACAAAATATATCACTAGGAAGTCTCCAAGTGATGTAATATTATTTGAAATAGGTCTCCTAGGTAGGAATTCGAAGCTATCTCATTTGGAAAACCATTTTTATGAGTCCTCACTCTATAAATGAGAGATTTTTAGAATTATAGGAGGGTTGATGGATGTAATGACCAAAGCTACTATGTAATCTGTTTTCACTCAGTTAATAGACAATTGCAGAAGTGTTTTGTTTGGACATAAGATTCTGATTGAGATTTTATGTGTTTGTGTCCATTTATCTTTTGAATGTTGATTCATATTGCTTATACATGATTACTTGGAACTCATGAAACCTTACGCTCAAACTTCCTTTATATATTATGTTAGTTTTCAGATTTATTTTGTAAAAGCTCACATGCCTCCGTTTCCATGAATGGTACTTATTTGTAATTGAATTTCCATGCTAACTCCATGCCCAATGGTATCCCTCACTCATCTTCCAGTTGCAAAAATCATCTAAAAAAACATATAAGAGTTAGCCATCCTCATTATAATCTTTTTTATTGAATATCTTACCTTTTTCTTGAGAGAACCCTCTCACGTTGGAAGGGATAACTTCCAACCCCAAGTGGTTTGAAATAGTTACATCAAATTGACCATTGAAAAACCCAATTAGTCCCATTTTGGTGATAATAGTCTGCTTGGAACTTGCGAGAAGTGGAGTTGGGATCCCCTTGATATTCCACTTGCTTGGTTGCCTTTGATTTTGAGCTTTTGGAGGAGAATCTTGAGGATCCCTTGGCTTCCTTTAGAAGTCAAGGAGGTGGTCAACCCACTAAAATCACTCCTTTTTTTCAACTCCTAGCCTTGATTGTGTAATCTTCAACAAAAATGGCATATTCTCTTGTTTTTCCTGCATTTAAACCAACTTAGGCCTTTGAAGTATGACACCCTTAATACACCATCTATACTAAGCAAAATATGACTATAATGCAATTAAATGTGAGAAAGAGAGAATAATATGGCTAAAAGGGTGGAAATTAAACTTTTTAATTGTACCTAATGATGGTGATCATCAATTTTCCCTCAGGGAAAAAAGAATATTGTGGCCATGACCTCCAGACAGGGCTCCTCTACACGACAAAAAAAAATGGACAAGGTTGTGGAGGAGTATAGGGACATCTTCACCTCATCCATAAGGGCACCTTTACAATATCAGTTCAAGAACTCCATTGATCTAACCCCAGACGCGCCTCTACCCAATGGTACAATATATTGACACTCTGTTATGGAGAACGATGAAATCAAGAGGCCTATTCAGGATCTGCTTCAAAGATGGCACATCAGGCCAAGTTCATCACCCGGTGGGAGCTCAATCATCTTGGTACAAAAGAAGGACAAGACGTGGAGACTATGTATTGACTATCAGGCATTAAATAATATAGATATCAAGAATAGGTATCTGATCCCATGTATTTATGACCTTTTTTACCAGTTCAAGGGGGCCAAATAGTTCAACAAGATTGACTTGAATTTCAGTTATCACCGGGTACTAATCGAACTGATGCAGCACAAAACTGCAATTTAACCTAATACCATGGACCTATGGGTTATGGGCCCACATACATATGGACGCATTCAACAGCGGTCTATTCATCGGAATTTTAACCCTTTTACATATTGTAAATCACTCCGAGGAAATATACATACATCGCAGATCGGAGAACATATGATATTGCATGTCGTGGATTTTCACAAATACCTCTCACCATAAACAATAAATGTTCCAATGCGAAGTTGTGATGAAGATGTCACATCACATCTTCATCACTCAAACCTTATCTTTCTTCAACATTTCGTGCATATTACAACTTAACATAACGGTTTCACCCTATCCTATGCGATCTTCGATTGCATCGCATCGCATCAAAAAAAACTTACCCCGCGATGTCTTAATGCTAAACATCAAACTTGCTGATGTGCCAAATCGCTTTGTTTGCAATTTAATTTCCACCGTTGATCTGCGCATGGATCTAGCAGTCCTCATTGCTCGCTCTTCTCTGGATCTCTCACTCTTCTGGTCAATCCACTCTGAAACCTTAACAACAATTTTACTCGAACAATATGGCACACCATAGTCCTGTCGAGTTTCTCATTATCTCATAAAATGATTGCGATTCTCACAATTGCACACAAAATATAGGAATCAAAACATTCATGAAACACACAGATTATACAAAATCCAAATTAATCCTATATATAAAACAACACACACAAATTACATTATTTTCCGAGCTCGAATACAGGCTAAGGCCACTATGGCCTGAATCACACTTACGCCCTCAGGCTACATTGCATTCCACTCCTTAACATACAATATAGAATTCCTTTTTAAAGGAATTAAAAAGGAGTGGATCATCTAATATCCACGAGCTTCTCTCCCACAACTCGCTCAACTAACCCTTGGAATATCTTTGTTTGATTACATGGCAGATAGTTATAATAAATGAAATCTTCTAGAGACTTATCACTTTCATCATTTTAGCTTTGCTTCATGGAAATTTTCCCCATTTACAAGCAGTTGTCCATGTTTCACCCTCTACAGTGTTGAATTTCATTTATGATTAACGGTGGTCTGATTCTCCTGCATCAGACTCCCAACATACAAAAATATTATGACCTCCTGGTCATATGCCTTCTTCATCTCTGTAACAAGTCTTCCTCTTTATCAATTCTACCCACATCCTATGTGGAATTGACTTTGTGATATTTTTGTGACAACATTCGTGAGCTTAAACAAAAACATCTGCAGTAGCAAGTCCTCCTTACTACACTTACCTCACTAAGCTTCTCTCCTCTGAGCTTACTCTTTCGGCATCTCTCTAGTTCTCTCCTCTGGAACCATTTGAGCACTCCTGGCTCTAGGCTGCTGCAAATCTTCTCACCTTCTTCAGATAATACCTCCACAAAAATATAATGACCATAAGCCTTACCAATATTCAACATAATTGTACCTCCTTCCTTTACATTCAAAACTCATTCGCAGGAATTATTTTCCTGCTCTGATACCACTTGATGCAGCACAAAACAACAATTTAACATAATACCGTGGACCTGTGGGTTATGGGCCCACACACATACAAAAGCATTCAACAACGGTCACTTCATCGGAATTTTGACACTTTTACATATTGTAAATCGCTCCCAATAAATATCCATACATCGCAGATCGGAGAACATATGATATCACATGTCACATATTTTCACAAATACCTCTCACCGTATAAAAAAAATGTGTCGATGCGAAGATGCGATGACGATGTCGCATCGCATCTTCGCAACTCAAACCTTATCTTGCTTCAGAATTTCACACATTTTACAACTTAACATACCGGTTTCACCCTATCTTCTGCGATCTGTGATCACATCACATCGCATCAAAAATAACTTACCCCATGATGTCTTACGCTAAAAATCAAACTTGTCGATGTGAGAAATCACTTTGTGTGCAATTTAATTTCCACCGTTGATCTGTTCCTGGATCTAATGGTCCTCCCTGCTCACTATTCTCTGGATCTCTCACTCTGCTGGTCAATCCACTCTGAAACCTTAACAACAATTTTACTCGAACAATATGGCACACCATATTTCTTCTGAGCTTCTCATCAGCTCATAAAACGATTGTGATTCTCACAAATGCACACAAAATACAGGAATCAAAACATTCATGAAACACACTATTTCGAGAAATGATACCCTAAAGGTCTTGGGGTTGATAAACCTTCACATATCAGGGGCATGCCATTACAAGAAGGACTCACTTAACCAAATTTTATGCTAATAAATAGAAACTACAGTTTGCATACCTTACCCATATATCCCTTGGTTGTAGTAGATCCTATGGGGTGCAAACCCCCCTGCAACTCTTTCTGCTCTGAAATCTGTAAATCAACAAAGAAAGAACACAAAATCCTAGTTGTACAGCATATATATGCTCTATATGTTAGTGAAAAGCATGCATAATCTCATAAAAACAACATTAAATGAAAAATTAAAGATCACTACACATGTGTAAAATATTATCGGCATGTAAACATTGTTGGCAATATGATGCAGAGTGTTGTCCTTGATGGCAACCCACTGAATGAAGATGAAGACATGAGATTGTTGACATGTGTTGTCCTTGATGGCAAACCACCTGATGAAGTTATTCTTGACCTGATGGACTTTGTAAATGATGTAAATCTGATGTGAAATGATATGATGCTGAGTGTTGTCCTTGAATGGCAACTCACTTGATGAAGATGATGGAAACTTACTTGATGAAGTTTGTGCTTGATAGAATATGTTCTTGTTGAAGTAAACCTGATGTATCTACAGTGAGTACAGAAGGCAATGAAGAAAGGAATTCAGCATGTGCTAAATCTATGGTGAAAAGAGTATGTCTCAAGGCATACGCGGATCTGTCTAGGGGAAGTCGCGTATGCACGCGGGAAACAACGTTCCAAGTCGCGTATGGGAAAAAGCGCTCATAAAGTGCAAAACCAAGGGTAACCACCATGGTATTGACCCATTGTATTGGGTAATGATTCGTCTAAATGACCCCGTCCAGGAATACCATCGGAAGTAATGTGGTTTTGTCTCATGGTATTGAAAAAGGGTAAACCTATATAAGGAGAAGAAATTCATTGTGCAAATCATGAGTGTGGGTGCAAGATGTCTGAGCTTGAATGAATACTTCTTTGTGAAGTATATCTGTATGGAAAGGGTAAAGGTTTGATGATAGATCTGAATCTATGATGCACCTATGAAGAAATGATGAAGCGGAATATCTAGATCTGGAATGTATTTGTATCTGCTAGATCTGTTTATGGAAGGCTTAGATTTGAGATGAGGCGAACATCTGTCTGAAGTAAAAGGGTAAATCTGAACTGAATATCTGATCTGAAGAAGTATGCTGCTCTATAATAATTGAAGATCTATACGCTAGTTCGCCGCAGAGGAAGCGCGTATATACGCGGCTTCGCTGAAGAGAAAGCGTGTATGCGCAATAAAATGAGCTCTGTAATATGTACAGAGGTATACGCTGGTTTGTGTGAACGGAAGCGCGTATATACGCGACATCAGTGAAAGGAAAGCGCGTATGCAAACTAGGGTTTGTTGAAGTCTGTGGTAAGAAATGTCTGATCTGTTCTGCTGGTTTACTGATATCTGTCAGTGAGTTATATGTATCTGTTTCATGGTTGACTGTGCTTAAAAGTATGGAGTGGGTCCAGTGTGAAAATATGATGAAACGTGGCCTGCAAGTGGTGTTCTAAAGGAAGCTTTGGATCCAGTGTGAAAATTGATGAAACGTGGTCCATAGAGGAGCTGAGGGTTGTAGCCTTCAGTCAGGGGGTTGTAGCTCCCTTGCAGGTGAGGCCGGTAAACGAGAGCAGGGGGTCGTAGCTCCCTTCCAGGAGAGGCTGGTAAACGAGTTAGGGGGTTGGAGCTCCCTTCCAGGAGAGGCTGGTAAACGAGCGCAGGTGGGTGCCTGCGTGCTGGTAGGAGTCTGCACTAGCACATATGTTGTAAGATGTTTTCTCTATAATAAAATATTGAAGGCTGAGCAACTACAGCGGTGGTTTTCTCCCGACTTGGGTTTCCACCTAAAATCCCGGTGTTCATGTGTGATGCTTATGTGTGATGGTTTATTCTGTTCTTACTGCACATGTTTACTGTTTATTGAACATCTAATGAATGAATGATGGAATGATATAAGTGAAGAATTAATGGCATAATTAGATCTCTGTGTATACGTGAGTTTTATGAAGGATATCCGCGTGTATACGCTAGTTGGCTTCAACAAAGTAGCGTATGGGTTTTAGAGAGTGAAAAATAAAAAGTTTGATAAAGTCCTAAATACTGATTCACCCCCCCTCTCAGTATTTTTCCCAACAATTGGTATCAGAGCAGGTTCTTCTGCAGAAGCTTGATCGCTTGAAGGAGATCCGTCGCAATGGGAAGTCAAGAAGGAGTGATGTATATAAATCCACCTCTATTCAATGGAAGCAATCTGATATTCTGGAAGGTACGAACAAAATCATATCTGCAAAGTCTTGGTGCAGATGTATGGGCAATCGTGGAAGAAGGTTATCAATACCCAGCAAGTATTCCTACCGATGCAGCAGAAAGGAAGAAGTATGAAATCAATGCCAAAGCAATGAATGTCTTGTTAGGAAGCATGTCTGAATCAGAATTTGCTAAAGTGATGCAGCTACATTCAGCAAAAGAAATATGGGACAAGATCATTCTAAGCTATGAAGGAGACACAAAGGTAAAAAGTGCAAAACTCCAAACTCTTAGAATTGAATATGAAAATTTGAAGATGCATAGTGATGAAAGTATTGCCAGTTTCTTTCTTCGTCTAGATGATATTGTAAATCGAATGAGGAATTTGGGTGAAACCATAACCGATACTACTCTGGTGGAAAAAGTCTTAAGATCCTTGACTTCGAAATTTGACTCTAAAGTTTCAGCTATTGAAGAAAGGCAAGATCTGCAAACTCTTACTATTGTTCAATTACATGGTATTCTGACTGCTTTTGAAATGAGACAAGGAGGTCCTTCTCAAATCAAAGAAGCTGCTTTTAAGGTATCCGCAAGAGGAAAAGAAAAGGAAGTTGTCAAAGAATCCAGCTATATATCCGATGAAGAAGAAGCGAATTTCGTGAGAAAACTCCAACTAGGAACTGGAAGATTCAAAGGTAAGCTTCCCTTCAAATGTTTTGAGTGTGGAAAATTTGGTCACTATGCTGCTAAATGTCCTTATAAAGAAACATCTGCTAAAGGAAACGAAGTAGCAAGAAGGAATAAGAACCGATCTAGCTCTAAGAAAAGTTACTATACTAATGAAGACAGTGATGGGTCATCTGATAGTGAGGAAGAATGTGAAGAAAATCTTAGACTTCTCATGGCATTTGAACAAAGAGAAGAAAATGATACTTTTGTGGATGCCCTAGAGGACAATGACTTTCTTGAAGTGTCCAGTAAAGATGAAGAAGATTCTGACCAAGATCTAAAAGTGCTCATGGCTAAGAAGCAAAAGAAGAAGGGTACTCGAAGAAAGGAGATCTCTCAGAAATCATGTATAGCAGAAATTGAAGGAGATGAAACAGGTATTGATCGTTGTTCTTGTATTTTACTTAACTGTATGTGCAAAGGCTATGTTAGTGAAAGTGACAGTATGGATCTAGAAGATTCTGACCAAGCTCTACAAGTGCTCATGGCAAAGAGGAAAAAGGAGAACGCTACTCGAAGCAAGGAGATGTCTCAGAAAACCTGCATAGCAAAAATTGAAGAAGATGAATCTGAAAGTAAAGTTGTGGATCTAGAAGAAGCTATCAAGATCAAAGTTGAAGAACAACAAAAGGAAATTGATAAGAAAGATTCTATCTACAAAGAGAAATATCAAATAGAAATGTTGAATGGAAATGAAATATCAAATAGAAATGTTGAATGGACAGGTGGACAAGTATCAAAGGTTTCATACGTATGCATCCAATCGAATTAAAGAACTAGAAGCAGAAATCAACGATCTAAATGCAGATCTCGAAAAATCAAGCAAGAATAATGAAGAACTTGAAGCTGCAATCATCTCTCTCAAAGAAGATCTGGAAAAATCAAGTAAGAAGAATGAAGTGCTGCAACAAACATGTGAAGAAAATGAAAATTGGTTGAAAGAAGAGATTCTAAATCTGAAGGATCAAGTAGAAGATGGAAGAAGGAAAGAAGAAAGTATGACAAAGCAATGTCAAGCCTTGGAGGTTGAGGTAAACATTATCAAAGGTAAATTAGAAGAAAAAGTTAAACTTTTGAGGTTTCATGATAGTACTAATATTTTGGACAATATTATGAGTAATCAAAGGTCTCCTGCTATCAAACTTGGTCTTGGTTTCCATGAAACTGTTAAAGGAGAATCTAGCTCACAAGGAAGTGCAAAAAATTCAGAGGATGTCAATACTAAACCTGAAGTGTTGAAAGAGACAAAAGATCAACCAACAATCATGAATTCTCAAAGGAATTCATTCAAGAATGTTGAATGTTTTAAATGTCATAATTATGGGCATGTTGTAGCAAATTTCAGAAGCAGAACAATTCAGCCACAAACAAACAGATTCTACTCAGAAAGGTACTCTGGTAGCTTCAAGGGATATTGTTTTTCATGTAACAAGTATGGACATAAAGAAGCTAATTGTAAAAGGAGGAAGATTAGAAATACTCATTATGATTCTTATGCTTATTTCTCTAGACACTTGAGATGCTATTCTTGTAACAAGTATGGACATGTAGAAAAGGAATGCAGGTTGAACAGATATGAGAAATTGGATAACTTCCAGCACACAAATAGAAAGATCAAACAAATCTGGAAAAAGATGGAGGATCGATCAGAAACGTAGGGAATATTGACCCTACTGCAGTCATCCGCTTCTGAAGCTTACTTCTCTGATTGACTGCAGGAATGATGTGGGATACATTATGAGATTTAGTAATGTATCGTCACAGGGGAAGCAATGTATGATGTCTCTCATGGTTGATTTGATTATTCTGGTTATATGTATTTCTGACAGAGCATCTGATATGAAGAAGATAGGTACAGGAAGTACAAGCTCAGGGGGAGATGAAGGAATGTGAAAAATTTCTATGCTTCACTTTCCATACGCGGGTTCTATTAACAAAAGTCGCATATACACGCGAGTTCCAGCAGACACAGTCGCGTATGCATTGATGATAAGAGAATTTATATGATAGCTGAAGATCTGGAGCAGAGGTTCAGGGGGAGTATCAGTCTGACTGTTAATAATTGTTGCACAAATTAAGGAGGAGCACTGGTTCAGGGGGAGCAGCAGGTTGAATACTAAAGATTGCATTGTTGGCACTATGACTACTTGTTCTTTGGTTATTGTGATACTCATGCTCAAAATGATGATGACTTGGTATATGGGTTATTATGATGAGACTTTGAGCCCTGTTTGCTGAAAAGTATCTTTTTTGCACTCACATGGATGAGTTGAAAGTCGTTTGATAGATCATGCAGAGTTTGTGACTATGGTTGAGATCTTTTCCCTACATATGTTACTTCATGTTAAATCTTAAAGATCATGGTGATATTGGACCACATGGATGTTTGACACATATTTGAAGATATTGTTCCAGTATGATAATTTCTCTTGGAAAGATTGTATTGATGCTGCAAAGAATCTGAAGGCTTGGTTACTAATGTGCTTATGCTACAACCGTTGGATGACGCTTGAAGACACAACTACACTGCTCTATCTATCTGCACTCTAGGGAAGCATTCAAATATCTCAGAAAGACGCTGAACACTGTCTTTTCCTCACAGAGGATCAGATCTGGTCAAAATATAGAAGATGGTATTGGATACGCGGGTTTCCTGAAACACAGTCGCGTATATACGTGAGTTCATTGACATAAAACCGCGTATGTCTGATTGCTGACAAATTTCTGTTTGGAGTTATCTCTCTTCAGCACAACTGCAGTACTGTTTTGGTATCTCTGATACTGTTTGGTATCTCTGGTGGTGTTCCAGTTCTTATAATATTTTTTCGATCTCTGATGTTTTGATAAAGATGCCTTGATGATTTTTTGGTGAAAGTGTTCAGAATGCACAAACTAAGGGGAAGCCTTAGTCATATGGAAAGGATGCTTGGATGCACAGATTCAAGGGGAGCATTAGTCTTGCTGAGTATAATGCATTGTTGGCATTATGATGGTTCTGAAATATGTTCTCTTTCTTGAGGACTTTCTGGTGTTGGTCTTAAATTCATATTTGTAATTTGATGAAAAAGTCTTGTTAAGACCCATGATGTAAAATTGTAATATTCAGTCTTGTAAGGACTTGTCAAATTTGTAAACCCACTTGGTTGGGTAGCTTAGTCAAATTTGTACACCCACTTGGTTGGGTAATTGAGTCTCATATGTAAATCCACTTGGATGGATAATTGATGTAAGTATGAGTCTTTGGTGATAGGAAGTTCATAGAGTCCTGTAATTCATTGAAAAATATGTTTGAAGATTCAGCATGAACTCAGGGGGAGCTTGGTCACTTCAGTATATATCATATCTGCAGAACGCTTCTTCCACATGCGGAGAAAAAAGGGGGAGAGTATGTTGGTTTTGATCCACCCTTTGCCCTTGATGTCAAAGGGGGAGAGAGACATGGTGTTTGAATGAAGAGAAAGAATGGTGTCAAAAATGGGGAATGTGACATGGTGTCATTGTATTCTTAATGTACCTATCTGTTGTGGTAACCAAACACCATCGTGGTTTCCATCAAGTCCAAAGGGGGAGATTGTTGGCAATATGATGCAGAGTGTTGTCCTTGATGGCAACCCACTGAATGAAGATGAAGACATGCGACTGTTGACATGTGTTGTCCTTGATGGCAATCCACCTGATGAAGTTATTCTTGACTCGATGGACTTGGTAAATGATGTAAATCTGATGTGATATGATGTTTGTTGACAATATGATGTAGAGAGTTGTTCTTGAATGGCAACCCACCTGATGAAGATGATGGCAACTTATTTGATGAAGTTGTGCTTGATAGAATATGTCTTGATGAACCTGTTTAAAGATGAAAATCTGATGTATCTACAGAGAGTACAGAAGGTAATGAAGAAAGGAATTCAATATGTGCTAGATCTATGATGAAAAGAGTATGTCTCAAGGCATACGCGGATTTGCCTAGGGGAAGTCGCGTATGCACGCAGTAAAGTACGTGCCAAGTCGCGTATGGGCAAAAGCGCTCATAAAGTGCAAAACCAGGGGTAACCACCATGGTATTGACCCATTGTATTGGGTAATGATTCGTCTAAATGACCTCGTCCAGGAATACCATCGGAAGTAATGTGGTTTTGGCTCATGGTATTGAAAAAGGGTAAACCTATATAAGGAGAAGAATTTCATTGTGCAAAGTATGAGTGTGGGTGCAAGATGTCTGAGCTTGAATAAATACTTCTCTCTGAAGTAGATCTGAATGGAAAGGGTTACAGTTGAATGATAGATCTGAATGTATGATGCACCAATGATGAAGAAGGGGATCTAAATCTGGAATGTATCTGTATTTGCTAGATCTGTTTATGGAAGGCTTAGATCTGAGATGAGGCGAACATCTGTCTGAGGTAAAGGGTAAAATCTGAAGTGATGTATCTGTTGTGAAGAATTGCAATGACATAAAAGTCTGAAGAACCATACGCTAGTTCACCGAAGAGGAAGCGCGTATATACGCAGCTTCGCCGAAGAGAAAGCGTGTATGCACAATAAAATTAGCTCTGTAATATGTACAGAAGTATACGCTGGTTTATGTGAATGGAAGCGCGTATATACGCGACATCAGAGAAAGGAAAGCGCGTATGAAAACTAGGGTTTGCTAAAGTCTGTGGTAAGAAAAGTCTGATCTGTTCTGCTGCTTTACAGATATCTGTCAGTGAGTTATATGTATCAGTTTCATGTTTGACTGTGCTTAAAAGTATGGAGTGGGTCCAGTCTGAAAATATGATGAAACGTGACCTGCAAGTGGTGTCCTAAAGGAAGCTTTGGATCCAGTGTGAAAATTGATGAAACGTGGTCCATAGAGGTGTTGAGGGTTGTAGCCTTCAGTCAGGGGGTTGTAGCTCCCTTCCAGGTGAGGTTGGTAAACGAGATCAGGGGGTCGTAGCTCCCTTCCAGGAGAGGCTGGTAAACGAGTCAGGGGGTTGGAGCTCCCTTCCAAGAGAGGTTGGTAAACGAGCGCAGGTGGGTGCCTGCGTGCTGGTAGGAGTCTGCACCAGCACATATGTTGTAAGATGTTTTCTCTATAATAAAATATTGAAGGCTGAGCAACTGCAGCGGTGGTTTTCTCCTGACTTGGGTTTCCACCTAAAATCCTGGTGTTCATGTGTGATGCTTATGTGTGATGGTTTATACTGTTTTTACTGCACATGTTTACTGTTTGTTGAACATCTAATGAATGAATTATGGAATGATATAAGTGAAGAAATAATGGCATAATTAGATCTATGTGTATACGTGAGTTTTATGAAGGATATCCGCGTGTATACGCTAGTTGGCTTCAGCAAAGTAGCGTATGGGTTTTAGAGAGTGAAAAAGTAAAAATTTTTGAATATGCAGTAAATACTGATTCACCCCCCCCTCTCAGTATTTTTCCCAACAATCAGGAACAAGATGGCTCTTTTATTATTAATGACATGTACAATAAACAAATGTGGAGAGATCACCTGAAATCTGCCACGGCCTTCGAGCATACCATCCTCTGTATCTGTCCAACCCTAGCCTCTCGAGATTTCTTCCAAGAATAGTGCATAATGGATGTCACATAGGGTGGTCAGCATCTCAAGGAAACAATGTTTTCATGAAAATATCTGGGAAGTGTAGGAGGAACAGGAATATATCAGACTTGGATAGGACTCCAACAGCATATAATATTTATATTTCTCTCTCTCTTCCTCCCTTAAGCTTTAGGGGAATTTTGAGGTCTAAAATGGGCCTCCTAAGGAAGTAATAAAATAATAGCTAAACCAATAAAATAATATTTGTGAATTTGAAGTTCAATTTTTGCACTGTTAGTAACCTATAAATATAGGATTCATAATTTTGACTTGACTGATGGTAGTCTTGTAAATATGTACAAAATTTGCTTTCTGCAAGTTATTTTCCCATATTTTGTAAAAAAAATTAAAAAAAAATCAAAAAGAGGGTAAAAAGTCCTAAAATAAACATCAAAGGACTTAGAAAAATTAATATACCCCAAAAGAAAAAATATGAATAAAACATGAAAGTGTGAAAGTCTAAATGCCACTACTATTACTTTTTGCAGTTGATTATGGCAGAGTGTCAATAAATGCCATAATCTATGATGAGTTGAACATTTTTGACTTGTCATATTTCAATTTCAAATGTTGTAGATAGTGAAAAAAAAATTGTCATATATTTTAATCATGACAATTCAGTAGTTAGGTAGAGAATAAAAGAATCCAACAGTTTAATCTGGATTCTTGGATGAAATAAGTGTAGAATTAGATAGTTTACTGTTTTCATAAAAGAATAAAAGGTTGTAAGGTTGCTAGTTCAAATGCACCTGATTAAAATAGAAGGAAAAAAATCTTAGAAGATATGACTGGGTAGGTAGAAGAAGGTGGGAAACATCATTGTAAATATCTTTCACCAGGCTATAAATAACTAATTTCCCCTCCCCATAGCAATTTGATATTCTAGACTATCAATTAAAGAGGCTCAAGGCATTTCCTTGACTTCTGTTGGGACCGGACCTAAGGCTCAATGAATGATTAGTTGAAAATGTTAAGTTTCTATATTAATCCCAGAAATCTTCATCATTTACCCCTTCATGCACTCATCACCATTTAACTTCATAAGTGAGGGCTCTTTTCTTACTTAAATATTACATAAATGTTGGAAATACTGAGGGGGGGGCGGGTGAATCAGTATTCCTTTCAATTAGAGCATTAGTTAATCTTCAATTATTATCAGTGTTTGTACAATGATAGCAGTAAACAAGAGGAACACAAATGCACACATTTTTTAAGGTGGAAACCCACTCCGAGACAAAAACCACCTAATGCTTTTCTAATAATTCTTTAATATTCAACTCCAATTGAAAATAAATCTCCAACTTCCTAGAATCTAGAAAATCATTCTTCTCCAGCTCCCACTGGATGGACGCTCCAACGCCCGAGATTCTTCAGTAGTCAACTGAACATATGCCCCAACACCCAATGAGATACAACTCACCCTAGCACCACCCTACCACCCTATAGAAGAATAAAAGAAGAATGGACTCACGTACCAGGGAAAATGGTCCACTTTACAATGATATAGAATGATGTATAAGGAGAATATATACTAGACCATAACCCCAACCTTGATACAACCACCTAATGATGATCCTAGACCTCCCAACACTGCCTCTTCAACCCTTGGCAGATAGACACTAGTACAATTTGTACAATAATGTATTTACAATGACTAAGTACAATGATACCTTTACAATGATTGTATGCAGTGCTGCCCACTTGAAGACTTCATATGATGAACTTCTTGCTACTGTTATGCACCTTCGTTGCTTCTCTTATCATGCTACCATCTGCTGCACCTTTCTTTGCTTTTCTGTCGTAGAAAGTCTGGTCCTTTGCAACCCTTGACAACACATGATCTAGCTTTTTCTTGCCGTCTAGGAGATCGATATTGAATCTGGTGTATCCCTATCATTTCAGATCCTCAATATCTGATTTTTGGTCCTATAATAGTCCTCTGATTCATCTTTCCAATGCCACAGGTCTGACCCAATTTGGATTCTTGAACAGAGAGTTATACCCATTCTCTCACAATGCCCTAATTATGGACTGTTTCAGCAGAGCGCACTTGTACGGCGTGACACGTGTCACTGTTTCTTCATTTGTTTCTGAAATTGATAGAGAAAAAATTAAAGACCGTGCACTATCCATCACTTTTTATGAAATTCCAATCCGATACTCAGAGAGAGAGTTATGACGAATTTACCAAGGTCACTTCTTTGAGATGAATTTCAGGAGCCTGCAAAAACCCTGACTTACAGAAATCATATCTCCAAAAATATTGCGCACCTTGATCTGAAATGTTTACTGTAGCTTCCTTAGGATTTCGGCTTCACCTCATAAAAATTTCAACTTCTGAACCTTCGTAGAAAAAAAATTTAGAGCGAAAATTCCAAGATGACTTGTTTCAGATGGTTGAATCCCTTACATTAGGAGGAAATGAAGATCACAATTTATATGAATGCTTCAGTTGAGAGGGGCTTCAACAAGTGAACGTGGGAGGGATCTTAGGAGCTTAAAAAATATTAATTATGACTTCTCAATGACCCATTCCCCAACCCCATGGGGTTTTAGCCCACTAACTGGGGGTACAAACTTCAAACATGAATATCTCTCAAACTGTGAAGAATTACATGGCGTGCCATATATCAACGGAAACATCTCGACAAGTAGAAACCATCAAAAGCATTATTGACCCAGAATATATTAATTTGGTAGGTCAAAATTCCCATGCAATATTGGGTTAGCCCCTAGTGCTTCTTGGGTTGACATCAATGACAATCGCTGATCAACAATCTCCCCCTTTGGCATTGATGGCAACACAAGTACTCCCCCTGCGATCATGGCACCTCTTCCTACAACATTCTCTCCCCCTTTGACATCAATGGCAAAGGGTAACTCCCCCTAAAACACAACCATCCTGCGGACCTGTACACACTTCCACTCCCGCTGACACACAATCGTCCTGCAGACCTGTACACACTTCTGCTCCCGCTTTATATTCTTGAAAAATGAAAATCTAATGAGAGCTTGGGAGAATCCCAAGCTTTTGACAAATATATTCAAATGCTTCACGAGGTAAAGGTTTATTGAAGATATCAGCAATTTGTTCTTTTGTACAAACATACTCAAGTTTGATATTATTTTCAGCTACTTGTTCTCTAACAAAATGATATTTGATCGGAATGTGTTTTGTTTTTGAATGCATGACATGGTTCTTGGAGATGCTAATGGCACTAGTGTTGTCACAGAATATGGGAATAGGCTCACTGAATTGTACTTGAAGATCTTGAAAATTTTGTTTCATCCAAAGGACTTGAGTACAACATGATGCTGCTGCAATGTATTATGCTTCCGCTGTAGATAACGAGATTGAAGTTTTCTTTTTTCTCAACCATGATACGAGACAACCACCTAGATAGAATGTTGCTCCACTAGTACTCTTACGATCATCAACGCTTCCTGCCCAATCTGCATCTGTAAAGGCTTGAATAATGAGATTGTTACCCTTGGGATACCACAAGCCATATTCTTCTGTGCCCTTTAGATATCGAAGAATTCTTTTGACGGCAATAATATGTGATGCTTTTGGTGCTGCTTGGAATCTTGCTACTTGTCCAACTGCTTGCATAAAATCTAGCCAAGAGGCTGTTACATATACAAGACTACCAATCATAGATCTGTACAACTTCTGATCCACATCCTTAGATGAGTCATCTATACTCAATTTGCAACTTGTTACCATTGGAGTAAGGACGGGTTTGCAATCTTCCATTTTGAATTTCTTGAGAATTTCCTTGATGTACTTGGATTGACATATAAATATTCCTTTTTCTTGATGAGATACTTGAAGCCCTAAGAAGTATGTCAGCTCACCAAGTAAAGACATTTCAAACTCACTTTGCATCTTTGTAGAAAAGTTCTTACTTAGTCTATCATCATTGCTACCAAATATTATATCATCCACATATACCTCAACAATTGTTAATTTATCTTTATCTATTTGTACATAAAGATTGCTATCAACAGTACCTTTCTTGAACCCTGGTTGATGTAGATATCCATCAAGACGAGCATACCATGCTCTGGGAGCCTGCTTGAGGCCATATAGAGCCTTCTTTAAGCTGCAGACATAATCTTCTTTTTGTGATAGTATAAAACCTTCAGGTTGTTCGATGTAAACTTCTTCTTCTAATTCTCCATTCAGAAATGATGACTTAGCATCCATTTGGTAGACTTTGATTTTTCTTGAACATGCATAGGCGAGAAACATTCAGATGGCTTCCATTCTGGCAACTGGTGCAAATGTTTCGTCGAAATCAATTCCTTCCACTTGTGCATAGCCTTTGCAAACCAATCTTGCTTTGTTTCTGGTAACCTGCCCATCTTCATTCAATTTGTTCTTGAACACCCATTTAGTCCCAATGACTTTTTTATCTTTTGGTCATGGAACTAATTCCCAGGTGTTATTCTTCTCAATTTGATCCAATTATTCATTCATAGCTGCTACCCAATGTTCATTTTGGCTGGCTTCCTCAAAACTACTAGGCTCAAAGGTTGCTAGAAAAGCAACGTGAGCTTGTTGTGATGAACGAAGTTGTTCACCTTCATTTATGTCAACAATGATTTGATTTGATGGATGGTTCTTTTGAATCCACTCTTTTGTTCTCCTTAGAGGTGCTTCTTGTTGTTGTTCTGGTATATCTTGATGATCATTGTTTACTTCTTTCTCGTTGATAGTTTCTTCTTGTTCTACAATTTTATCTGTCTTTTTCAGCCTCTGTCTCAAGTTTCAAATATTCTAGATCCTCATCAATTCTCTCTAGAACACCATCTTCATCAAATGTAACATTTATGCTCTCCACTATCTGTTTTCGTCTTAGATTATAGCATTTATAGGCCTTTATTTTGCATGAGTAACCAACAAAGATACCTTCATCAACACGTGATTCAAACTTACCCAAATTTTGATCTTCTCTTTTGATATAACATTTGCTTCTGAAGATTCTAAAATATTTTACATTAGTTGGTTTTCCTTCCCATAATTCATATGGAGTCTTGTTGCAATTATTTCTGAGAAGACTTCGGTTGATAATGAAGAATGTCATATCAATTGCTTGAACCCAGAATTTTTCATCCAATTTTGAGTCCTTCAACATTGTTCTACCCATTTCCTGTACAGTTCTATTCTTTCTTTCAGCAACTCCATTTTGCTGAGGTGTTCGTGCTGTTGAAAATTGCCTTTTTATTCCATTTTCGTCACAATATTGCTGAAATAATTTGGAAGTGAATTCTCCACCATTATCTGATCTTAAACACTTTATTTTCAAATCAGTTTCATTTTCAACCAACTCCTTGTAGATCTTAAAGCACTCAAATGCTTCATATTTTTTCTTTAGGAAACTGACGGCTGTCATCCTGGTATAGTCATCTATCATTAACATGAAATATAATTCTCCGTCTAAGCCTTTTGTTCTCACAGGACCACATAGATCCGTATGTATCAATTCCAATGGATGTGATGAAAAGTGTTCTTTTGTTTTAAATTGGACTTTTTTCTGCTTGCCATGCCGACATGCCTCACATAGTGTGTTGGAAGGTTTTGAGATTTTTGGCATTTCTCGTACTGCTTCCTTTTTGCTTATCCTGACAAGATTGTCAAATTTTATGTGACCCATTCGTTTGTGCCATAACCAGCTTTCATCTTCTTTAGCTAGTAGACATGCTTTAGTTGCTTCATCCAGAACATATATGTCGTTTGGAGCTCAACTTGCTGTAGCCACAATTTTACCATACCTACCTTTCCTGATTTCACATTTTGTGGAGTTGAATAGCATTGTGTGTCCTTGATCACACATTTGTCCAACACTGAGCAGATTTTGATTCATGTTTTCGACCAATAGAACATTCTTGGCTATAACATCTTTTCTTTCGAGAGTGATGGTACTTGATCCTATAACATTTGAAGATCCATCATTTCCAAAGGATATGGTTCCATCCTTCTTCTCTTTTAGAGATACAAATTTCCTTCTATCTCCAGTCATATGCGTAGAGCAACCGTTGTCAACATACCACACATATTTCTTTTTTTGAGCCTTGAGAGCGAGAGCACAATTATTAGTCTTCTTCTTCTTCCATGTTCTTTCATTTTGTGGCTTCGAAGATTCTTCTGGAGGATTTTCAAGTCTGCAGTCTCTTGCTACGTGTCCAAAGTTCTGACATTTGTAACATTCCATATTATTTCTTAAATTTTCAAATCTATTAATGTTTTGTTGAGCCCTGGGAGGTTCATATTTGAAGAATCTCTTGGAATTGTATTGGTTCATAGGGTATGTGCGACATTCTACAGCTTTATGACCAAATTTTCCACATGAATAACAATAGCCATGAAAAATATGTTGGTACCTAGATGAAAATCTTCGTCGAGGAATCGTCTTCCAAGGATGTGCTTGCGAATCTTGTCCAATGAAGTCTTCATGTATGTCAGATCTCATAGGTTCATTGTATTTTGTTGTAGAAGGTCCTACTTCTTCTTCTTTGTAACCGAGGCCAGTTCTATCATTGTAAGATCGTTGATTGTTGATGAGTTCTTCCAATGCCCTTGAGCTATTGGCATAGTTTTGGACAGTATTTCCCTTCTTCACTTCCTTACACAACGAGACTACTTCATCTTCTAATGCTTCCCTTTCTTGGTTGCTTTCTTCCAACTTCTTTTGAAGTGACTCTTCAATACATTTGTGTTCTTCAACCTCAATTTTGAGACCTTGAACTTTTTCTTCAAGAGTGTTGGAATGGATCTTCTCAGCATTGAGCTCTTTTATAAGCTTGATTGCCTCCTCATAAAATTATTCTATGGTCAACCCTTCTTCTTCATTGTTTGATACTTCTTGTTTATTGTGCTTGGCCATAAACAATACTTTCTCATTGGCTTCTTCTTTGCTGTCACTTTCTTCATCGGATGAGGAGCTATCTTCTTTAGAGAGAAAGTTCCTTTTGGATCCTTTATTTTTTCCTTACTTGTTTAATTTCTTAAAGCCTTTCTTTCCTTTTGAGTTGCCATCACTTTTGTTCGGACATTTTGCTACAAAATGCCCAACCTCACCACAACCGAAACATATCAATGGAAGTTTACCTTTGAATTTTCCCTTACCAGGTTTTAGTTTTCTCGTAAAGTAAGCATATTCTTCATCTGAAAGACCTTCTCCATCATCTCCCTTTTCTTCACACTTGCAGGTGCAAGTCATTTCAATTGAAGGTTGTTTGTCCTTATTGGTTTGCTTAGATGCGACAAACACAGTTTCTAGATTTTAAGTACCCTTTTCTTCATCAAGTCTCATTTCATATGCTATGAGAACTCTATGTAATTCTTCCTTGCTGAGTTTGTCCAGATTTGCACTTTATTCTAAGACCGATACCTTTGGGTTGAATCTCCCTGGTAACGTTCTAAGAATCTTCCATATAATATTCTTCTCATCAACTGGCTCTCCCAATCCTTCCAGAGTATTGGTTATTTCATCAACATATTGGAAGTATGCAGCAATGTTGCAATCTTCTTTCATTCTGAGTTGCTCAAATTTTGCTGTATAGATTTGAAGCTTTGCTTCTTTGACATTTGAGTCACCTGCATATATATTCTCAAGCTTGTCCCATACATTTTTGGTGGTTTTACAACCCAACACCTTATGATAAGCAGATTCAATAAGTCCACTGATAATAATATTCTTTGCTTTTGCATCATTTGCCAAATTCTTCTTACCTTGTTCATCCGCGGTTGATGTAAATCTATTTTGAACAGTGTCCCATACGTCGTAACCTCGCGCCAAGAGATAGACCTCCATTCTTCCTTTCCAAAGTGCATAATTATTTTCATTGAATAGAGGTACACCGTTCTTGGTATGCTCCATGACCTCCTTCCGGCTGTTAAACTGTTATTGAAGGAACCAAGCTCTGATACCAATTGTTGGAAATACTGAGAGGGGGGGTGAATCAGTATTCCTTTCAATTAGAGCATTAGTTAATCTTCAATTATTATCAGTGTTTGTAAAATGATAGCAGTAAAAAAGAGGAACACAAATGCACACATTTTTTAAGGTGGAAACCCACTCCGGGAAAAAAACCACCTAATGCTTTTCTAATAATTATTTAACATTCAACTCCAATTGAAAATAAAGCTCCAACTTCCTAGAATCTAGAAAAACATTCTTCTCCAGCTCCCACTGGATGGACGCTCCAATGCCCGAGAATCTTCAGTAGTCAACTGAACAGATGCCCCAACACCCAATGAGCTACAACTCACCCTAGCACCACCCTACCACCCTATAGAAGAATAAAAGAAGAATGGACTCCCGTACTAGGGAAAATGGTCCACTTTACAATGATATAGAATGATGTAGAAGAAGAATATACGACCTGTTGAGGTGATCAACCACCATCTGATGATCCTAGACCTCCCAACACTGCCACTTCAACCCTTGGCAGATAGACACTAGTACAATTTGTACAATAATGTATTTACAATGACTAAGTACAATGATACCATTACAATGATTGTATGCAATGCTGCCCACTTGAAGACTTCATATGATGAACTTCTTGCTATTTTTATGCACCTTGGTTGCTGCTCTTGTCATGCTACCATCTGCTGCACCTTTCTTTTCTTTTCTGCCGTAGAAAATCTGGTCCTTTGCAACCCTTGAAAACACATGATCTAGCTTTTTCTTGCCGTCTAGGAGCTCGATATTGAATCTGGTGTATCTCTATCATTTCAGATCCTCAATATCTGATTTTTGGTCCTGTAGTATTCCTCTGAGTCATATTTCCAATGCCATAGGTCTGATCCAATTTGGATTCTTTAAGAGAGAGTTATACCCAATCTCTCGCAATGCCCTAATTATGGACTGTTTCAGCAGAGCGCACTTGTACGGCATTCCACGTGTCATTGTTTCTTCATTTGTTTCTGAAATTGATAGAGAGAAAATTAAATACTGTGAAATATCCATCAATTTTTACAGAATTCCAATCCGATACTCAGAGAGAGATTTATGACGAATTTACCAAGGTCACTTCTTTGAGATGAATTTCAGGAGCCTGGAAAAACCCTGACTTACACAGATCATATCTCCAAACATATTGTGCAACTTGATCTGAAATGTTTACTACAGCTTCCTCAGGATTTCGGATTCTCCTCATGAAAATTTCAGCTTCTGAACCTTCTTAGAAAAAAAGTTAGAGCGACAATTCCAAGATGACATGTTTCAGATGGTTGAATCCCTTGCATAAGGAGGAAATGAAGATCATAATTTATATGAATGCTTAAGTTGAGAGGGGCTTCAACAAGTGAACGTGGGAGGGATCTTAGGAGCTTAAAAAATATTAATTATGACTTTTCAATGACCCATTCCCCAACCCCATGGGGTTTTAGCCCACTAACTGGGGGTACAAACTTCAAACATGAATATCTCTCAAACCGTGAAGAATTACATGGCGAGCCATATATCAACGGAAACATCTCGACAAGTAGAAACCATCAAAAGCATTGTTGAACCAGAATATATTAATTTGGTAGGTCAAAATTCCCATGCAATATTGGGTTAGCCCCTGGTGTTGCTTGGGTTGACATCAATGACAATCATTGATCAATAATAAAGGCCCATTCAATTAACTTCCTCCATTTTACAAAACATAAAACCCTCAAAAAATATGATATACTAAGTAAAAATGAATGAGTTATGAAAATAAAGCTTTACTCTAATTTTCACTTTCCTTAGTTTTATTTATGAATTTTGAGTATTCATTGTCCCTTTTCATATTAACACTTAACATGTTTTATTAACTCCCTATCAAATATCCTAGTCCTATTAATATAACTTCTTTTTATTTAATATCCCAAAAAACCTCCTTATTATATGCTTTTTTGTCAAAGATATTAATCACTTGTTGAAATAACATCCCAAAATTACCCCTTTGACATAAAACTACCCTAATAAAATACCCCCGCTCCCCTATAGTTTTATAACTTTAATTATATCTAAAACTATATAATATAATTAAATTTGCAAAAAAACGCATTTTTACATACTGTGTATTAAAAATAGCGCAGAAAAAGAGTACTTACTCCCATTCCCGTATTGCCTCTACCCAAGGTTAACCTTACCCCTTTCCTCCGGTATATATCCCCTTACCACAGATTAAACCTTGGTTAAACATTTATAACCTACCCCATTCTATGTATAAACTCATTTTATACATAAACTTCATCAAATAACTATGCACCCTAGCATTTATTCCCAACCCTTTGATCATCCTTATATTTCCAATCCGAATATCCACGCTCAACATGATCATTTGGCCTCATGCCCCACTATTCCCATCATATTAAAACATGACCATAGATCTTTTCTTATCAAATCAACGACTGATATTTAACCCGGGTCCCACATTTCCTTACCCCGCAACTTCCCAAGAAATCTCGACCGTTCGCATCGTACGATCAAATCTGACAGCGCGTATTCAATATCGCATAACAAAAGTAATCAGGCAAAGTTTGTAAAAAAAATTGTGATAAAATCCATTTCGTGGAAGCACCATCTGCTACGTGTCTTATTTTAACTGGATCGCATTCCAAAAGTGAAAAACCATTTACCGCCTAGGAGCAATGAGAAAACCACTAATGGTTTCACTTTCAATGCAAAAACCACTCCCTCAATTTAATGCGTTTATAATATTATAGCAAAGATTTAAAACTTGCTAATAAGTCTTATTAACGTTATATGCGTTGTTCAACCGTAAAGAAATATTCTTTGCCCATTCTTTTGAGCTTATATCGCTGAGTTTTTAAGCATTCAATTCCAATCAACAGAAATCCAATTTTGACCACAGAAGCTTCAGAAACCCTGTCAAAGCATCAAAATACCTGCGAATTAAGGAAGCTTGAATTCATCTGTAAACCCTTTTAAAGCCAAAATCCTCATTTTTCAGTCTCTTTTGAAAACAAATTCTGAACACAGATTGATTAAAAGACTTCTTTTCCACATTTGTACCATTCAAGAAACCCTATTTCTTGTCTTAGCCCAGTTTTCATCTCTCAGAAGCCAAATTTGAGCAAAGAAAACTCAAAAGAGATTATCCTTAGCCATATTTTCTCAATTATCCCTCTGTTAAAATAAATTACTCCTGCAAACAATCTAATCTTGTAGAAGTAAGCCTAAGAATGCCTAAAAAATAGAGTTAAAACCTCCATAGACAGATACCATTCCACAAAACTTTCAAAAAACCTTCAAACACCTCCCTGCAGACCTGGATTTCATTAACAAATTGTTTGATTTTTGCAGGTTATCATCAAAATATGGATTTGGGTCGACAGTTTCAATACTAGTTGACAAAATTGTTTGCTCCAAATTCTCAGATTTTAACTAAATATCTTCATTCAACAACCAGTTTGTATACAAATAAAGAACAAAATCAAGTCAAAGAGAGATCAAAATGATGAAGTTTTCACAGTGAATGGTAAAAAGTGAAATCAGAATTCACAATGACAGTAAAAACATAACAGTTAAAGAGTATCAGTGGTTAAAGTGTATCAGGTAAAAGTCAAAGTGAAATGTCAAAACAAAGTTACAGGACAGTCAAAGGTAAACAGTAAAAGTAAATACAGAGGCATTAAAATGATAAAAAGAGATGAAAATACTTTCACCAACAATGAAGTTTATCTAAAGTGAAATTAAAACAGTTAAAAGAACAAAAAGGTGAAAAGATGAAAAAGAGAGCAAGAAGGGACATTTTTTGCACAAATTTCTTGTTTAAGTAATTGTTTTGAAGAACATATTTTGACCACTACAAGATAAATTTTCCAAAACTGAAGGAGGTTTATGTTCTTAAGAGGGCCATCTACAAAAACCTCTCTCACTTTTTTAACAACCATTATGGATTGGGAAATATTAAACAATATTGGAGAGAACTTTTTTCTAGAAAATTCTTGTTAAGTCATCATTTTGCAGAGAATATTATGGCCAATAAGAAATACGTCACATAAAAATGAAGGAGGTTATTTTTCCTAAGAGACCCATATAAAAAAACCTATCTCACTGTTTGCACAGTTATTTCAGAATGAGAGATAAATGCACATCTTTATAGGTTATTTTTCAGACTCTGTAAAACTCTGTTTTACACATCTTTTTGCAGAGCCTATTGTGAAAAGAGGGAGAGGAATTTTAGGAAACTGAAAGAGGTTTATCTCACCAACATACTTATATACAATAACCTCTTTCATTTTTTACATATCTATTTCGGATGGAGAAATAAAAAGATGTCATTGGACCCCAAGTTTGCAGAATGCACAAAGAAAGGAAATAGTTAGTGACTTGGATGCCTCATCATCAACTAAGAGTTGGATCAAATTTGAATTCTCCTCTTATTCATCACCTATCCATAAAAAATAGTGCCAAATAGATGAATTAGTCTTGAGTGTCCTTTACTTAAGTTCTATTTATGTAAAATAGTTAGAGATATTTGTAAAACAATCTTGATATTTTTTCAAGATATTCTAGTTTAGAATTTTTATAAATACTTCACTCTTTAAAGTATTTTGGTGTGGAATAAAATTTTTCAAGACTACTATAAACATTTTTTCTAAATACATTGGAGTTTTTGTGAGTCGATTTGTGAAGCAGCGGAGTAGAACTAAGTCAATCAGACATCATAACTCAGGATTCTTGTACTGATCAGATAAGTCAAGTATTTTCCTATTTTCACTGTTTATCTTTCTAAGTTCCATACATATATTTACATTTTTTCTGTCTTGAATGATTAAATAGGAGGATTTATATAGGATTAGTGTCAAAAGCTCCCTGTTTTTTACTAGTTATTCATTGATATGTTTTTTGCTGATAACCGGACTTAAGAATTCTTAAATGTTCTTAGTCCCTATTTGACCCCTTTCTTTCATCTTCATTTCTGTAACTTAAGTATTCTTAATTTCTCTTTTGTTCAGATCTTTCCATTTCATCAAAAAACCTATTCAAAACCCTTTGAAGGTCATCTACCCTGCCCTTAGTACATTTTCTCTTTTGACCTTATTTCCTAGCTCTGCTTTCCAAGAAGTTGACTTCATAGCCCAATGGTTTGGTACATCCCTCTATGGTTTACCTTGAATTACCTTTTATTCCCACCAAAATTTCAAAACAAACCAATTGTCCAATCATACCTAGCCTAAAATATTATAACAAAAATCAAGCTAAATCTTGAGGAGAGATCCCTCTCCGGAATTTAGGAAGGCTAGATCCTAGATTTCAAAAGAGGTTCTTGGTTACATCGGACTATTTTTCTTGAACTTGGAGAAATTACTGAGTGATAACATAATGGAAACTCCACTAGGGAAACTAAAATTTTCTTCAAAAATATTTTAGAGGTTCAGATCTGATCTATGATGGTGGACAACGATCAGACACACAAAGGTTAAAATCATCCACCTGGCGACTCCAAATCAATTTCACAATCAAGACTCCACTGGAGGAATGAACCTCAAATAACAATATGGAAAGATCAGGCTTTCAACTTGGATCTTAATCCAAGACATCATGTTCTTTCTCATTAAGAAATGTTTTCAATGTATATTGTATTTTATAGAAGATCTTAGATTAGTTTTTAGTTATTTTCCTTTAAAGATTGTAAATAATAATTCTCCTAATCTCTTTGAGCAGCTTTCTTCTGAATCTAATGATGATCATTTTCCAATTAAGAAGCCTCAAATAATCAAGACTGATCTTACAATCCCTGTACATATTCCTATACCATATAAAGTTCCAGATAGATATAAGCCCCTTATTTTACCTCCTATACTCCATGATTTTCCTAAAAAATACTACAAATATCTTCCTAGATTTGATGGAGAGAATGGTATCACTGCCCAAAAACATATTCGAGGTTTTGAGAATTATTTGGATTTATTTGAGATTGATGAAGATGATGTTAAAATCAGAATTTTTTCTCTTTCTTTGCAAAATAGAATAAAGAGTTGGTTCAAAAATCTCCCTAATGCTAGCATCTCAAATTTCCAGCAGTTTATCAAACTTTTCCTTAATAGATGGATAATCAAAGTTAATCCTTTTGTGATCATGGAAGAATATAATCAGTTAAAAAGACATCCAAATGAAACAATACAACAATTTTCTGATAGATTTAATCAAGTTTATTATTCAATGGCATAAAATATTAGACCTCCTCATAATTCAGCTCTCTTGCATTATCCAAGTGCCTTTGATCCAGAAATATAATTTCGGTTAAGAGAAAGAGATACAAAAACACTTGTACAGATGCAAAACATTGCAATCAATGTAGAAGTTAATTTGCAAATCAAACAGGAAAAGTTGAAAGCAGAAGAAGAGGAAAAGAAAAACATTGCAGAGGTAAAACTCAGCCTTTTGGTAAGAAAACTAGATGAAAGAACACAAGAGATCACTATGAAAGATGAATTTTTTATTCAAAATCACCATGAAGAAATAGAAGAGGTTGATAGCCATGAAAAAATTCCTCTTAATTCAAATTATCATAGATCATAAAATGAATTTACAGATCAATATGAGGAAGAGGAATCTACTAATCTAATGTGTATGTTTGATGGCATTCCTTCTTTTGATGATTTGCTTAAGTATGATCATTATGATGATAGTTATGTTCTCCAATCTCAAGCTAACTTTACAGAGCAATCAGAAGCTAGTTTGGAGGATGAAGAAATGCAGTTTCAGCAGATTGAAAATAGTGATAAGCCAATACAGATCAGCCATGAGAGTGAGGAAGAAAGAGCAGAAAATGTGGAAATAAGTAAAGATTCTTTACCTCTTTGTTTTTCTTCATTTCAATTCATTAGAGAAAAATTTCATGCCATTAATAATCATCAGTCTTTAGATATTGTTATGGACAATAGAGAAGATAATGAAACTCTTGATCAGCATATTTCAGTTTCACAATTGCAGTTATCAAATTCCATTGAAATAAATGATCAAATGACACAATAAAGTTCCATACCACTATGTTTTGAACCATTTCAGCTTTTAAAGGAAATGTGGTATAACATATTTAAAGAAAAGGATGAGAAACTTGTTGAAGTTTATGAAGTCTCATGGAAACCTATATGCCATAGGTTGCAGCCATTTTCCCAAGTTTTTTAGGATCCAATAGCAGATATGTTGAATATTGAAGGCATTCAAAGCATTCCTCTATTAACTAACTATGATTTTCAGAATCAAGATGATAATGATTTCAACAGTCAAACATTACAATCAGTAGGAATATCATCACAAATCTTATCTGAAAGTTTACAGGGAGATAAAGATTAAAATAAAATTTCATATTCATGGCATGGAGGCCATCCAGAACAGACGTACAATTGTTTATATCAATTAAACATCAATGTATATATTTTGGAAGATCCTTTCGTACAGTTTCTAGAGTCAGCAAAAAAAATCAAGTGTTTCCTTACCCTCTCATTTGTTGACAAATTTCTAATAGGTTTCAGAAGTACATTTTTGATAATCAACAAGAAAATGCAACAAAATCTATCAAAGTACATAATGCTTGAATGGTTGCATTGGCTCTTTCATTTTACCTAACCAGTAGTTGGACAGCTGATTAGAGTAAGTAGGTAGGATTTCAGCTTATTTCAGTATTCAGTTTTTAGCTAGTTTTGGAATAATTCATTAAGATTTAAAGCTAAGGAGAAGGTCCTAAAGATATTTAAGATCTAATCAATTTGGTTTGAGATTTGCAGTATGTTTTTTTTTAGTTTCAGATTAGATTTCAGTTTGCAGAAAAAGGACCATATTCAGTTCAAGATTTTTAGCCACAGCAAATGCATGTTTGGGATTGGCCCTATGGATTAGGCTACTATTCAACAGTGTTCTTGACATCTCACAAGCAAATGCCATCCCCAAGTGAAGTCGATGTTAGTAACCTATAAATATAGGATTCATAATTTTGACTTGACTGGTGGTAGTCTTGTAAATATGTACAAACTTTGCTTTTTGCAAGTTATTTTCCCATATTTTGTAAAAAAAAATTTAAAAATCAAAAAATCAAAAAGAGGGTAAAAAGTCCTAAAAGAAACATCAAAGGACTTAGAAAAAATAATATACCCCAAAAGAAAAAAGATGAATAAAACATGAAAGTGTGCAAGTCTAAATGCTACTACTATTACTTTTTGCAGTTGATTATGGCAGAGTGTCAATAAATGCCATAATCTGTGATGAGTTGAACATTTTTTACTTTTCATCTTTCAATTTCAAATGTTGTAGATAGTGAACAAAAAATTATCATACAGTTTAATCATGGCAATTCAGTAGTTAGGTAGAGAATAAAAGAATCCAAAAGTTTAATCTGGATTCTTAGATGAAATAAGTGTAGAATTAGATAGTTTACTGTTTTCATAAAAGAATAAAAGGTTGTAATGTTGCTAGTTCAAATGCACCTGATTAAAATAGAAGGAAAAAAATCTTAGAAGATATGACTGGGTAGGTAGAAGAAGGTGGGAAACATCATTGTAAATATCTTTCACCAGGCTATAAATAACTAATTTCCCCTCCCCATAGCAATTTGATATTCTAGAATATCAGTCAAAGAGGCTCAAGGAATTTCCTTGACTTCTGTTGGGACTAGACCCAAGGCTCAATGACTGATTAGTTGAAAATGTTAAGTTTCTATATTAATCCCAGAAATTTTCATCATTTACCCCTTCGTGCGCTCATCACCATTTAAATTCATAAGTGAGAGTTCTTTTCTTACTTAAATATTACATAAAGGCCCATTTGATTAACTTCCTCCATTTTAAAAAACATAAAACCCTCAAAAAACATGATATACTAAGTAAAAGTGAATGAGTTATGAAAATAAATCTTTACTCTAATTTTCACTTTCATTAGTTTTATTTATGAATTTTGAGTATTCATTGTCCCTTTTCATATTAACACTTAACATATTTTATTAACTCCCTATCAAATATCCTAGTCCTAATAATATAACTTCTTTTTATTTAATATCCCAAAAAACCCGCTTATTATATGCTTTTGTGTCAAAGATATTAATCACATGTTGAAATAACATCCCAAATTACTCCTTTGACATAAAACTACCCTAATAAAATACCCCCGCTCCCCTATAGTTTTAGAACTTTACCTAAATCTAAAACTATATAATATAATTAAATTTGCAAAAAAGGGCATTTTTACACACTCTGTATTAAAAATAGCACAGAAAAAGAGTACTTACTCCCGTTACCGTATTGCCTCTACCCAAGGTTAACCTTACCCCTTTCCTCTGGTATATATCCCCTTACCACAGATTAAACCTTGGTTAAACATTTATAACCCGCCCCATTCTATGTATAAACTCATTTTATACTTAAAATTCATCAATTAACTATGCACCCTAACATTTATTGCCAACCCTTTGATCATTCTTATATTTCCAATCCGACGATCCACACTTAACGCGATCATTTGGCCTCATGCCCCACCATTCCCATCGCATTAAAACATGACCGCAGATCTTTGCTTATCAAATCAATGGCTAATATTTAACCCAGGTCCCACATTTCCTTACCCTGCAACTTCCCAAGAAATCTTGACCGTTCGCATCATGCGATCAAATCCGATGGCATGTATTCAATATCGCATAACAAAAGTAATTGGGCAAAATTTGTGAAAAAATTTGCGATAAAAGATGTTTCGTGAAACCACCATCTGCTACGTGTCTTATTTTAACTGGATCGCATTCCAAAAGTGAAAAACCATTTACCGCCCAGGAGAAATGTGATAACCACTAATGGTTTCGCTTTCAATGCAAAAACCACTCCTTCCATTTAATACATTTAATATTATAGCAAAGATTTAAAACTTGTTTAAGATTTTTCAAAACTGAAGGAAGTTTATGTTCTTAAGAGGGCCATCTACAAAAATCTCTCTCACTTTTTTAACAACCATTATGGATTGGGGAATATTAAACAATATTAGAGAGCACTTTTGCAGAAAATTCCTGTTAAGTCATCATTTTGCAGAGAAGATTGTGGCCAATAAGAAATACATCATACAAAACTGAAGGAGTTTTTCATTCCTAAGAGACCCATATACAAAAACCTATCTCACTTTTTGCACATTTATTTCAGAATGAGAGATACATGCACATCTTTACAGGCTATTTTTCAGACTCTGTAAAACTCTGTTTTACACATCTTTTTGCAGAGCCTATTGTGAACAGCTAGAGAGGAATTTTAGAAAACTGAAAGAATTTTATCTCACCAACATACTTATCTACAATAAACTCTTTCATTTTTTACATATCTATTTTGGATTGAGAAATACAAAGATATCATTGTACCCCAAGTTTGCAAAATGCACAAAGAAAGGAAATATTTAGTGACTTGGATGCCTCATCATCAACTAAGAGTTGGATCAAATTTGAATTCTCCTCTTAGTCATCACCTATCCATAAAAAATAGTTCCAATTAGATGAATTAGTCTTGAGTGTCCTTTACTTAAGTTCTATTTATGTAAAATAGTTAGAGATATTTGTAAAACAATCTTGATATTTTTTCAAGATATTCTAGTTTAGAATTTGTATAAATACTTCACTCTTTGAAGTATTTTGATGTGGAATAAAATTTGTCAAGACTACTATAGACATTTTTTCTGAATACATTGGAGTTTGTGTGAGTCGATTTGTAAAGTAGCAGACTGGAACTAAGTTAATCAGACATCATAACTCAGGATTCTTGTACTGCTCAGATAAGTCAAGTATTTTCCTGTTTTCACTGTTTATCTTTCTAAGTTCCATACATACATTTACATGTTTTCTATCTTGAATGATTAACTAGGAGGATTTATACAAGATTAGTGTCAAAAGCTCCCTATTTTTTACTAGTTATTCATTGATATGTTTTCTGTTGATAACCAGACTTAAGAATTATAAAATGCTCTTAGTCCCTGTTTGACCCCTTTATTTCATCTTCATTTTTGTAACTTAAGGATTCTTAATTGCCCTTTTGTTCATATCTTTCCATTTCATCAAAAAACCTATTCAAAACCCTTTGAAGGTCATCTACCCTGCCCTTAGTACATTTTATCTTTTGACCTTATTTCCTAGCTCTGCTTGCCAAGAAGTTGACTCCATAGCCCAATGGTCTGGTAGATCCCTCTTTGGTTTACCTTGAAGTACCTTTTATTCCCACCAAACTTTCAAAACAAACCAATTGTCCAATCATACCTAGCCTAAAATACTATAACAAAAATCAAGAAAAATCTTGAGGAGAGATCCCTCTCCGGAATTTAGGAAGGCTAGATCCTAGATTTCAAAAGGGGTTCTTGGTTACCTCGGACTATTTTTCTTGAACCTGGAGAAATTACTGAGTGATATCATGCACCAAAATCCTTGTAACCATAGTTAAATTCAATTCAAAAGTTGTACCAAAATAAAATCAATAAAAAAATTGTATTGATGTGACTATAAATAAGAATGATCTTTTCAAGAAAAAGTCATTATCATTTAACAACTAATACATTTGTCCTTTGTACTTAAATAACTTAAAATAAAATATAAATATAAATTTATAAATTATTAATTATTATATGTTATTAATTAAATTTTATATTATTTAAATTGTATAATAGCATGTAATTAATATACTATATAAAAATAATATAATAAATGTATAGGGATATGCATTGTTTCTTTCAAGAAATATGAAATGACAATAATATTTTTTTATTCAAAAAGTGTGAAATGAAATTTATTATGAGTACTTTACTTTGACTTTAAAAGTACTTAGAGCACTACCATGGTTAACCATGAGTTTCTATCCACCATTGAGAATGTGACAAGTAAGTACCTTTAACTCAATCAATGCCACCTCAACCATTAGGGATGATGTCATCCCCTAAAATGTGATTGGTTCTCATAAAGTGAATTTTGATTGTACATTTTCCTTAGGAGGCCCATTTTAGACCTCAAAATTCCCCTAATGGCCATTCCCTTGAGGGTCTTTTATACTCCCTCAAATTAGTTTTTTGTAGTTGGGAACAGTTAGGCCACAGGCTGGGGTGGTTAAGTTACTGGAACAACTATAAACCCCGCCTCCAAAATAGGGAAAATATATATTTTTTAATGTTTAAAAATGCATACGCGATTCTCTATGTATGGACTCCTGTGTATATTTGGAAAAGTCTGGGCAGATTCATGTATGGGTTTTAAGAAACTGTTTTTTGAGAAATGTGTCCAATTCTGAAGGGAAGGGTTTGCCAAGGCTAAAGCATAAGTCATAAAGTATATGATGGTGATAAATGATGCTATAACAGATGCCCCCTAATATATGAGGTCAGAAGGGGTACATGATGGCTGAAATGTATTATGTGCATAGAAAGAACCTTGCGAGGACTAGAGAGGACTTCACCAGATTTCAGCGTGCCAAAAAATTAGTGAGAGAGATTAGAAAGATAGCTCATGTCTGAGGCGTGCATACCCATGCTCAGTGAAAGAAAATCATGTCTGCATATGAAGTATAGAGCGGATCCAATATGTATACAAGTAAAGTACATAGTGAATCATCTTATCACTACCCAGAAGTACAAGTCAAAATCAGGTCTGAGTATCACATATAGAAGATAGATCAATGATGTTGCAGTAGATATCTAATCACAAAAGTTACAACTGAATCTCCAAGTACCAAATCATAAGTGGTGGAACAAATGGTACAACACACAACTCGGGAGCCAACATATAAGATGTTGTTGTGATGAAACTACAACATATAAGGGTGGATGTTGACACTGGCAGAAAACTGAAGGAGCTGTCAAAGTGAACCAAAGAATGTTGATGCAAACCCGAGGACTTCATCGATCACCATGGCACAATTCTACACAATGGGAATAAATGAGTTGAAGTCGACCATGTGATAAATCATTTGATTACCGGACATTAATGTATATCGTTAACAAATGAGACAACCCACTGATAATGATAATGAGTGTCAAGGTGCCCCAGTACAGTCTAGCAAGTTAGAATAAATAATTTGAAGTCGAACACTTGAAAGAATCTATCAATTAGGAGGCAATGATGTATCCTCATTGTCAATAGTGAAGAGTTTGCCACTGATGACAGCAAACCCTAAGGTACTGACAAAAGGACTCTAGACCTTATTCCTAGAGAATGAGTCGAAGTCGATGGGAAAATATCTGCTGGAAGGAAGGCATTACGGCATCCCACATCATTCCAGTGCGAGTGTAACCTGCATGCCAATATTTGGAAGGAATCAGACGAAGTTGAGTGAAGTAATCAACCCGAAGTACGTTTCCTGCATGCACAAGATGAAGCTAGCACACAGTAGAAACCCTCTAAACCAACCAATAATGAAATCTGATAAAGAGGCAAGATATCCACTGATAGGGTCAAATGGAAATCAAGGCACTACACAAATCCCAGGTGTGATAATGTAAGTTGATGTCGAACACAAGGGAAACCACTCAGTCAAAGACCCATGATGATGATCAAATTTTGAGCACAAGGTCACCTATAAATGATGTAAATAGGGCTAGGGTGCGGCTCTAGGTTTACTCTCAGAGCAATATTTCATAGTCGATAAGAGACAAACCCTCCAGCAAGAAGTCAGTGGAGACCTTCTCAAACCAGCACGAGCAAAGGACCAAAAAATTGATGTGATAGAACAAGATACTGAAAAGACGGGGAAGGCCGACTAAAAAATGAGTTAAGAGACACCACAGAAAGGCCGACTCAGATTAACTTCCCTTGAACAAAATCACAACTCATTTTGACTATGGCAGCAAATGATAACTTTGTATAAGTTTGTCATGCAGGAGGCATAAACAAACCCTCCATATGATTGGAAGAGACAACCAACCAAGGGAGAACTCACTCATGAAACAAGGTTATGGCTTCTCCTAAGTCAAAAACTAAAACCATCCCAAATGGAGAAAAGACTTAGCTTTTTTGTGCTTTGTTCAAGGGCGACACAACTGACACTGTAGCTTCCATCAAATATGGAAGTAATATCCCATTCCCGCTCTTTTTCAAATATTTAATTTTTTTATCTTTTTCATATTAAAATCCTGAAAAGGAATAAAATAATGCTATAATACAAGGGATAGAACAAGTGTCGTGAAACAGATGCACTAGTTCCTGGGATAGGAACAATCCTATGCTCAATGCAAGGTGGCGAAAAATGGTAAGTGACACTCAAATAAATGTTCCATACATGGGTATAGGTGTCAAGTCGCAGAAGCTAAGTGATTGCATGGTTAACTTGTATAGAAATACATGGTCAAAATATGGCTTAAACATGAGTCCAAATGAAGTCGGCTAAAGGCTAAGATAAACAAGTAGTCAATATGCAATGCAGTAATACAACTCGACAACATAAGGGAGCCTCTAGGGTAATGACCATAAAAATGATAGCGAAGAAGAAGAAGAATGAAGCTTCAACGCATAAGTCATGGCGGGACTAAAGAGGACTCCCGAGCCTACCTAAATTGCAGCATGGTCGACAAATTCTAGCGAGGAACTAACTAGGAAGCCCATGTAAAGGAAGGCTCTACCACCAAGTCATGATTAAAACATCGACGAGTGAAATGGGTTAAGTACTCATGACATGATTTTTAATAAAGGTTTTCATTGATGTCAATAGCTGAGATGGAAAATATCCTTGTGATTTCAATGAACCTCATGCAATCCTTAAGTGCTAAGGATGCCATCAATGAAAAGGTCAACCCATGAAGATGTCAAACCACTAATGAAGAAGTCCTAAGAAGTCCTTGAACTAGCTATAATTTTTCATATGCCTTGATGATCTAGACCTTAACCTTTGATGACATATGGATTCATACACTTGATGATGTCATATACTAAATGAATGACCACAATTGATGATGGCACTTGATGAAGGTTGAAAGAATAGATGATAACGTAGAAGATATCATTTGAAGGTTCGAAGACTATTTTGAAGTTCTCTTAATGATGTTGCACTATAACATATCACTGGACTATTATGTGATTACATGGATGATACACATTGATGGACACTATCATGATGACAAGGATGTCTTACATGTTCCTATGATGATGAAGAAGCCAAATAATGGAGAAGAAAAACAATGGAGAAGCCAAACAAAGAATCCATATTGTCCTGATCATTTTCTACACTAAATAATTTAAGGACAGTTACAAAGAAAAATACTTTTCCAACCTTAGAGGAAATCATTCAACATGGTACCTACACCATCTTGAAGAGCATAATTTTTCCTTTCCAACGAGCTATTACTCAACCCGAAACTCCAAGCGGTTTGAAAGATATTGATTTTTTTAAGTTATGGAAATTATATTTAGCAGTGAGCTGACCTACACTTTCTCTCTCAAGTCGGCCTCCCTCCAAAAATTCACGTCCCCTCATTCCAATAGAAAATCTGTATATATAGGTTCATACTCCCTCCTTTGGGTCAAGAATTTGGGTGAAAAAAAAACACAGAAAATCAGGAAAACACAAATGTGTGAAGGGGGCTAAGGAAGATAAAAGACATAGACTGTTTTGGGAAATTGTTGTATTCAGACTTGTTGCTACTACACTGTCAAACTCAGAAACTTGGATCTGTGGTATAGAAAAAGGGTGTTAAGGATTGTTGTAGCAGACCGCAGAAATCTAGAGGAGTTCTGGGCAGTTTGGAAAAGGCTGACAGACCTAATCTAAGCCTAAATTCATCCTAGAAGGTACCCCTAAACACAAGTAAGGGACAGCAAGACCACAGCCTTGGAGGAGGTCTAGACGGTAGGAGAAGGGGTTGCATCAGTTAGTTACAAGCCCTAACCAGGACCAGACTTATAGTTCAGCAAGAACAGTCCTAAAACAAAGTAAAGATTTTGGACTAGTCACATAAGAGACACAACCCTGTGACTGCGTGGAGAAGCTTGGAAAGTTACCATTATAGCTCAAATTTGTGGAGCAGTCTAAGGAAAGTGTGAAGTTTCTAGTGTGGCTTGTTCCAGCATTAATACTAGTCATTGGTCAAGGCTTGAACGGTGGTTTTGGGCATCATATCTGGAGCAGTCCCGACGCAGAATTGTGACAAATTTTGGAGTCACCTTTAGAATAATTATGGAGACCTATTGAAGACATATTAAAGTAGTTATTGAAGGAGCATTGATTCTTGGAGAATCTCTAGTATTGTTTGAGGTCTCTTGAAGTCCAGTGTGTAGATTTGACTTGTTGATAAGTGAAAACTTGGGCAACATATTGAAGACATTTTTTGAAGACAACATTAAGTAGCAGGCCATTTGGAGCACTATGTGAAGACGCCCTTGGAGCACCTTGTGAAGACTCCCTTGGAGAGTTCTTGAAGAAGCCCTTGAAGAGGCTTAAAGCAGGTGCAGAACTTGGGCTGCCTATTGAAGACACCTTGAAGGTGTTTGAGATATTATTGATGCATTGATTTCATCATGAGGTAACTTGGAGAAATTGTTTGGGTACGATGAAGAGCAGTGGTGACACGGTTGTCATTGATGGCGTAATGTGGAGACTACAATGAAGACTAAGTGAATATTGACAGGGCTCGTTGAAGAAGACATTGGGAGCAGTGAAGTATAACCAAATATATCTTGACGAATTGAAGCAGGAGGTTGGAGCCTCAAAGAGACAAGGTTGGTGCCTTGGAAGATAGGGTTGGAGTCCTAGAGGATAGGAGTCCTCAAGAGACTAGGTTGGAGCTTGTACCAGATATAGGGTTGGAGCCCTTGAGGTTGGTTCCTCAGAATTGACAAGGTTGGAGCCTTGGAAGTCCAAGTCGGTGCTTGGCAAATACAGGTTGGATCCTAGGAGATTGAAGATTGGTGTCTTCATCTAGGGTTGGAGCCGTACATATATTGTACTTGATTTATTGTAAAGAATAAATTAATAAAATAATTTATTCTTATTGTTCATTTTGTGTTCTAAATATAAGTGATCTAACTGGTAAAAATAACAATTGAAAAGAAATACTGATTCACCCCCCTCTCAGTATTTCCAACAAGATGCTCTTCAAGATGGTGTAGGTCCCATGTTGAAAGATTGCCTCTAAGGTTGGAAAAAATATTTTTCTTTGTGACTGTCCTTAAATTATTTAGTGTAGAAAATGATTAGGACAGTATGGCTTCTTTGTTTGGCTTCTCCATTATTTGGCTTCTTCATCATCATAGGAACATGTAATACATCCTTGTCATCATGATAGTGTCCATCAATGTGTATCATCCATGTCATCACATAATTGTGCAATGATATGTTATAGTGCAGCATCATTAGGAGAACTTCAAAATAGTCTTCCAACCTTCAAATGATATCTTCTACGTTATCTTCTATTCTTTCAACCTTCATCAAGTGCCATCATCAATTGTGGTCATTCATTTAGTGTATGACATCATCAAGTGTATGACTCCATATGTCATCAAAGGTTAAGGTCTAGATCATCAAGGCATATGCAACATTATAGCTAGTTCAAGGACTTCTTAGGACTGGTCATCATGGGATCGACCCTATGACAAGTGATAAAAAATGGAGGCTAGTATGAAAAATGCAATGGAAAGTGAGTTCCCTAACCTATATGCCAGCTTGAAATCAGATACCTGCCATGACAGGTCTGCGGTCATGGATCCGAAGGAAAAACTAGGAAAATCTCGAATTCAGCAAGATGTACCTGAAAAAATACCTTGCCCAGCACTTACAAGCCAAATGGTTATACACCCTTAGTCAAATTCAAAAAATAAGCACAAAGGAAATTTGCAAAAAAAAAATCAAATTATGGGCATAAATACACCATTTGACTCACATTTGGATCATTTTCACATTGCAGAAGTAGAGAAGGAGCTTTTGGGGCAAAAATTCCTTTTCTCGCAAACAGAGCAATCAACCATCAAATCGCGCCAAGTCAGTCAAGTAAGCTCTAAACTCTTCTTTTTCATCAATTTCGTTCCTGTTTAAGGAAAATTTTTGGAAATTTGACTGTAGAAAATATATTTTTTGATGAAACCCTCTACGCATACGTGGGTTCATGTGGACGAACCTGTGTATCATACGCGACTGTGTAAAAGTAAGGTAGCATATGCGCAGAGAAAAAATTTAAAACTTGAATCTAATCAGTCATTTAATGATTTTTCCCAGGATTTCCATCAGCTCGAGAGAGCGTGAGCATAGTGAAATTGACAATGAGGTGATGGAGGATCAAACTTCCTTAGATATTCTCCGAAATTGCGGATTGCTCAAATTTTTCAAAATGCCCAATATGAAAAGCAATGTACGTTTGCTTCAAATTTTGGTTGATCATTGGGAGCCGGAAGAATATTGTTTCATGATTGATCAGATGCCACTATGCATAGAAATGGAATATATATACTTCATCATTGGGCTCTCTCGAAGGGGAGACCCAGTAGACTTGCACGGAAAGCCTGTTGGAGGGCTTACCATAGAGGATTATGCCAAGTCTACTGCGTAGAGGATGCACAAAAAGTAGGAACTCAAATTCCTATCAGAGATATGAAGGATTTATATATAAATATCCTTATCTTTACCATTGGCAGAATAGCAGGATCAACTTCTCTACATCAGGCTTCACGGACACAAATGAACATAGCAGTGGAATGCCTGATTCATCTCTTTGATTGGTGCACAACCTTGCTGAGCAATATGAAAAAACAATTGACTTCAATCCAGAAAGCAAAGACTGAAAATTTTGGGTATGGTACAATATTGTTGACATTATTCTTCGAGAAGGTCCTAGGGCTTCATCCCAACTTCATCTCAACTATCAGCAGCCCAAGAGATCCAAGAATATCCCGATGGGCAGATCTGATGAAGAGATTAGGGGAAGTGAAGTTCCCCAAACCACTTGGGATGATGAGTTCTTCCAATGGTGGGAAGAACAAGTTATCGAGTTGGAATATTATCCCTATGCTCGGATGGACTTTCGTGCAGATCCATATCTATTCCTGCCACCCGGTGCAGCATGGGGCGCAATCGGTGGGATTGCATTTTTTGATTTTTGATTATGTAATTTTTTTTTATGATTTTTTTAAAGTATGAAAATGATAAAATGTTTTTGATTGGACTAAATGACTTAAAAGATTATGATGATCATGATGTACACATTGGACCAGTTAGAACGGAGGGGTACCCAAGGCACAAGCGTTGCAGAGGTAAGGCAGATGTTGAAGACCCTGGCAGGACACTCCATGCAATATAGAGGAACTTGGAGAGCTTCACTTGCCAAATGCCTATGGCCACTATCGAGGATCTACCAGAGGCTAACTAGAGACGGGTGGTAGGAGTACCACGAGACTAGGTACGGTTATTCCACCGTGTAGTGACTGCCATCATGTTCTATAGGAACACAAATGTTGGGCAGGGACCTCCAGAGTAGATGATAGATATGATCTGATGATTGTAGTATTTTTTTATTATAGACATGATCGAGCATAAGCCCCAATTTTGTAGGACAAGATGGTCCAGATTTTGTATATTTTTTAACACTTTGACTCATATATATATATATATAGCGATTTATATGATGTGATGAATCAAATGTATGATAATGAATGATGTATTTGATATATCTTTGTTTAAAGTATTGAATGATGAATATTCCAATCAATTGCTTGATAAGACAATAATTCTGCCATCCAATTGTCAGCTCGAGGAATATGAATAAATGTGATAAATTGAAATGATCGTTGCAACAAATGTACCCTAAAAAACAATCAATGTAAAAATGGGTCTTGGACCCAATATGTGTTGTTAAAATGCAAAACCACCAGCTTAGAATCCAAGAAAACTATTAACGAATCAACACCAAAATATATTTCCTCTGAGAGTAAGTTAACCACCGCAATGTATTCTGCTACGTTGTTTGAAGCAGGACCAATGCAGACACCTCTTGAAACTAACAACTGACTGGATGGATAATGGAGTACCCAAGCTGCAGAAGCCAAATTGCAGGTATGTCTACTAGCACCATCGATGAAACCAAAGTGACTCATGTCATTTAAATATTACCTACCAAAGCAGATCAAATTCATCAAAATCACAGCAAAAATCGAAAACCCAGATATGTACAAAAACAAAATATATACAACAAAGCAAGATGCTAGGCCAAATCTTAGGCATAATAATTTTTCAAATAGAGCCCATTTCTGGGCTCTGCCAACTTATTTGCATCAAAATCAATCAAGGCATAGGCTACTTTCTTCAGGACCTTTTTAACGATGAAGGGGCCATACCACATAGATTTGAACTTGCTTGCCCCCAAGGCATCCTTCTCTTGGGCATAAACCAAGACAAGGTCACCTTCAGAGAAAACCCTAGGTTTGACCACCTTAACGTACTGAACTTTTACCTGTTACTTATGTGCCTCATTCATCGTAGCTGCATTGCGACACTGCTCATCGAGATGTTCCAGATGAAGAAGGCATTTTTTGAGACTGGAAGTGTCAAGAAGAAGCTCAACATCTAACTTAAGAGAGGGAATTCCGCATTCAATAGGAAATATAGATTCCAACCCATAAGCCAGTTGAAACAGAGTAAAATCGGTTGCAGTTTTGATTGATATCCGGTATGCCCAAAGTGCAAGATATAGCATAATATGGAAATTGGATTTGGCTTTATCAATCACCCATTGAAGAATTTTATTCAAGGATTTTTTCATGGCTTCAACTTTCCCATTAGCCTGAGGATAATAAGGAGACGAATGCTCCTATCGAAAACCTAATTTTAGAGCCAATTCATCCATCATGCTATTCTGAAAGTGACTGCCATGTTCAATGACAATCTCTTTGGGAATACCAAAGCGAGAAATGACTTGATTGAAGAGAAAAAGAGTTGTTGTCTCACCGTCATTCCCAAAAGTAGGCATAGCCTCAACCCACTTGATGAAGTAGTCTACGGATACGATAATGTACTTGTGGCCTTTAGCCGAAGGCAAGTTACAAGTAGTATAATCAATACCCCACTTTGTAAAGGGGGTGACAATGATGACAGGAAAGAGCGGAGCTAGATGAGCGTGCATATTTCGAGTATAAACTTGACATGGATGAAAAGTTTTGACCGATTCCATACAATCTTTGAAAATCGAAGGCCAAAAGTATCCCGCACACAAGATTTTTTGGGTTGTAGCAAGCCTGGATAAATGACCACCACAAGCTCCACTGTGGCAATCATTTAGCACAACCTCAGCTTCTTCTAGATTTAAGTAGCATCTAAGGATCAAATCGACCCCACAATGATATAAATTGTCACCAACAATCAGATAACTTTTTGCTAAGTGACGTAACTTTCGGCGCTCATATTTCGAAAAAGTTGAGGGAAACTTCGCAGTCTGGAGATATACTATGAGATCCCCGTACCAAGGATCCTATGAAGAAATGAGAAAAATATGTTCATCAGGAAATGATTCATCATAAACAATATCTTCTCCACAGGGAAACTCAGAAATCAATTCCGAAAAACCTAATGATTTCTTGGACTTGGCAAACATAAACTCAAGATCAAATTCCTACAAAATCAAAATCTATCGATTGTATTTTCCCCCAATCACTCACCTACTGAGAACAAACTGAAATGGATTGGCTGCTACCAAAACATAAGTTTTGCGAAGAAGAATGTAATGTATGATCTGATGTGCATCATGGACAGCTTCTAAAGCAAGCTTATCTATTGGAGAATACCAGAGTTCAGGTCCTACCAAGCCTCGACTAAGGTAATATATAACACGCTCGGAAACAGCATTATCCTCTTGAACTAGGACCATACCAATGGTAGATTCTACTGCCGCGAGATACAAGAGGAAATCGCTATTATAATCGAGTGGACTCAGTAAAGGAGCAGAGGTAAATGCTTTTTTCAAAGCATCGAATGAGCGTTGAGAAAATTCATCCCAAAATAATGGAACTCCTTTCTTTAATAATCTCGTAAATCCCTTTGTAATCTCAGCATAATTTACGATAAATTTCCACAGGAAATTAGTTTTTCCTTGCAGACTTTGAAGTTAACGAATTGAAGACGGGGGAGGCAACTGAATTATTGCCTCAACCTTGAAGGGATCTACCTGAATCCCTTCCATAGACACGATGAATTCCAACAACCAACTGGTTGTGAGAGTGAAAACACACTTGTTCGGGTTCAATCAGATTTTATAATACCGACATCGTTCAAAAACTTGATGGAGGTGAGAAGGATGATCAATTCTCTTACAAGAACGAGCAGCTAAATCATCCAAGTATGCCTCGATAATATGTTTGATGTCATGGAAGGTGTAATACATGGCCCGCTAAAAAGTAGCTCCAACATTTTTGAGGCCAAAAGGCATTTTCTTGTAAGAAAAGGTACCCCAAGGAAAAATAAATGCAGTCTTATGCTGATCTTCAGGACAGATAATAATTTGGTTATATCCAGTGAAACCATCCATGAAGGAGAAAATTTCATTCCCCGCACACTCATCGATAATCTGATCTATAAACAATGTGGAGTAATCATCTTTAGGACATGCCTTATTTAGGTCTCGGTAATCGATGCAAACTCGAATTTTTCCTTGTTTCTTGTCCACAGGAACTGGATTCGAAACCCACTCAATCAAAGGAACAGGGTAAATGAAACCCGCCTTAAGCAGCTTATCCATCTCAGCTTTGATAGTTTTTGCCTTCCTAGGGTTGACCAAAGGAAGATTTTGCTTGATAGGCTTAGCATTTTCGTATACCTTGATCTCATGTTGGAAAATAGATGGGTCTATACCAGGCATTTCCTCATAAGACCAAGAAAACACATCTCAAAACTCTCGAAAAAGATCATGTAAGTTTGAATCTCTTTAGTGGGAACACTCGGCTCCAATAAAGACATTCTCTGTGATGTTGGGATCTCTTGAGATGTTCACCAGGGTATTCAGAGAAATAACAACCATTTTCCCTTTAGCAAAAACCTGTGATGGTGCTCAAGGTTTCAGGACTGGGTGAACAGGACTAGAAGACTGAGGACTAGGGAAACTTGATTCAACTTCGCGCAAGTCCGGTAGAAAATAAGACCAATCATGCAAATCATCCCACGGTATCTCTACACCAGTCATTGCTTTAAGGATGGCCTCTTCAGATGGAAGATTGGTATCAAGGAAATCCTGAGCTAAAGACGAATTGAGAGTCCAAGCCGGAGCCACATCTCCATCCAATTCCTCCGGTGAAAGAGAAACTGGAATGGAATCTGCAAAGTCAACAATAGAGCTATAAGTGATCTCAGCTGCAGACATAGGAAATTCCATTCCACCCACTTGACCTTATTCTAATGTGGAGATAGGAGAAGGTAAGTTCCAAGGGTCCGAAAAATAATGAGTTCTAAAGAACTCTCTTCGAATAGGAGCCCTGGAGTATGAAATAGAATTGATATGAACTGAAGGAGGTGGAAGATCAAAAGTACCCATCAAGGAAGTGCACATTCCAACCCCTAGATTCTCAACAGGTGGCTTGGTATCCTTCACCAAAGGAATGGTTGACTCAGAAGATGCATTCGGATCTATAGGATAAAAATCCAGTTGTTCAACTGTGACAATTCTCCCCTCGTGAGGGAAACAAATAATACGAAATAATGAGGATGTTATGGCATGCATCTCATAGATCCAGTTTCGTCCCAATAGAAGGTTATAGTCTAAACTTGCATCGACTATATCAACTTTGATATTAACAGTTTTCCCCCAACATAGATGGGAAAAGTTGGAACAATATCATGTGACCTATGAGAATGATCATCAAACACAGTCAGAAGAGTGGCTGAAGGAACAACTACGGAAGATCCAATACCCTTCCAGCATGCAAGAGACATTACACATGTGGAAACGCCCTCATCTACGACTATTCGAAAGATATTGAATTTTCGATGATTCGATTTGATATTGAAAGCCATATGATGAGGAAGTATATTTTTAAAATTCGACATGTAAAATGTAATCATTAGATAATTCTTTGGATATATAGCCCCAATAGCAGTGAGCAAAGAACTTCACTGAGTATGACAAAGCTGGAGCACCTCTAATGCAGACATGGCACAAGGACTTTGAGTCAGATCTTCTACAATTGAGTAGTTCTGCGCAGCCTTGGCATTAGGATTGATCGTCGTATGCTTTGAGGATTATTTCGGCATCCGAGATATAGGCTCAACAGTAGGCCTCGTAATATTAAGTGGCTCAGTACTATCAAGAGCACCCTTAGCTTTCGAAGACTCAGCTTCGCCATAATCACGAGATCTCGTAGTGATATCTGCATGAGCACTCATCATTTATATGTTTGATGTATTTTCCACTTCTTGGCTGCCCCCAGAGGGAGCCCCAGTATTTGGATTTGTGCTAGCAACTAATTGCTTCCCTTGGGGAAAAGGGTTTGTCAGCATAGCCTGGGAAATAGAAGAACCCTATTGAGCTAACAAGCACTATGCATCTTGAATTTTAGGGAAAAGGTGCATAAGATGGTCTCTAGTGCAAAATTTGCATGGAAAATTCACTTTCTTTTTATTATCCTTTTTACCCTCTCCAACATGATCATTGGATTTTTTTGCATTCCCCTTCCCATCCTTGTCCTTCTTCTTGTTATTTTTCCCTTTCTTCTTCCCATCGGATTTTTCATTTCCTTTGGGGTTAGAATTTTGAACGACATTAATTTCCAAGGAATGGGAAGGAGTTGACACTCAAGGCACAGAATGACCAAAACAAGCAGATTGTATAGACAACTGTTGCAATTGACTTAGAAGGTAAGTCGTACCGCTATCGATCGAACCGATAAGTCCATCACCATGAGGACCAGGTTTACTTTTGGCTAAGTCAAATTTGGAGTGAGGAGCATCCGGAAATTTTTTATTAAGGACTCCAAACTGAGAATAAATCAACTCTAGTTGTTGAGCCCTAAAAATAGCCTTCTCTTCAGAAAATACCCTTGAAAGGGATACATCCTTGGAAATTTCTAGCTGTAAAGATTTAAAAAACCATTCAATAAGGAATTCATTCAGGATTTGGGCTTTAATGAGCCTCTTCCTTCTTCACCATTCTTGAATATGATCATAAATGTGAGTTTCCTTGTCCTGCTATAAATTAGCCAGGAGATCAGTCCCGGTGTCATAACGGACAGGTAACTGAAAATGATTTAAGAACATGGTAGCCAACTCTCCAAAAGTAGCAAAACTGCCCCCAATTAACTCTATGTACCATTTGGCCGCATTTCCAGTTAAGGTTCGTTGAAATAATCTCAACCTAATTGAGTCATTGATCAAGGAGTTCGATGAACACCATAAATGTAAAGTGGTGATATGATCTGCTGGATCTTCACCAGTCTTCCATTCAAAATTTGGACTGTCTGAGCAGAGGCCAACCCAGACTATACCGAATAGGATCGTTAGTAAATTTTGATAGATCTGGCAAGTTTAACATTGCCAGAAATGGTAAGCGTGGAGGAGCCTGGGAATTCCATCCCCCATAGGAAGGATTCCCCACATTCTAAAAAGAATAACCTGGATTTTTTGAGGCACCAGGTTACAAGATGTTGTTCATAGAAAACGCTGGGCCATAAGAAAATCCTTGTGACCCAACATTCGGAGAAGGACCCCCTCCCAACATAGAGTTACTATACACAGGAACATTCCCTCCAACTAAGGTATTGAAAGAAGAAGAAACCCCTTGGTAAGGGTTCCAAGCATTTGAAAACGGAGAAAAAGCCTGAGAAGTACTCTATGAAGAGAAAGGAACATTCCCTTGCTGACCAGTGAATAACTGACTCCTTGCTCCCAATGCTATCAAAGCAGGGTTCCATCCTGAAAAGACAGTAGAGCTTTGACCTCCAAAAAAAAGGATTAAAACCTTGATTCTAAGAGGTGAAAGGAAAATATCCTAAGGAAGGGTTTTAATGAGGGATATTCCCACTTCCAAAGGGGAACCCTTGAAATGAAGTCGATCCACTAGCCATAGAAGGTATGGGTGCGGATGCAGCTGAAGCAACAGAAAAGGAGAAAGAAGGAATTCCACTAGTGGGGATTCCATAAGAAAAGGAACCAGATTGAGAAGCATGTGCCTGGGTTTTGCCAGAGCCAAACACAGCAGTACTAGAAGTGATTGTCAATATAGAAATAGTGCCTCCTCCTTCAACTGAAAGAGGAGTCTGAACACTTGCAGTGTTCACAGCCGAAACTGTGTTCCTAGTCATGGCCATCGAAAGAAAGGGATATGATGGAAAAGGACTAGTTAGTCTCTGAGACTCGGGCCTGATGTATTGAATAACGTGAGGATAACTAGTAGGAAGAGGAGATGGAAGCGACTCAGAAGGCTAAGGAACTTCCTCTACTTCTACTTCTTTTTCTGGAAATAAAACTCTAGAGATGAGTGGAGCACACCTCTCTATACTCACACTGACACCAGAACCACTCACAGAAACAGCAAGCCCCAGTGGAGTATCTCTCTTCGTTTCTTTTGAAGCCACTGAGTGAAAATCACCCACTGAATTACTCCTACGCCTTCTTGAAGAAGGCTCGACACTCGCGAGAGAAAGCCCATGAAGCCTCCTCGATCGACCAGGCGATCGGTCAACCACTTTAAGAGATTAATTTTAGACTCAAAAAATATAAGAAGCTAAGCAATCATGGAGCAAAGATCACACTTTAAAAATTTCCTAAGATACAGCCAGACAAGCAGCTCTCAGGTATGTTTGCTCCGGGTGATGAGGATTTGGCACCAAAATACAAGAAAGCGAAATAATAGGACCTTTTGAAAATAGTCTGGGGTAATTACGCCCTAGGCCTACTAGTGAAGGTAACAAAAACAGTTACGTTGACCTCCTAACAATAGCCTTTTCCGGTGCAAGTCCCCAAGCTTCGCAAGGGCACCCTCTAGAAGTACTGATGGAATTGATGCAACATCTGTCTCAGGAACCATGGGTATTCCCCCCCGCAGTCACCTATGTGGTCCCTAGGATAGGCAACTAAGGGCACAATCCGTATCGGCAGCCGGGTGGAATGGTCTTAGGTCAAGATTTAGCAAATAGGAGAGGCAGTATCTCTCTTCTCTATCTGCACTATCCCTCGCACTTGACTCTCTGAGGAGAGCTTTCTCGGTCTGCTTAATGGTGTTGGATTTCGCTTGCCAATAAAATTTCTATGTTTAACAGTTTGAGCAACCTTAGAGAGTTAACTCTCCACTCACCTAATCCAAGGCCCTACAACCTAACTAGTTGGTGTATGATTAATGAAAATGATACAAAAACTTTTAGTTTCTTTTAATTATATCGGTTGTTTTAAATTGGCTGTTACTTAAGTCAATGGTACACAGAAGTGAAACTAATGGTGTTTGATGATGTAGAGGAAATCAATGAAAACCTAGTTACATGCAAATGCAACAATTTCCTTTCAATGAAAAGCGATCTCTACATGGGTTCTAGGAAACTAATAAGCAAAAACTTTATTTTTTCTTTTCAGACACTCACACTTCACATGATCCAGAAAACTATGAAAAAGACTAAAATGCTCAAATGCACTTAATTTCAACTACCAATGATATGAAAATCCTAATATTATAACTCTAAAGAAGCGAAAAAGAGTCTCTAGAAACTAAATGGTTCAATCACTTTTTGACAGAAAAACAAGGTTAGTTCCAAACAGAACTCCTATGCATAAGAATGCCAAAATGCACTTGATACAAAAGAGAGAAATCAAGTAAATACTTCTTTCAAAATCAAGACAAGAACCAAAGACCAGAAACCAACAAAAAGCTTCAAAATATATAATGAAACCGTAAAAAAACTCAAAGCAAAAGCTACGGAAAACACAATTTTTTTTTTTGGCTTTTTTTAGAAAATTATATATTACAAAGCAATGCAACACATAAAATATGCGGAAAACACAAGCACACAAAACACATAAAACCATAGAGACATAGATATACGTGGTTCACCCAGTTTGGGCTACGTCCACCCTAAACAGCCAGTCCTTCCTTTCTATTATCCAGCAAAATGAAGAGACACAACCTACAGCAAATCCGTTGTAATATCCTCTTTTATCTCTCACAGTATCCCTATTTGTTTCTCGCTAAGAGAATACACATACCATACACAACCGCAATACAATACCCTCATACAAGCGAGGGGTTGCCTTCTAGGGAAAAAAACCCTAAACTAAACATAACTTCTACCATCAGATCATCTACCTAATGAACGGCCCAGATTGACTAGAAATTACTATACTTTTACAAGGCAATTTTACATCTGTTTTTAGCTTCGGGGGCGCTGCCCCCCGAAACCCCCTGCCAAGGGGGGCTCCATAAAGTCGCAGCCGCCCCCCCTGGACCCCCCAGGCAGCGTTTAATTACTAGAGGCGTTGCTTCCCCATTAAGGTACAGGGGTCTAACGCTGTGATGAAAAATAAACAAGATAATCATGCTCCACACCCAACACTTTTAACTTATAATGGAAGAAAAATATTTCAAGAAGACATGCAAAAACTGCCCAAGAATCGGAATCAAGCAAAACGAGTCTCAACAAAGGCTTCAAGGTTCTCAAGCCAACTGTGCTACTTTCGTAGCAGGACTTAAATGAGAAAAAATAATCACGAAACCTAATCAATTGATTCAACACAGTAGCACAATCTTGCAACGAAGAACAACTCAAAAAACCAAAAAGAGATTCTTGAAGATTTTCAACAAGGCAAGTCTAAGAAATCAGGAAAACCAAGATAGACCAAGAAGGAAAAAAACATAAGAGAAGAAATGCATAGGGCCAAAAAGAGCAAACAAGCAGAGGCTCCCTGTTCTGAATGATGAGAACAGCCAAGAACTTCAGGAAAAGATCTTGGTGCTTCAGCTGCAATTGCAATCACACAAAATAGGAAAATTTACCAAATGGCTAGGTTTCCACAAAAACAAGAGAGAAATAGATATGCAATCACCATAAACACAGTCCAGAGACCTTAAAGACACCACAGGAATGGTTCAATACAGATAGAAAAGACTACAAAGGCTAAGAACTCAAAATTTTAAATTTTCCCAGGCATACACAGTTTTGTAGAATGCAACTAGCATGTAGACATGACTGTAACCAACGAAACTCACATATACGCGGGTTCCTTTGGAAAATACGGGAGGTATACGTGACTATGCAAAGACTAAGTTGCGTATGGAAAGAAAGATAAGAAATTTTTTTTTAAAAATCAAGCATGATCAAGGGACCACGTCTTCTGTCTGACTGAAAAAGACTTGCTAGACGTAAAAAGTGATAAAACCTGTCAGGAACCTACAAGATAGATCAAACAACCCAAATGGGAATCACAAGAATGTGATCCCTAGCAGAGTAACCATTTATGTTTTGGAAAATGATACCCTAAAAGTCTTGGGTTGATAAACCTTCATAGATTAGGGGCATGCCATTACAAGAATGACTCACTTAACCAAATTTTATGCTAATAACTAGAAACTACAGGTTACATACCTTACCCAGATATCCCTCGATTGAAGTAGATCCCGCGTGGTGCAAACCCCCTACAACTCTTTGTGCTCTGAAATCTTTAAACAACAAAGAACGAACACAAATCCTAGTTTTGCATCATATATATGTTCTAGATGTTAGTGAAAAACATGCATAATCTCATAAAAAATACATTAAATGAACAATTAAAGATCATTACACATGTGTCAAAGATTATTGACACGTAAACACCAAGAACAACATGGCTCTTCTATTATTAATGACATGTATAGTAAACAAACATGGAGAGATCACCTGAAATCTGCTACGACCTTCGAGCATACTGTCCTCTGGATCCATCCAGCCCTAGCCTCTCAATATTTCTTCCAAGAATAGTGCATAATGGATGTCACATAGGGTGGGGAGCATCTCAAGGAAACAAGGGTTTCCTGAAAATATCTAGGAAGTGCAGGAGGCGCAGGAATATATCAGACTTTGATAGGGCTCCAACAACATATAATTCTATATTTCTCTCTCTCTTCCTCCCTTAGGCCATTCCCTTGAGGGGCTTTTATACTCGCTCAAATTAGTTTTTGCAGTTAGGAATAGTTAGGCCACGGGCTGGGGTGGTTAAGTTACTGGAACAACTGTAAACCCCGCCTCTAAAATAAAGAAAATATATATTTTTTAATGTTTAAAAAGGCATACCCGATTCTCTATGTATGGACTCGCGTGTATACGTGGAAAAGTCTGGGCAGAGTCGCGTATAGGTTTTAAGAAACCATTTTTTGAGAAATGTGTCCAAATCTGAAGGGAAGGGTTGCCCAAGGCCAAAGCATAAGTCATCAAGTATATGATGGTGATAAATGATGCTATAACACACACAGATTATACAAAATCCATATTAATCCTGGATATACAACAACACACAAAAATTTCATTATTTTCCAAGCTCAAATATAGGCTAAGGCCACTACATCCTGAATCAAACTTACGCCCTCAGGCTACATTTCATTCCACTCCTCAACATACAATACATAATTCCTTTATAAAGTAATTACAAAGGAGTGGATCATCTAATATCCACAAGTTTTTCTCCCACAACTTGCTCAACTAACCCCAAGAATCTCTCTATTTGATTACATGGAAGATAATTATAATAAATAAAATCTTCTAGAGACTTATCGCTTCCATCATTTTAGATTTGTTTCACGAAAATTTGCCCCATTTACAAACAGTTGTCCATGTTTCACCCTCCGCAACGTTGAATTTCATTTATGATTAATGGTGGTTTGATGCTCCTGCATCAAGAACCCTCTCATGTGTGGAATATTTCCTTCAAATCCAAGTAGGGAATTTTTGAATGGTTGGTAATGCCTTTCAGGTTGAAAAATTCCCCCACAATGTTCATAATACTGATGGACGGCATATTGCGACACTTCACCAACTTATTTATTGTGGTATATTTGGATGACATCTTGATCTTCAGCTAGATTTGGGAAGAGCACCTCCACCAAATTTGACAGGTCCTCCAAACTCTCTAACAACAAATTTTGTATCCCAATTTGGAGAAATGCACTTTCAGTATGACCCAAGTTCAATATATGAGGTACGTCATTGATGATTAGGGTGTGCATGTGGACCCAACCAAGATACAAATAATTTGGGATTGGACATCCCCAACCACTCTAATAGAGATCTATAGCTTTCTGGTCCTTGCCAACTTCTACCACAGGTTCATGTTGAGGTTCTCTCATATCACTTGGCCTTTGAGTCAAGTTAGCAAGGGATGAGTGAAAGCAAAGTTATTTTGGTCTAAATCCCAACAAAAGGCGTTCGCTGAGTTGAAGCATCGCCTCTGCTCTGCACCAGTGCTCACATTAATAGACTTGCAACACCCATTTGAGATTGATACATATGCCTCTAAATATGCTATTGGTGCAGTTCTTACTCAATAGTGGCATCCGGTTGCATATCATAGTGAGACACTTTTAGACACCATCTGAAAGTATCCCACCTATGATAAAGAGATGTATTCCATTGTGTAGGCATGCTGATAATGGAAGCATTACATTATGGGGAAGGAAATGGTCATCCACACAGTTCACTGGTCCATGTAGTTTATCCATACACAAGGGAAGTTGCATAACGATCACCATAAAAATGATCCACATACTTGCAACAGTTCTATTTGAACATTAAGTAAAAGAAGGGAAACACCAACAATGTTGCAGACTTCCTCACCCAACCATTGGTCATGGCATTGATCACTATGCTCAACTCTTGTGAGCACGAGACTTTGGAATGGCCGCATCTTTACAAGAGTGAGATCCTAAATTCAACAACACATACCATACGCTCCTAGAAGGCAAGCAAGTTCCAAATGGTCGCCTCCAGGATGCATTTTTATGCCACTTGGGACACCTTTGTTTTCCTTCAAGTGAGCATGCCACGATTATTTTGGAGTCGCACTACAGTTAGGTCATTTGACATTTTGGGGTAGAGAAAACACTTCCAGTGTTCCAGAAGTATTTTTATTGGCCTAACCTTCGATAGGATGTTGGGAAATACATCAGATCTTGTACTGCCTGTGCCATTTCCAAACTGACTATCAAGAAGAAAAGCCAATATAATCCTCTTCCTGCTCCTAGTCGGCCTTTGGAATCCATATCCATGGATTACATGTCAAGCCTTCCTTCTACTAAGCATTGCAACAACTGATTTTTCATGGTCATCGATAGATTCTCTAAGATGAACATTCTAGCGACTTGCAAGAATATTATCACTGTAGAAGCCACTACGAAGCTCTTCTTTGAACGAGTATGGGTACAATTTGAGATCCCATAGTCCATTATATCATATCAAGATAACAGGTTCCTAAGCACATTTTGGTCAAGTATATGGTCGATGCTAGATACCAAGCTCACTAAGATCGCGACTTTCCGGCCCCACACTAGTGTCTAAACAGAGGTCGTCAATAGGATGATCATACACATTCTATGCTTGCACAACTTAGAGAATCCACGCAAAGGGGATGAAATCCTCCCCTCTTTCTAGCACAACTACAATAGAGATATCCATATCTCAACTAGCCACAACCCCTTTCAGGTGGGTTGGGATTCCAACCACTATGTCCCATTGATGTGGCTATACCATTTGCAGTTACTGAGGCATATTCAACTCATATAGAGTCTGAAGCTAATAGTGATAACAACTTCATTGATCACATTCAACACTTCCACCAGCAAGTCTATGACATATTGGACATATTCAATGCTAATCACAAGTAGCGACTTGATCAACATAAACTACCACACAAGTTCCAGGTGAGAAACAATGTTTGGATACATTTGCAGAAGGAGCGACTCTCTGGGACACACCGAAAGCTTCGCCCGCTCCGATATGGGTCATACACCATCAAAAAGGTTGTAGGGGAAAATTCCTTCAAGCTTAGCATTTCACGATTCCTTTCCTTGCGTTGAGTGTTCAATGTGGACTGCCTTCGGCCATACTTTCCACTATTACTAGACACATTTGACATTGCAGAACAACTCACACCGATGGATTTAAACCCAGACTGCATGGAACATGCCACAAATTATCGGATCATTGACACACATATCAAGAATTCTCGCTAACAAAATATACATCTCATTCAAGTTGTCAAAGTAGGCAAACTCCTTCACTAGGGAAAGTGGTTCACCAAGGACTAGGTTCAACAAAAATTTCATCACCTCATGGAGGCTCTGCATGCAATGGGGACCATTGCTTCCTAAGGGGGAAGGATTGATCTAGGTGGATATTGGTGGCCACCCTCATATACCACCTAGACTCCCTGTGAGTTTCATCATTTTACTTGTTTATAGAAGCATTTACTATTTTTATAATTTTTTCGAGTCGTGAACTTCCAGAGAAGTTTTGACACCCTAAACGGTATTTTTTGACATCTACAGCAAACCCATCACCATAAGAAAGGGAATGTGGAAAATACTATAGTACTCGAAGAGATATTTATAACGAGGTATCGTACATGCCAAACGAAGATAACAATACCAAGTTACAACCCCGGGAAGTTGGTTGTCCAACTAACCCCAATGGGGCCCACAAACTCTTGGTGTTCCATATCTTAGGGTTATGGTTTTTGTTTTTTACAGTTTTCCCTTGGTGTTCAATAATAAAAAGGCCCTTGGGCCTCATTGTAAAATAGCTTAGAGGCATGTAGTTGTTGCATCTCTTCTCAGAGATAAACTACCAGCGTCTAAGCTATTTTATTTCCATTCTGTATGTAAGCATATTTCACTTATTTTATATTAATGAAATGAAGTTTTATTTATGTTGCATCTCTGTAGTTATTTTTATATATGTATTCTATTGCTTTCCTGCATAAGTCCAAATCAGAAAGAGCATAAACCATGAAGGTTGCACAATTTTTTCCAAGTGTCTTAGTAGATTCTAACCTTAAAAAACCAATATAGTATTGCATTATGAGCTCATTAATGTGTGTATATCCTCTGTTAGAGTGATCGAATCAAGTAACCAATCTGTCATTGTTGGGGTTCTCCATATCTAGGATGATAGAAGGAATGATCTCACTTGAAATCCCGAGGCATGATATTTCCTTGCTTTGATTTTGAGGGAATTTAATCCACCATGCCCCTACCCTATGATGATGTGTATGAGCTACTGGTTGTGCCACATCCAAAACATGTTAGGGGATTGATTTCCAACCTCGAGCACTGCCAAAACTGAATTCGTTTCCATATCACGTGTGTATCATTTTTTTTTGGTGATTGTGATGTTAGAATGTATGAGGAATACATAAATCCATTTAATGTGCTCGCTAGAAAGAGGATACCAAGAACAAACCCCATCGGGGTTATATGACTTGGAATTAGACTTGTCTAATTCCACTATTTTTCTAACATTTTTGAAGTTTCTTCTCTGTGCCACTTCCATTTAAGACTCATTAATGTACCCCTATTTATGGTTCATGTTGAAGATTAAAAAAAAAATCATAGGTCCATACATAAATGCATACCCTACATTTAAAACATAAATATGAGTGACCTACTATGAGAGAGGAAGAAATAGTCTCTCATAACCCAACCAAAAAGACTTATTAAAATTAATAAGTTAAAAGAAAATATAAATAATAAATATAATATAATATAATATAATTAAAGTGCATACATACTGTCCTAACGATAACATGTCTCCTTGAACAAGACCGAGGCTAAGGAGCCGAGATAACTATTAACAATAAACACTTTCAAAGAAATCATGCTTAAACTAAAAATACATAATATGAAATTTTAAATGCATATAATACGAAAGAGACGGTGAACTTAATCATGCAATCAAGAATTTTAATCCAAGATTGTCTTTTATCTTCATATATGGAAGCGTAATATAATTTTTAATTAAATTTAAAAATAATAATTTTTGAGATTCCTATTTAATTCAACATAAATATTTTATTAATTATTAAAAATATATATAAAAATTTTATGTGAGCTTTGAGATGACTAGAAGAATTAATTTGTGGTATTGAACTTGGTGGCTTGGCCCACACCAACAATTAGCATGGTTGGATTTCAAACCAATAACTTTCACACCATGAAATACCTTAACAAAGCACCATATCATGGCCTCCTCTACCCCATAAACCTTAAAATACTAATTAAAAAACACTGGATGTATCACTTTTCATTGGACACCCTCATAAATCTTAAAATACTTTTAAAGAAATGTATAATTACACGAACCAAAAATAAATAAAAAACCATGGAAAAAAGGTACTCCGCGACTGATTATATTTACTAAATTTTTTCCATATAAAATATTTGTAATAAACAAAACACGTCATTTTTAAACTATCCTCTTGTTTACAACCAATCTGTAATTTAAGGGTTTATCTCCATTTCATTGACAACTTTTGTTAGCGATAACTTAGAAGAAGCCTCGTACATCTTCAGGTGAAGATCCAAAAGCTTCTCTACAAGAGCTGCAGAAGAGCATATACCAACTGATTATGTGTGCTCGACTATCATTTGTTGCACCCTTAAGCAGAGTTTCCTAATTCGTTGGTTTTAATATAATTTTTATGTCTGACAATTCGCTTTGAATATAAAATAAAAATGTTAAAATATATACCGTAACTAAAAATTGTATTTTTTCTAATAAGGGTCACAAAATTTATTATAATTTTAATATATAAAGCATTTTTAATTAAACAAAATATATTATAAATTTTAAATAAATAATAATAATAATAATAATTCATTTTATTTTAGTATTTCTCTGAAAAGCATCAAAAACATCATAAAACTTGTGGAATAATATGCAACTAGTATTCAATTAATTTCTTTGTGAGGACGATAGACTGAAAATTTCTTATTTAATGTTGAATGTTTGATGCATTTTATTTCAACAATTTAATGTTATATTACTCTTTGTTATCCTTCTCTACATGGTGGACCTGATCCAGTTATTTGTATATAATTTATTTAGTGGCATTCAGTTTGACAAATGATAAATTGCAACAATAAGTACACATTTCACAAATATCACCACCATATTTTGATATATTCAGTGTAATCACATCAAACTGAATGGAAGAAGTGTATTTCAGAGTTTGAATAATATTAACGAATAGATCACTACCTCATGATAATGTGGAACAAAACAAAGGAAAATAAGCATGTCACCTAATAGCCACGAAACAGAGATCCAGTGTTCTCTTTCCAGGTTGGGATCTTTCATCCAATTTATGTCACCTTTAAGATAGAATGTGTACAAATGTCACATAATCAAAAACTTGAAAGTGATACACATAATGCTTATGTCCACCTCAAGGTTCCTTTGAGTAATTTTTAACTAGCTTATTGGGACCATGATTTCAAATCTCTATTTTGTTTCCACTACTTCTACACAATAACTATTCAAAATATTTATTTCATTCAACATGGTTTGAAACATTTCCATAAAGGCATTATTATTCCTTTCTAATACATTGGTGGGGGTGTAGAAAGTAGCCAAATTCATTTTCATGCCACGAGATATACAAAAATTAAAGAATATATTTAGGTCAACTCTCCTCCATTTATTTACCCAAATATCTTGATATAGAACCCACTTTGATTTTCACCAATGATTTTGAAATGTTGAAAAATATATCAGAGCTTCTTATTTCATGTTTAGAAAGTAAATCCATATTTTCCATGTTAAATCATTAATAAATGTGAAAAATAGGTAGTCTTACTCAAAGTTGGAGTCAACACAGAAAATAAATGTAAACAAGTATGAGCTTAGGATGAACTTCTACCATATATGACTTGTTTACTATAGAATTATTTCATTGTTTCTTGGCAATTGCATATCCCAACGATATTTTTTTCTTTATTAAACTCAGCCACCTTCACCCTTTTCTTCTTTTAAAGTAAAATGACTCTTTAAATTATTTATAGTACTTGTATAATGACCTTGAATCATTCTTTAAGAGCATTCATAATATCATTTTCACTCTTTAGAGGAAGCATCATGTTTCTCAAAAACATCATGTTTCTTAACATTAGAACATTCTCTAAAAGAGAATAATTGTCGAATTCATTAAACATTTGTATCAACAAAATATATATATGATTGTGTTACAATTTATTTTTATAGGAATTTACAGGGTAAGTTCCTTAGATCAAGAACCAAAGGTCACCGCTCACAAATAGATCACAAAATAGTACACCAGTATAATCACGTGGTTAAAACCCTCAAAGAGGGAAACAGTCCACGGCCTGAGCCAACGCAACCACTTTAGGCAATTTATTAATATAAAAAGAAAATTTACATATGTTTCTCTCATAAATGGTTACCAGACAAATGGCCCTCCATGCTCTTTAAATATAGATCATGGACCAATCGGGTGTTAAGCCACGGATCAAGTGTCATTAATACCGAGGAGAGATATAACCATCGGATCACTACAAATTGTGACCATTGGATTATAAGTTACAAATATACATGGTAAAGAAACACACTTTACCTAACTCTACACTAGACTAAGTTTCTTAACTATTTCCTATGTGTCAGAATATCCTAACATCACCCCTTAAGAACAACTTGGGATAGGATTGAAGGATTTACAAAGGTGACACAAAAGGAGCCTATTTCCTATGTGTCGAAATATCCTAACATCCCCCCTTAAGAACAAATTGGGATAGGATTTAAGAATTTACAAAAGTGACACAATAGGAGAAGGAAGGAGGCATTAGAGCCTATCCCCCATTATTGAAAACTTTCTTGAACTCCAAGCATGGATCGAAGTTTGGTAAACTTCGCTTCTATGAGAGCCTTTGTAAAGATATCAGCTACTTTATCATTGGTTGGACAGTAATGCACTTCAAGAACACCATCATGAATGAGATTTATGATGAAGCGTATGTGGATTTCAATGTGTTTCATACACTGATGCTGAACTGGATCTTTACATAGTTGAATGGCACTCTGATTATCACACCAAAGTGTAATTGGATGTTGTTGTTGGAGACCAAATTCAGACAGGATCTGATGAAGCCACATGTATTCCTTGCTGGTTTCAACTGCACCACGATACTCTGCTTCTGCTAAAGAAAGAGATATGGCACTTTGTTTCTTACAAGACCATGTAATAGGTCCTAAACCAAGAGTGAATACATATCCTTCAGTAGAATTTCGATCATCAGGGTCACCAGCCCAATCAGAATCAGTGAAACCAATCAACAATGGAGATGCTCCTGCACTGTAATGAATATCGAACTGAACTGTACCGCGAATATATCAAATTATTATTTTAGATGCTTTCCAGTGACTTTCATGAGGTTGGTGCATAAACCGAGCGACAAGACCAACGGAAAAGGAAAGGTCAGGACAGGTATGGGTTAGATACAGAATTTACCAACAAGTTGAAGGTATAAGGTAGCATCAACTTCAGGGGTAGTACAAGTGACTGAAATCTTGACTCTAGACTGAAAGGGAGAAGGGGATGGCTTACAGTCTTCCATGTGAAAGTGGTGTAGAATATCACAGGCATACTTGGACTGAGAGAGGGTAATTCCTTCCTTGGATTACAAGACTTGAAGACCAAGGAAATAATTCAAATGTCCTAAGTCTGTCATTTCAAACTTATTTTTGAGGCTAGACTTTACATGGTTTATATGGTTTGGATCACTACCAGTAAGGATAAGATCATCAACATAAAGAACAAGGATGGTGAAGGACTTACCCACTTTCTTGGTGTAGATAGTGTTGTAAGAATGACACCTAGAAAAGCCATTATCTAATAGAAATCTATCCATTTTGGCATACCAAACCCGAGGAGCTTGTTTGAGACCATAGAGAGACTTCCTAAGGCGACAAACAAGGATAGAGTCATTTTGGATAAAGCCAGGGCGTTGTTCCATGTAGATTTCTTCATGTAAATATCCATGTAAGAAGGCGGATTTACAATCCATGTGATGGACTTCCCATTTAAAGGAGGCAGCAAGGGAAAGAACAAGGCTGATAGAATTCATTTTTGCAACAGGGGAGAAGGAATCAATATAGTCAATGCCTTCAACTTGTGAATCCTTTAGCGACAAGACGAGCTTTATGTCTATCCAATTTTCCATCTGGTCCAAACTTTGTTTTGTAAACCCATATGCATCTGACAATTTTTCTTCCTTTTGGAAGAGGAACAAGATCCCAAGTATCATTCGCCAATAAGGAACGATATTCTTCATTCATAGCTTCATCCCAATCTGGATGACCGGAGGCTTCTTCAAATGTTTCTGGATCAGGATTTTCTGGAACTTGAGCCAATAAGGAAGAGGCTCTTTCGAACTGAGAACGTGTACATTGTTGATCAGCAGGGTCACCTATAAGAGAATTTGCTGTATCCCGAGTAGAGCGGACCCATATTGGAAGCTGTGGAGTAGAAAGAATAATTTCAAGAGGTGGGGGAGGATTGTCATCCTCACTGTCATCATCTGAACTAGAAGGAATTCTATTAAAAATAGAAGAGAGAGAGAGTGGTGGCACATATTTTGAATCAGGCTCGCAGGCCAAAGGTGGCACACCTGCCGAACTAGGCTCGCAGGCCGATATATTTTCATCAAATTTTACATCTCTTCTCATGATTATATTTTTGGATTTTGTTTGAAGAATTCTATATCCTTTGACATCTTCAAAATATCCAACAAAAATGCATTTTTCACTCTTAGGTTCTAAGGCTTTATGTTTTGCATCTGGAACATGGGCCCAAGAATCACTTCCAAAAACATGAAATTGACTTACATCTGGTTTGATTGAGCTCCAAGCTTCTTCTGGAGTTATATTCTTTAAAACCTTAGTAGGAGTGCAATTTACTATGTACTTTGCACAGTTAATTTCTTTTGCCCAAAAATTGAGACCAAGTCCTTTAGATTGAAGCATACAATTAGGCATTTCTTTTAGGGTGTGATTCTTCCTTTTAGCTACACCATTTTTTTGTGGTGTATATGGAACAGTATGTTGCAATTGAATGCCATGCTCAGTGCAAAAGTTGATAAATTTGTTGTTAGCATATTCTCCTCCATTGTCTGATCTTAACTTCAGAATTGGATGTCCATATTGTTTCTCAACAAAGGCCTTAAAGGCCAGGAACATGTTAAAAACTTCACTCTTGAGTTTTAAGAAGTATACCCAAGTGCGTCTGGAAAAATCATCAATGAAAGTTAAGAAGTACTTGCAACCAGAGAAAGAAACAATAGGAAGTGGACCACATAAATCACTATGCACAGGCTGCAAACAGGCTGAAGCATGCCAAGAGGCACGTTTTTTAAAACTATCCCGATGATGTTTTCTGAGTACACATCTGGAGCAAACACCATCTCAGCAAGATACCATAGGAAGACCCATCACCATATTTTCCTTACATAGAGTCTGAAGAGAGCAATAGTTTAAGTGACCAAATCGCTCATGCCAAAGTTTGCTCACTTCATCATTATGAGCAACAAAAATGGAGGGAATACATGATGACCCAAAGTTGTCAAACTTATACAACCTTATGAAATCATCAGCAATGCCAGTAGCTAAAATATGTTTAGGATCTTTGAGGTCCTTGATTACAACATCATGAGGTGAGAATTCTACTATTTTCCCTTCACCTGAATGAGTTAACTGATAAACATAGAGAAGGTTGCATGACAAGGTAGGAACATAGATTACATCATTAAACTGACCATTATCGAGATGAATGGTTCCATATCCTAGAACACTAAGATATATATCATCACCAACATAAATATGTTTGGTGTTACAATAATTTAAAAAAGAAAACATGGCTTTATTTTTTTCCATGTGATAATAAGCTCCAGAATTAATGAGCCACTCATGAGAATGAGAAGTGGAAGATACATTTAATGCATAACCAGATCTTGATGCTTAACAACCACAAGTATAAAGTGCCATTCCTGAAGATGAAGGTGAAGAGTGCTCCAAATTGATGTTGTGCTTCTTCATTGCTGCTTCTAAGGCTTCCATCTTCTTAAAACATTTGGACTCTATATGGCCATCACGATTGCAAAAGTTGCAATGTTTATCTGTCTTCTTCCCTTTTTTTTTATTTTCCTTATCATTTTGGTGAGCTTCTTTTTCAGTTTGTGGCTGAAATTGCTTAGGACCTTTGTTTGGTTTCGGACCATACTTTTTAGGATACTTCTTCCTGGGATTATTTTGATAGGATTTTTTTTGGGCTGCAAAGGCTTTCTTAGAAGCGTTTCCAGAAGTGATAAGACCAAGGTGTAAGCGTTTTTCTTGTTCTCTTATCAAAGAATCGCAAAAGGCATCAAAAGATGGCTTCTTGTACGTGGTTCCTGAAGAAATTATGGATTTTTTAATGGAATGGAAGGCGGAAACAAATACAGAGTATGCAGGTCTAAGCTTAGTAAGAATGCAATAGATGAGGCTACCATCTTCCTTTTTTACCTTACAACCTTCTAAAAGAACTCTAAGGGTCTTGAATTTGGACAAAAAATCTTCAATAGAGGAGAAATTATTGGGGTCCAAAGTAAGCGTCTCATTTTCAAGTTGATGTGCCCTGATTTGATTTTGAATGCCAAAGACAGTATTTAGCTTGTCCAGGGCTTCATGAGGGGTGTCAATGTCAAGGATATGAAATCGAAGATCTTGAGCAATGGACATTCCTATCAACCCTCGTGCTTGATCTTATTTATTTTCCCATTTAGCGACTTTATCATCATCAAAAGGTTTAGTTTCTAGCCCTATATATATTCTATAAAGCCCTTTACTTTTAAGTATATCTACCATGTGAGGTAGCCATTGGAAATAATTGGTGTTGTTAAGAATAATCGGGCATGCACTTTCCATTTAAAAAAAAAATCGGAAGCTAAGAAAAGCTGAAACTAACTGCTCCAATAGAAATATCTTTAAAAATTAAGCCATTTCAAAAAAAATGGCTCGAGAAACGGCTTTCAGATGAAGAATTTATGCCTTTTGAAAAAGCTAAGTTGTAGATGCCGAATAATTACGGGAACGGTTTGAAATTTGGTGATGAAGTTCAAGTTTTAAAAAAAAAATCCCACCCCTTTAACAAAAAATTTTTACAAAAAGAAGCTTGAGAAAGAGACTTGAACCCAAGACCTCTATTCTCATAACAAACTCCTCACCAAGTGAGATAGTAAAAATATTTTGTAAATGTTTGAGAGGAGAAAGGTTTTTTTTTTTTTTTTACTCTTCGGTGTGTGTGCCTTTTCCTGCACAAAAAACACAAAAACTGAGCAGAAAAAAATGAAATGCAACCCTTGCGGCAGATTGTTATATTTTCAGTTAGCCTTACCGGCAACTATATTTTTTTCACTATTTATGATTTCCCGAGATCGCACAAAGACGCGGGGAAGAGCATATGTAGCAAAAAAAATCCCTTTTCCTGTTTCTGATTTGCCGAGATCGCATGCAGCACAGAACAAAGAGAATACATAGAGAAGAGGGTATAGATTCGACAAATAAATAAAACCTAAAATATTAAAAATAAACAGAGGGAACCGAAATAAGCAGAACTTTTAACAAATATAACTACAAAATAGATAATTTATACCACTAGATCTAAACTATCATAACTTGGGCAGTCGGACACCTTTTCGCATGAAACGAAAGGCGTTCCTCACTGTAATAGATGCTCTAGACACAACAGAGCAATTCTCCAAGCCCCAAAATTTTCAGAAATAGTAGATCTACAAAATGGTAGTCGCATGCAGTCAAATCAGCTTCGGATTTTGATCAACAATGGATGTGGCCCTCAAATTAGCTCTGATACCATGTAGGAATTTACAGGGTAATTTTCGTAGATCAAGAACCGAAGGTCACCTCTCACAAACAGATCAAAAATCAGTACACCAGTATAATCACGTGGTTAAAACCCTCAAAGAGGGAAAAAGTCCACGACTTGAGCCAATGCATCCACTTAAGGAAATTTATTAATATAAAAAGAAAAGTTAAATATGTTTCTCTCATAAACAATTACCAGACAAATGACCCTCCATGCTCTTTAAATAGAGATCATGGACCAATCGGGTGTTAAGCCATGGATCAAGTGTTGTTAATACCGAGGAGAGAGACAATCGTCGGATCACTACAAATCATGACCGTCGGATTATAAGTTACAAATGTACATGGTAAAGAAACACACTTTACCTAACTCTACACTAGACTAAGTTATTCTTAACTATTTCCTATGTGTCGGAATATCCTAACAATTTTAAATAGGATGTTTCATTTTTCTTTCTATTAACATCAAATGAACCTTTTCCATCACATAAACCCATTATCATTTCCAATATTCATTTCTTTTATTAAAAAATCATTTATATAAAAAAATAATTATTATTTCCAACCCTATTTTAAATTATTATTAAAAACAATATATCTTTTTCATCATGATATTCTTGCTATTCTACATGTAAGAAATGTGACAGATTCAAAATGCTCAAGAGAATGCGGCAAGTTCAAAATGCCCGAGAGATTCCTTAGTCTCGTTACCTTTGATTGATTCATCCAATCATATCTATTTTTTTCATTCAAACTCATAGTACCCATGACGTTCACAATACCTACATTTAATATTTATACAATCTTCACAATTCCTCCCTCTTTCATTACCATATGATTTTCCTCTTCTTCTACCTTATCAACCCACATCCTTTGTTAGTTGAAAAATCCCTTTTTTTTTTTTGCTTAAAATTACAACACAACGTACATTACTTTTACAAATACAAAATGATTACAAACTCACTTTTAAAATATAGAGATCTTATTTTCATTCCTTAATGTATACAGTCACCAAATAATACTTCAAAAAAATAGATGCTTAAATCATTTCCGTTGCTCTTAATTATATCATATATTTCCCATGAATCAGTGGCACATTTGGGTCTTACTCATAGGATTTTGAACCATACTCACCTTCTTTATATATTTTAAATTTCTTTCTTAGAGTTTCCAGTCTTATAAATTTGCATAGTTTAAGAACTAAGAACTTAGATGAATTGCAACATATTTAAAAAATATGCAGATTGGTTGAAAAAAAAAAATTCTAGGTCAAGAGACATTCAACCCACTATAAAAATAAATGTTGTAATGCCTTATCTTGTTTTACTAAACACTTCAACAAACTCAATTACATAAAAATAAAAATAAAATTATAATTATAATTATTACTAATAATTATAATTATAATTATTACTAATAATTATAATTATAATTATTACTAATAACTAAACCAACTTAGATCTATGTTAACTTTGGATCTAACAAGCACAAAGAGGGATCAAATATATTAGAGTGAAAAGAGATTTGAATCTTCTCACTCCTTAGTAGATCCAGAGTTAAGATGGATCTAAGCTACTATTGGACAAAGTCCATCTTCTAATATGTTCCAATGTCATTATATTCAAATAAAAAAAAATTATGTGACCAATTGTTTTAATTGCTTCAATACATTTTACAATTTTATACAAAATAATTATTTCTAAATATGTGACTTCATCACGTATATATTAAATATATAAGTGATAGGTGTAGTCAATGAATAGATGATTCAAAAATACAATTTTGAACAAGATTGTGAATTCTTATTATTTAAATTACACTTTTAAATTCATAAATTGATTTAATGCCCTAAAAATCCATGAGACACTCAAAATTTGCAGATTAAACAACTTAAACTTATGAACCTTAAAAACATCTACTGAATTTTGGACAAAATTGCTTGAAAAAGTCTCATTTCATCTATTAATTAGACTATGCGTTATGTGTAAGCTTACCTTTGTATTACCAATTTCATTAGACTTAGTAGGTTATTTAACTCTTCAACAATCCTCATGAAACTCCATGCATCTCCATTTCTACCTACACATCAACATAGTGAAACCCATGCATCTCCATTTCTACCTACACATCAACATAGTGAAATCCATGAATCTCCATTTCTACTCACACAACAACATAATGTAAGGTAAACCATCCTAGATCCATCTTAATTCCTGATCTACCAAGGCTCAAGAGGGATCAAATATTTTTCACTCTAAATAGGTTTGTATCTCAAGGAATTTAATCCCTCTTGGCGCTTGGTAGATCCAGAGTTGAAGGCTAGTTTTAGCATTACCCTTTGTTTATTAATTCATCAATGATAAAAGTTTCATATAAAGCTTCAGCAAACCTAATTGCATTAATAGGTATGTTTATTTTTTAATAAGGTTTTTAGAATTTTAATCTAATTAACAATAATTATTAAGTGGATGATATGGATTTAACCTCCACAAAGTATTTTAGAATCTTTCTAGTAATTGTCACAAATTAAAAATTGAGATTTATACCAAAAGCAGTGTAACAAACCTTATTTACATATTTGGAATCTCCATGGTTAAGAATATTTTTACATGTTTTTTTAATGGTATATATTTAACTCATATATTAATAATTTTTATAATTAGTAATAATATTTTTTTAATTATAATTTAGTTAATTTTTATGAAATTTTTAATTTTAGCAATGTGAGACATGTCATGAAATAAGTGTTTTGATGTTTATCAATCATTTAATTTATGTGGCTACTTTAGTTTCTACCAATTTTTAATAATATTTAGAAATTGAAAAAACCTTCATTTTGATAAGATAATATACCTTCTTCCTTACAACAAATTTTAAGCAAATTCATCCTAAAACTTATAATTTAATACCAACTTGAAAAATAATAAAATATTACTCTAAATTATTATATATAATATATATAATTTCTTTTAAAAAAAATTCAAATACTTTTAAAATTTTCAATTAAAAAATTTCATAATATCTAATCATAATATTCAATACAATACATAAATAAATATAAGTAATTTAATACATAAATATAAATTACTTATCCTAATCTGTAAAGATATTCCTTATACTCTACATGCATTTCTTATATTATATTATATTCTAGATACCCTTTATATCTAAAGAGCTCGAACCTATGAGAAATAGCTTTAGCCTTTGATAGCTTTACTCTTACAAAGGAAACTTTTTATTAAATACCCATACATAATATTTATACAATGCATTTAAAACATATGTATGGGTGACCTCTCACAAAAAGAAAAAACGGTGTCGTACCTGTGGTTCATGTTGAAGATAGGAGAAAAAAAAAACTATACATAAATTCATATCTTACATTTAAAACATGTTTGAGCTGTCTGGCTAATTTAAGGCGTGTTAGGTTTGAAGAGTATCTCCACTGGAAGGGGCAGTAATCAAGGTAAGAGTAAGGTTGTTTCAGATGTAATAAAACATAATTAAAATACAAATTTGGAAAATAAAAATTTGAATAATAAGTAAAATTTAATTAAAGTAATTCATAATATGCTTTCTCTCAAATATAGATATAATAAAAACATAATTAATATGGAAAATAACTAACACAAAATTTTACTTGATTAAAAGTAAAGCTGAATAGTATATAAAATTCAATTAAGATAATCTATAACATGCTTCCTCTGAAACATAAATATGATAAAATATAATTAAAATACATGAAAAATAATTAAAACAAAATTTTACTTAGTTAAAAGTTTAACTAAATCTGAATAGTAAGTAAAATTCAATCAAAATAATCCATAACATGTTTCCTTAAAAAAAGGGCAGAAGCAGAAAATAATATTCACAATACACAATCATATTTAACCTAAATATAAATAATGATAACTAAATTCTGTAATAAAAAATCTGAATTTCTCAATATAAAAAAATCAAATATATTTTTTAATAAAATAAAATTTAATATATATTTAAAATTTAATATATATTTAAAATTTTCATTAAATATTAATATTTTAAATCTAAAATAATAATAATAAATATTGAATTGAGTAAATTTAGTCACTAAAACGTTTACATATAAAATATCCTTAATATATAAAAAAAAAATACCTCATTTTTAAACTATCCATCCATTTTTTTAAAGACCGACCATAATTTAAGGGTTTATTTCCGTTTCATTGACGGCTTTGTTCGAAGCCTCGTCGTAGTCTTCAGGTGTTTTGTGATTTATGGTTTTTGATCTCCTTTCAATATAAATGATTTATAAGTGCCTGAATTTGTTCATTGCGATTTTGAAAATGTTTCAAAATCTGAAATGAGATAAGTCAATTCTCTTAAGCCTCAGATTCTTAATATTGAGGAAATATGCAATCATAAATAAGGATACATATGAAAATAAATAAGGATCATAAATAAGAATACATATGAATCCTTGTGAGATTTATTTTACAGAATTTTTGATGTCTAACAGCGCCACCTTTTTGTTTACAGAGTTATTGTTGAATAACAGAGCCAAAAGCAGAAGGAAATCCTACAGAATCAGGTTTTTGGGAAGTTTTAGACTTATAAGCTGATGATGCAGCTTTTTTTAAGATGTTTTTTCTATTTTTTTTTTTTGAAAAGAGAAACCTTTACAATCGTATGCATGTAAAAAGATACTATCAGCCAATAAGAGTATTGACCAGATTTTTACAACTGGATATCCAAAATTGAATGTATTTTTGCTATATTTGGAAAAAAAACAATGTAATTTTTTGAAAAAAATTATGTCCTAGTACAGAGTATTTTTCACGCTGAAAAAAAATAAACATTTCACAAAGATCAACAGTAAGTAAACATTTCAGGGTAAATCACATCAAACATTTCCCAGTTTGAATAATATTAACGAATACACCAGTACCTACATGATATTGTGGAACGCAAAAATACGCAATTCACCTAATAGCCACGAAATAGAGATCCAGTAGTCTATTGGATTCTTTTGATATTATATGTACCATTATAACAATATCCAACGGCACTCGATCAAGAAAGTAAAATACCGACGTGACCTAATAGCCACGAACAGAATTCAAGAAACGTATTTCAAGTTTGAATAATATTAACGAATACATAAGTGCCTACATGATATTGTGGAACAAAACAAAATAAAATACGGACGTGACCTAATAGCCACGAAACAGAGATCCAGTAGTCTCTATTGGATTTTCCAAGACAGTAAAAGCTGAAAAAACCAGGACACGGTGAAACTGAAGTTCTCCTCCTCTTACTCGTTCATTGTTTGGTCCATTCCCTCCCCGCTAAGCACTCGCTGCCCTCTCATGTCTCTTGGTTGATGGTGAAAAAAGAAGCACCCAACGGCGACCCAAGTGCATTCTTGTCAGCGAAAATTGTGGTACTGAAGTTTTCCCGAGACTTGGGCAGAACGATGGGCCGAAGATGATGAGTCTTGAACAATGTGAAAACTAGCATCCGGGCACCATATCTTGGATGTTCATACTTAACAAGATTCACCGGCGGAAACTCTAAAATTGCAGCACAAAGAAACAAAGTATATTTCTGCCGATTAGCATTACGCCGCACATTCGATTTATCCATAAATTTGAATGGTCAAAGAAAGAAACGCAACCATGATATATACCTGTAGCATGTTCCATGGAAAGGAAAGGCATCGTTAACCTACACATTAACGTAGGCATTATAATAAAATTAGTTAATGGATTCTGCGTGCCATTTTACTGGAAATTTGTTTTCAATATTCCAGGTGGTTCACAACATACCAGTGCAGATACTCGCCTCCGGGAGCGTCAGGATCCGTCATAACCTGTACTTTACGGTTTTATGAAATGAATTTCAATTTGACATAAATAAATTATTGTAGCAGAAATATATGTTGATTAAATTAGGAAATAAACTTTACCAATACTACTAATTTCGGATTTCTGAAGATTTCTCGTAACTCTACATCAGAAGCATCGCTATAATGTGCAAGACGAGTAGGATGCCATAGCACTTCCGTAAGGGTTACTTCGTGGCCTATGCTCCTTCGCGTATCGCCGTAGCATAGAATGATCTCCACACGAGGAATGAAATCGTGGAGAACACGTCCGATAACTCCGGATTCCACCAGCTCCCGCTTTATCTCCTCCATTCTCTGCATGACTCAATGCGCAAAGATCCGAAATCAAGAAGAATGGAAAAGTGGAGAGAGCCTCTCAAATCTTGCGAGCGGTCCGCAAATGATGAAGAATTAATGAAAGAATGGATGCCTTTTCTGAAATCTTCGCAGTGGCTTTTCATTGTTTATAAATGGTACAGACGGACGAAGTGGGACCGACAAGATATAGCAATTTTTTTTTAGAATTTAAGTAAATATAAATTTATGTTTTTCAGAATTCAAATTTTTAGACCTCATCGAGACAAACTAAATCCAAGGTATTATGGTCAAAGAAATAAATATATTAAAAGATATTTTAGTAAATTAATATGTCTATTAGCATAATCAAATGTGATTGATAAAGTTAGATAAACAAATATGAATCACATATATAACTACATTATTAAATTATTAAATGAGGTTAATTATATACACAACTACATTACTAAATGAGGTTGATATAGGTAAATAAGCTTAAACACATGTAGATTTAATATTGATATTAATAAATATATAAATAAAATAGTAGATTATTAGGTTTTGGATAAACAGTGATTGGGTGCTTTGTTAAGACACTCCTTGATTGTTAAGGTACTCCTTGATCTCATGTCATTGGTTCAATATCTATCTGAGTGATATATTGAACATGATGAAGATCTAGTACTCCCAAGCTTACAAAAGTAAATATATAAATATAATAGTAATAGGATAATTATTATTATATTATAATAATATCACAATATTATTGATATTATCAATAATATAATAAATATTGATATTATAAATGAAATATATGATTAATATTATAAACTCAAGAGATTGATAAACCCAATAGATTATAAAACCAAGGGATTTATATTAAACCCTAGGATTAATATTATAAACTCTATCAACAATATTATACCCTAAGAATATGAACCCTTAGATTAACGCGGGGAATTCACTCAATTAAATCTTTGACATATCACGTGCATTCATGGCATATTAAAGAATACCCTCAATTTCACTACATATTGGAAAAATACCTTTATAAATCAAATTATTTAACCCCTTACCAATACAAACCCAATAAACCTTTCGAATCTTAAAAAACCCCTAATTTCACTAGATATTGTAGATATCCATTTTTTCATTAACCTTTTTTATACCCATTTATATATTTTTAATTAACTTTGAGTTCTAGTTTTTATGTGCCAATATACAAAACCTTTACCCCTTGTTATATGCTCAATATTTTATGTCATTTTTTCCTCAATATATATCCTCCAATATGAATGCACATGATATGACATTGCTCCCCCAATGAAGACCCTGTGTATATTAATAAACCCAAGGGATTGAAATTATAAACCTTAAAACAAACATGGTTGATAATGGTTGACCATGGTTGATTTTCATATTGAGACAATATTTTCCACATGGTTAACCATGGGCGGTCATGGTTGACCATGATTGATTTCATATTGAGAAAAAAACTATAATAAACCCTAAGATAAATATTATAAACCAAGGTGTATAAACCCTATGATAAATATTATAAATGATAAAATAAACATGGTTGATCGTGGCTGACCATGGTTGATTTTCATATTAAGACAATCTTTGTCACATTACAATGTTGGACCATGGTTAACCATGATTGGTTTTCATATTGAGACAACCTTTCTCACAATCCGACATTAGACCATAGTTGACAATGGTTGATTTTCATATCGAGACAACCTTTGTCACAATGTGACATTGGACCATGGTTGATTTTAATATTGAGACAATCATTGTCATAATGCCACGTTGGACCATGGTTGACCATGATTGATTTTCGTATCGTGAAAACCCTAGAATAAACACTAAGATAAATATTATAAACCAAGGTATATAAACCCTACGATAAATATTATAAACATTAAAATAAAATTGGTTGACCATGGTTGATTTATGTATTCAGAAAATATTTGTTGCAATACGATGTTGGACCATGGTTCGTCGTGGTTGTTGCATTTAATTATGCAAGGAGTTATTGCTCCATGATCTCATGCCTGATTGAGATCACCAAACATAACAAGAGAATGACTAAGACAATTTAATAACAATCCCCAATCCAAATGGTCATGCATGCAATTTTGATGCAATTTCTAATGGTACAAAGTATGAGCAAGTACCTTGCCTCCTCGCTGGTTGGTGAAGGGTTTTGGGCCTGATGCAGAATCCTTGCACTCCACTCAAGTGATCTCTTTCATCCACTCCCAATCCAAAGCCTGCACACAAACACAACCAAATGGAGATGAAAAGTTATATTTTGCAGAAGATCGTCAGCTTAAAACATTCAGAAATCACACATATAAATTACTGCAAAACTTATATAAGGGGAAGTGGCACAGATTTTTATTAACCATATAACATCAATATATGTTCAACAAATAATATACTCTCCTCCAACTCATAGGATTATCTCCTCTTCCAATACAACAGAGCTCTTGTGCTATAACTTTGATACCTCCTCTCCCCCCCTTCCCTCTTGGTGAGATTATGAAGGCTTATTATATCCTTCATGAGAATGTATCTAAACACGTAGGGGCTTGAGAAGTTAGGAAACATCTACAATAATAGACCCCTATCCAACTCATACACAAGCAGGTCAAGTTGATCTCCTTGGGAAAGGAAAACTCTAGAAATGTTTTTAACAATTATGAGATTTTTCTCAATTATCTCAATTATGAAATAATTATTATTTCATAGTTATAATATTTTGGAAACATAATTAGTAATTTCACCCTTTTAACATAGGATAAAACTCACATTAGTAATAGAAGAGGTGAAAAGGGATGCATTTTAGCTAAAAAACTGAAGTAAGTTGATATTGGGTTTCTATCGCTATAATAGAGTGGAAAATAGGGTTATAACAATGGTTGATTGTGATTTATTTTCATATTGAGACAATATTTGTCACAATGCAACCTTGGACCATGGTTAACCATGGTTGACCATGGTTGACCATGATTAACCATGGTTAACCATGGTTTCCCATGGTTGATTTTCATATTGAGGCAAACTTTTTCATAATGTGACATTGGACCATGGTTGACCATGACTGACCATGGTTGATGATGGTGAACCATGGTTAATTTTCATATTGAGACAATCTTTGTCACAATGTGATGTTGGACCCTGGTTGGCCGTGATTTATTCTCATATCAAGACAATCTTTGTCACGATGTGACCATGGTTGACCATAATTAACCACAGTGGACCATGATTGATTTTTATATTGAGACAATCTTTCTCACAATGCGACATTAGACCATGGTTGACCATTTTTTAAAATATTTGACCAATGTTGACCATGACTGGCCACAATTGACCATGGTTGACCATGGTTTAACATGATTGATTTTCATATTGAGAAAATCTTATGATAAACCCTAAGATAACTATTATAAACCAAGGTATTAAACTCTATGATAAATATTATAAACGGTAAAACAAACATGGTTTACCATGGTCAACCATGGTTTATTTTCATATTGAGACAATCTTTGCCACAATGTGACATTAGAACATGCTTGACCATGATTGACCATGATTTATTTTCATATTGAGACAATCTTTGTTACAATGCAATATTGGACCATGGTTAACCATGGTTGATTTTTCATATTCAGACAATCATTGTCACATTAGACCATGCTTGACCATGGTTGATGATGATTGATTTTCATATGGATGCAATCCTTGTTACCATGCGATGTTGGACCATGGTTTACCATTATTAATGATGGTTGATGAGGTTGACAATGCTTGAGTATGGTTGATTTTAATATTGAGACAATCTTTGTCACAATGTGATGTTGGACCGTTGTTGACCATGCTTGAAAATAATTATAAACCTAAAGGATTTATATTAAACCCTAGGATTAATATTATAAATGGTATGAATAATATTATACCATAGGAATATGAACCTTTAGATTAATAAACCCAAAGGATCGATATTATAAACCAAAGGGAATAATAAAACTAATGGATTAATACTAAAACCCCAAGGGAATAATATTAAACCAAAGGGATTAATATTATAAACCCAAGGCATATAAACCCAAAGATAAATATTATAAACCCTAAAATAAATATGGATGACCATAGTTGACCATGTTTGATTTTTTTCATATTGAAATAGTCCTTGTCACAATGTGACGTTGAACCATGGTTGACCATGATTAAGAGTGATTTATTTTCATATGGAAACAATAATTGCCAAAATGTGATGTTGGACCATGGCTGACCATGGTTTATTTTCATATTGAGACAATCTTTATCTCAATCCAATATCAAACCATGATTGACCATGATTGAACATGGTTGACCATCATTGATTTTATAAACCATGGTTGACCATGATTGATATTATAAACCCAAGGGAATAATATCAAACCCAAGGGAATAATATAAACCTAAGCTATATAAACCCTTAAATAAATATGGTTGACCATAGTTTACTGTTGAAGCCTAGAATTGTTTATTTTTTACTAGCCTTTTTTCCTTCTCATTTCACCTTTTTGCCATCATTATATAACAATCACCATGATTTAGGTCAAAATCAACTCTTACAAATGTATTAATCATCAATAATTAAATTCTCTGTTTCTTAGTGAATTATAACAAAAATATTCTTACAACAACAAAATCATGAACATTTTTCAACTAATATCTGTTTCCGCAACAAAATCCATTGTTAGACAGGTTGCAGTACTTCAACAAAGGGATGAAGACTATCATAAAGTGACAAATTTCTACCATATGGATAACCACCTACTAGCATCACTTGGAAAGCTACACAGATTAAGAAATCTTGAAGTCAAAGGCAAATTCATCTCTGGAAACTATGTGTACCAATCAAGTAGAGGTAGCGGAGGAATAAAACAACATCAAGCGAGCGAGAATAAAGATATGATAAACTGTTAAGATTTTAGATCGAAATAAATCTCCTATGACTTTCTCTTTCAGTAGCAAGTCATAAATATATTGAATTCTAATTCGAATCGATCTCATAGGTGTCAAGATTTTTCATAACATATCAGATTAAAACTCTTTCAAATTGTTTTACGAAAATTGTATAAATGTTGTAAGTGAGACTAGAGACAAAAGATTTTATAATTTTCTAGTTTATAACTCCTTTGAAGTGAAGACTAATGATGTTATGTTTCATAATATAAGTTACTATTTCTCTTAATGTGTGTGTGAATATCCTATGGTCAGTAGTCAACCTGCACTCATGGGAGGGCCACTTTTTGAGTTGTGAGGTCTTGTTCATAGTTGTGTTTTTTTTATAGCATTATAATTTCTTTCAAGAATTTGTTTCCATTTAATTTCATTTATGATTATTCTTCATTTGATTTCAGAGTGCTCACAAATAGAAAAAACTAAAAATATTTCAATTATCAATCTTCTTGTCAACACTTAATTATTTCATAAATCAATTCAATTTCTTAGATGCTTAATTAATTTCACTTTAGAGGCTAAATACGCACACGAGTAGCCATTCTCAAGTTATAATTTTTTCTTCTACAAGTAGGAACTATACTCGCATTTCCTTTCCATGAAATTAATATAGAATTTCCTTACTACAAATTAGTTTAGGATTTTCTTTCAGCAAGACAATGAAAAATGTGTTCAATTCCACAAAAGTAGAATCAAATTGTTTTCCTTAATTTTATCTTTGAGCATTTCCTTTTATGAAATTATAACTAAGTTTGAATTCTACAATTTAGATAGATCTTCCATTTTTAAAATTTCAGCTCAATTAATTAGTACTTAATATCACTTTGGATTCAAAGAACATGTGTGTAATTGTTCTCTAAATTGTATGAAAATCATTTGTCCATATTTAGAATTAGTTTCATTTTTAGAATCACTTAATTCACAGAAGGAATCCTAGCATATATAGAGCACATACATAAAACAAGTACACGAATCCTGGTTGAAAATTAATGAAGTAAATTAAGGACAATTAATTTACCAAACATTTACGAGGGTTGATTTTCATATTAAAACAATCTTTGTTGCAATACAACATTGGACAATGGATGACCATTATTGACCTTGATTGATTTTCATATCAAGACAATCTTTGTCACAATGAAACGTTGGAACATGGTTGACCATGATTGAATTTCATATTGAAACAATGTTGGTACTAATATTATAAACCCAAGGTATATAAAACTTAGGATAAATATTATAAACTCTAAAATAAATATGATTGGCCATGGTTGACCATGGCTTATTTTTTCATATTGAGATAATCCTTGTCACAATGTGACGTTTTACGATGGTCGAGCATAGTTGAGCATGATTAATTTTCATATTGTGACAATCTTTGTCACAATGCATTGTTCGACCATGGTTGACCATGGTTGGTTTTCATATTAATACAATATTTGTCACAATGCAACGTTACCATGGTTGACCATGATTGACCATGATTGATTTATAAAGCATGGTTGACCATGGTTAACCATGACTTACCATGGTTGACCATGATTTATATTATAAACCCAAGGGAATATTAAACCTAAGGGATTAATACTAAAAACCCAAGGAAATATAAATACAAGGGAATAACATTAAACCTAAGGGAATAATGCAAACCCAAGGTATATAAACAATAAGATATTTATATTATAAACTTTTAAATAAATATGGTTTACCATGGCTGATTTTTTTATTGATACAATTTTAGTCACAATGCGACATTGGACCATGGATGACCATGGTTGACCTTAATTGATTTTGGATATCAAGATAATATTTGTTACAATGAGACATTGGACCATGGCTGACCATGGTTTATTTTTATATTAAGACAATCTTTATCACAATGTGATGTTAGACGATGGTTGACCATGGTTGATGATGGTTGTCACAATGTGACATTGGACCATGAGACAATATTTGTCACAATACAATAACCATGTTTATTGACTACAGTTGACCATTATTGATTTTCATATTGATACAATCTTTTTCACAATGCGACGTTGGACGATGGTTGATTTTCATATTGAGACCATCTTTGTCACAATGTAGCGTTGGAGCATGGTTGACCATAATTGACCATGGTCGACCATGTTTGACCAACGTTTGCCATTATTGACTGTGATTTATAATGGTTAACCATTATTGACCATGGTTGACCATGATAATACTAAACTCAAGGGATAAATACTATAAATCCAAGGTATATAAACCCTATGATAAATATTATAAACCCTAAAATAAACATGGTTGACCATGATTGATTTTCATATCGAGACAATATTTGTCACAATATGACATTGGACCATGGTTGAAAATGGTTGACTATGGTTGATTTTCATATTAAGACATTTTTTTTCACAATGCGACACTAGACCATGGTTGACCATGATTAACCATGATTGACCATGATTTATTTTCATATGGAGAAAATCATATGATAAACACTAAGATAAATATTATAAACCAAGGTATATAAACCCAAGAGAATAATATTAAACCCATAACTCTCGCAATGCTTCCTATATCATTAATTTTTTCATATATAAAATCTTATAATATTTTCTTCATGTAAGCTTACATGTTTTTCAAAATTTTCCACGCACATTTTGTTCTGCAACATGCAAAGTTGTCTTAAACTATAAATCCTTTCTTGACATTGATAATTGGCACTAGAGTTATGCCATCTATATAAGAGATGATTTCTAATTCTTTGTTAAACAAGCAAGGAATAGGTTTAATTAGCAAATTCGTCAAAGATTGATAATAAATCATTCAAAATATTGTGTATTTTAATATACTTATGAAGATACAATTAAAAAATAATATACATACCAAGATTACAAATAAAAATCAACTAAATATAAAAAATAACATAATACTGCATTATCTTTTATGCACTCTATTTCAAATTTATATAAAAAAATTGAATAGTAATATTAAAAATAATAGAACTAAATTTTTTGTAAAAAAATACAAAACCCATTTCAGAGTCAGCTAAACTTCAAACCCTAAAAAAAGGATTCTATGCCTAACCTATAGTGTTTTACCCATAAAATATTTCCTTATAAAAAATAAAGTTAAAGTTTTAGGACGAGGGATCACGCTATTAATCCGAAAGAATTATTCATTGACCTATAAGAGAATTAGGTTCAATTTTATATCTTAAGATAAATATATTATATTATTTTTTCTATTTAAAAAAATAAATATATTATTATCATGGAATTATTTTAACTTAAAATATTACATTTATATAAATATTTAAAAATAAATTAAAGTCATTTTTTTAACATCTATAAAATATAACTTGAATTGAAATATGAAATGCAAACATAAAGTTTTTATTTATGAAATATAGATTTATTATTATATAGATTTATTTTATCGTATTTATTATTATATAGATTTATTTTATCGTATTTATTACTATATAGATTTTTTTTTAATAAAATGCATATCGACCAAAATTATATATATATATATATATATATATATATATATATATATATATATATATATATCAACGAATTAGACACTGAATTAATGCTCGAAACCAAATCTGAATTTCAAATTTACTTTCTCTGTTTATTGAAAATTTCGGAACCCTTGTTTTTTAGTTTATCATTTTAGGTTCATTGTAAGTTAGTGAACATTACACAAAAGAAAATAATAATAAAGAATGAACACAGGAAAAAGATTTAATGGTGGAATTGGGAATAATAGCTTGATTTTGTACAAGTTTCCGAAATGAAAGAAAGGTATTCAAGATAAGAACAAAGCAAAGCCAATCACAATTGTGAAATAAAATCTGAAAATAATTCTGCAAATCCCTAAATAAGAATTTGAGACCATGGCCATTGGTCCCATCTATTTATAAACCTGTAATTCAAATACTTCAAAGAAACATTCCACAAAACTTCAAATTCCAAGCCTCGTAGAAGCATTTCTCTTTGTCTTTATCAAAGAATTTGTAAATTAAAGCATTTTGGGTAAAAGGTATTAATGCTCGAACCGATATCAATAATAAACAGAAAATAAGCATTTCCTGATATAGTTTTAATATGCCTATGCAGTTTCATTGAAGGTATTAAGAAAACATTTCATACACTTTCTGGATATATATATGAATGATATGTACAATATACAGTAATACATTCATTATATCCTTGTTTTTACTACAGAAGTAATACATCATTTTTATTTTATTTGATGAAATCAGGAATGATTATGGATTTTTTTGAAAATATTTTTTTTCTTGTGGATATTTGTCCATCTTTTATATTTATATAGTTTTGCGAAGTTTAATTAGTCATATTATTATGAAGTATTATGTAAAATATATTATTCAATATTCAATTTTTTTAATTTAGTTTATGAATCACATACTTCAGCATTTATAATTTTACTTAAAATATAACTTGTCAAACTAGTGATCTAAATTATCAATTCTTTCAATCACAAAAAAAATAATAATAAAGAAGTATTCAAAAAATTATTAATATAATTTGGAAGAAAAAATTAGTTAAACTTTATCTAACATAAAATATAAGTTATCACTATTATTATAATTTATCCAAATAAACAAAGTTAACTAGCATGTACATAACAATAAAACTAGCAATTTCCCCTAAAGGTGCAAAGGTACACCGAAGGAATAACATGTTTGGAACTAAACTATTTTGAAAAACTAAATCATTAAACATTAAATCACTAGACATCATGTATACTACAAAAACTATGCAATAATGAACTGAAACCTTGACTTTGAGGTCAACTTCCATTTGGGCATTTTGTGTACTTCAAGTTGTGAGTTGGATCATGAAAAATATTGAACCTAGGCCCTTGAATTTGGCCTTAGTCTGAAATATGTCCTCTCGAGAAGAATAATTTTAATTATTGCAAATGGAATGCCTCATTGGTGGGTTTGGAACAAGAAAGATTATTTTGGGGTGGATTAAATACTTGTAACTTCTTATTATTAATTGGCTCGTTGGAATACAATATTTTGTTAGAGTGGTTTCATCTCAATTTTGTGTAAATTATATTTTAAATATTAAACTCTTAATTGTGTTTGTTTGGATATCAAAAATCAAGAGTTATTTTTCCTCCTATTTTTTAATGTATATATAACTTTTTCCATTTATCATTTAAATACTTGTAACTTATTAATGTTAATTGGTTCATTGGAATACAATATTTTGTTAGAGTGTCTTCATCTTAATTTTTTGTAACTTACATTTTAAATACTAAAACATATTAAAGTTTTAATTGGATTTGTTTGGATATCAAGAATAAAGAGTCATACAGTAAAGCTTTATTAAATTAATATGGAAAAAACATGTGCATAAGCATGTGCACTATACAAGAGTAAAGTTTCCATATTGCTTTTCTATCTTGATGTTCTTTTTTTCTTGATTTTATTTAGTATTCTTAGGTATTACTCATATGTATTTTCCAAAATCTGCAATAAATCTTTTTTGTTGTAATTTTCAAAATCATCTATACGGAAAAGGATTGCACATTGCTAAACTTTCTAATTTTGGTTTTGTTTGCATATCAAAAATCAAGTTATTTTTCCTTTTATTTTTTAATGTATATATAATTTTTTCCATTTATCATTTAAATTCTTGTAACTTCTTAATATTAATTGGTTCATTGGAATCCAATATTTTGTTAGAGTGTCTTCATCTTAATTTTGTGTAATTTACAATTTAAATATTAAAAAATATTAAACTTTTAATTGCCTTTGTTTGTTTGTTTCTACCTTGATGCTATGCTTTTCTTTAGTATTATTAGGTATTACTCATGACGTATTTTCCAAAAATTGCAATGAATCTTTTTTGATGTAATTTCCAAAATCATCAATGTGGAAATTTATTGCACGTTGCTAAAAATTTATATTTTTTGTGTTTTGACCAAACTTTCTAATTGTTGTGTTTTTCCACGTGTTCAAAAATTGTTGGACATAGGAGGACGAAATTAAGCCTCTACTATTGGTTGAATTTGCTCAGCCAAACTCATCATAGAGACACCTTCAATGTAAATATTCATCAACAATATGGATGTTATTTATATCCAACAATATGGATATTAATAACAAATTTTATTTTAAAAAATAAAAAACAACTAGTGGGGTGTAGAATAAACAGTGATGGGGTGTATTGTTAAGTCACCCCATGATGTGAAGGTCGCTGGTTCGAAACTACATGGGGAAAAATCCAATCATGTTAAGGGCTGGTGTGGCTCATGCTAGGTGCGATCCCTGAGTGATTTTGATGACTTAGATGCCCCTCGGTCGCAGTTCTCAAGCCACAAGTTAAACCTGATGTAATATTTGATAAACTCATACCACTTGACAATAAATAAATAATAAATCAACCTTTAAAAAAACAAAAATAAAACTATAATGTTGATCATTATTTTTAGAAAAATAAATTTCCATCGCATGTTTCCATAAAAAAGGACTTGTTTTCTACAGATGAAAATGGTTGAGGGTTTTAAGAGAATTGAAAAAAAAAACAAACTCAACCTTTAAAAAGACAAAAACTATAATGTTGATCATTCTTTTTAGAAAATTAAATTTCCATCATTCAAAGCTTCTTTCAATAACAAAGGACTTGGTTTCAACACATGACAAAGATTGAGAGTTTTAGAGATATTCCCCTTATACAAATTTCATTAATGATGCACATAACCATTTGAGGTTTTTAGATATATTTTCCTTTACAAATTTTATTAATGATGTCCATAACCATTTAAAAGACAAAGGTTTCCTATAAAAATTTTGTGGTGATTTAATTTATTAGCCATAATTATTTATCAAAGCACCATTTAGTATCTAAGATCCTTATTTCTCTCAAGCCACGAAACAGAGGCTTCACTCAACGAACCTCTGACATATTGTCTGTGTTCATGGAATACTAAAAAATACCCCTAATTTGACTACATATTAGAAAGTACCTCTAAAAATCATATTATTTAACCTCCTACCAATATGAACCCAATACACCTCCCCATTAAAAAAAAACACTACTTTTACTAGATATTGTAGGTATCCATTTTTTTCATTAACATTTTTTATACCCCTTTATATTTTTTCATTAACTTTGAACTCCATTTTTTATACCAGCTAATATAAAAACCCTTTACCCTCTATATATCTCCCAATATATTAATTCAATTTTCCTCGATATATATCCCCCAATATGAACCCACGTGGTATGGTATTTCTCCCCTAATGAATCCCTAGTGTGCCACAAGTAAAAAATAAAATCAATTAATTGCATGCATATCTTATTAGGAATCCAAGGATCCCCTCGGTAGGGAAAACAACATTCATGGATCTTAAGTCTATGAAGCTTAATTTAGAGAAAAAATATTTTCATTTGGTAAAAAATATAGTGAAGGTGCCATGACCCATCACCAATTCATATAACCCCATAACATCATCCATTATGCCATCCATAGACCAAATATTCCCTACAAAATTATTTTGTGCTAGTTTGATTCCTTTTCCAGAACTCTTGAGTCCAAGAAGCTTTCAATTAGGACTATAGAACTTGTTTTTCTTCCATGGTAAAGGCCCAAAGATCCATCCCTTATGTGAAAAGCCTCATACACAATTTGGTATGCCACTTAGGCCAAATTCTTACTAGATATGAGAATCTGTGGTTTATGGTATCTTCTACCAAATTTATCATCCTATCATCCTTTATTGATAACCTTGAGTACATATTCCCTATGGCCTCTACATAAATAACATACCCTAGGGGGATGGTTCAACCAGTAGATTTAACCCATAAAATATATTATATAAGAAGAGAAAGGGATAATAAATAATACAATACCATTATGTTTTAATATATCATTTGAATATGCTTAAAGCATAGATCTTAATCACAATTTGGAAAATAAAAGTTTTTTTTGGGAACTTAAACAATTAGGTTCATTATGTCAAATTATAAATGTGAAGAATCCAAATCAATAAACATGTAACTGAAAATTAAAATTCCATTAATATATATATATATATATATATATATATATATATATATATATATATATATATATTAATTTTTAATAAAATTGTTATTCCCTTAAAAAAAACATTCATTTTTTTATAAAGAAAAAACAAAAATACAATCCCCATCATCATTTTATGGAACATGCTATTTAACACTATAAGCATTCTTTAATGTCTTAAGAGTTGGTTTTGACACACAACATTGTTGGAGGCCCTTACACATATATATCTTCCATAAAGGCTACTAATGACATCCATAATACATTTAGGGACAAGGGTATCCTATATAGTCCTCTATGGTTGTTCAAATCCCCACTCATGCCTTTGAGATATAGACTTGTCAGATAGGGTAAGGTCATTAGTTTCACACAAAAGCCATTATTTAGGTGTAAAAACTCCAAATAGAAACCATATCCAACCAAGAGGCCGAGGATCTCCTCAATAGTTCTTATGTGGTGCTTTTAGTGAAAATTCATGGTTCATAAGCCTACAAATTTATTTTAAATCATTATGCATATCTTTAACCCTATCAAAAATAGTGGTTAGTGGCTCCAAGCCCTCTTTTTAGGGCATATAATCTCATAATTTCATTTATGTTTTCACTTAGTGACCACAATAAACATCCCCTATATATGTCTTATGTGATGATTTAAAGCTTCATTCATATCTATATGGTCCTAAAATCTCAAAATATGGAGTATAGCACTTTATTTTCTTCATTTACAATGGTGAAGACCCCATAACCAATATTTTATGAAAAAAAACAAATAAATAATTACATATGTTATTCAAGGTCCAAATAACTCCTAGATATGGATAACACTAGCAATAATGACGTATGATATCTACTACGAAATGTGTTTCTCAAACATCCTTTATTTACCATCTTATTAGCATTTATGCTAATGGCAACAATGTTTATTGATATGTTCTTCCCCATGGCCATTTTAATAATTTTACATAATGCTTGATACCTAATGGGGGGAAATGGTCATCACATTTCTTGACATTTCTCATATCAACCAATTTGCTAAAACTCTACAACAACAACATGGTGCTATCAAATATTGCAAAGGAGTTTGTCTTAATGGTTGACATGAATTAATTAAATACAATATATTGATATGGTTGTTGAAATTTTTCACTAAATACCAAGTAATATATAATTATCCAAGAAACCACACTTTCTAGGATATTGTAATAGTAGTTCCATAGGATGACATAATTTGGAAATGATTAATAAAGTGTGGAAATCCTATTAGTGGTTCTACATGACCACTAGAAAATTGACAAAAATATTTTACAATTGAACCCTAGGGAATATAAATGAACAATGTTTATGGTTATGTAGAGGCTTTAAATATTGCACAATGCCCTTGTTGTATTTTATTCTTGGTATCAAGGTTGTGTGGATGATGAATTTGACTAATTGTATCATCCTATTAAGGTATATTCTTGGGACTTACAATGTAGTCCAAGGATTTATTAGAATAATATTTTACCCTCTTGTGTAATTTATCAACTATGAGGTCTAATAATTTTCATGTTGTGGCCTTTGAATCATATTTTTTATTAAGTTAGTTATCCCAAACCCTAAAATAGTAGATATATGTAATATTAATACCATAGTCATGAATTCAAACCAAATCCATGACCATAACATAAGGACTTTTTTACTTACCTCTGATACTAGTTCCTCAAATAACCTTCATGGTAGTAGATCCCACTTCACAGAAACCATGAAGAGTTAACCTCTACCTGTGCTAGTGAATTGATTCAATTTCCAAACAAGGATAATAAGATAAATGCAGTGCATCAGTTTCTAGTTAATTAAATCATCTATTTTGGGTCAACATCCTCAAAGCTAGTTAATTTAATCATGGTGAATGACCTCACTAATTTCCCCCAAGCTTTAGGGGAATTTTGAGGTCTAAATGGGCCTACTAAGGAAATTATAAAATAATAGTGGAAATAATAAAATAATATTAGATTACATCATCAAAAGTTTAGAGGGAAAAAAGAAAAAACTACTTTTTCAACTTATATTTTCAACTTATCTCCATATGGGTTTACTAAAATTTCGAGAGGGAACACTCATTGGACGCAAGATTTGATTCCTCGTCCAATGAGTACCAATTTTGCATACTTTCTATGGATCCTGCTACACGAAAAATGAGAAATATATGAAAAACGTAATTGCATTCATATTTTTTCATGTATTTCTCATTTTTCGTGTAGCAAGGTCCACCAAAAGTATGCAACATGGGTACTCCTTGAATGAGGAATTAAATTTTTCATCCAACGAGGACTCCCACTCAAAATTTTAGTAAAACCTTAGAGAGATAAGTTGAAAATACAAGTTGAAAAAATATTTTTATTATTTTATTATTTTTTAATCTTTTTACTTTTTTTACCCCAAAAATGGTGAACCATCCCCCATGGTTGACATCATCATCTTGAATCTTATTGTTTCTTATAAATTATTTTGGTTGTACATTTTTTTTAAGAGGGTCATTTTTTAATCTTTTTACTTTTTTAAGTGTGTTGCCTATTCTTAATTTCAGCACCTTTCGAAAACCTATAGTATGCTTCCATCTAGTAATTGATGAAGCAGGTTTAAAGAGGTTTCACTTAATTTGGATTCATAAGTAACAATATCAAAAAGGATACTATTGGTCTTAAGTGATGTATCCTAATTTTTGGTGTACCCAATTAGTGTTCCTCAACCATAGTTAGCTCAATGAAGTCAGAAAATACCCAAAATGGGTTCCTTTATGCTCAAAGTGAATAAAATCATGACCAAGATCTTGAAACTGGGGGCCAAGGCACTTAAGAATCCCACCTAAGTTTTGTTAATGTGAGATAGGTCCCATGTAGGGTAAAATGAAGGGGACTCTAGGAAGATGGTCCATCACATTAAAGAAGTTCTTAAGTAGAAGTATATCAACATTGAGTGGGTTACATATGGATGTGACATAGAACTAGAACACACAATCTACCACTTAATAGGTAGGTATATGTGAGTATAAATTTCAAAATATCTTATGCTACAATTAGTCATAATCTAAGGTATTTGTAAACCTTAAATTTTGAAAATTTGAAATTATTTAACAAATATTCAATATGTAAAGGTTCATTTCTAATACCATTTTATGAATAAAGTTAACAAACAAAGAATATGTATGTACCTTATCATACTTTTATTAAATTTGTATCCCACCATGGTTTTACAATGGAACGCCCTTATTTTGGTGATTTGTAATTGAAGCTATACCTAGGGTAAGAAATTTATTTATATGGGAGATGGGTTATCGGAAAATAGCATAGCATCACAATGAGAGTTATATCAAAATTATTGGAATGAAGCAAATAATGGAATATTACATAAATGATAATGATAATGATAATGGTTAACGTCCACTGAGACCAAACTTTGGTCTATCGGACCTATAATTTTCTTAGTTTTTAATTGTCTGGCTTCTCGTCTTTCTTGGCGAAATTAGTGTTGTAGCTTTCTTTTTCTTCTCTACAGTCTTCCAACTTCCTTTATCTTGCAACTCCTTCATCTCTTCTGATCCTTGGGACACTGGTGTCTTATCTTCGGGATCTGGGAGATCTGCTTTGCTGTTAAATGAAGATTTCTTTTGTGTATTCGAATCCTCATAATTGTTGATGCTTGAGGAGCTATCGAGTTCAATTTTTTTTTGTTAGGTGGGGCTTTCCCCCTGCTTGTCTTAAGGGTTGTTTCTTTCTTGCCTGATTTCTTGCAATTCAGAGTTTTCTGGAGAGTATTCTTCCTTGATGACAGTGTAGTGCTCCTTTTTTGCTCCTTCCCACCATGTAGATCTATGGTGACTCTTTCTAGTAGAATTTTTCTGGGAGACTTTTGGGAAATTTTTGGCTAGATGGCCTGTCTCAAAGCAGGATCGACATCTGAAGAGGACACTTTCATAGTCAAGTTTCTGGTTCCATACATAGTCTTTTCTTGTTAGGATTATTTCAGCTGGGAATCCGGCGCTGAAGTCCATTTCTACACAAATGCGTGCACAGGTGGTTCTAACATATTCCTCTGTTTCTGGGCACCTGCAATAAAATTTTCCAATCATATTTCCAATGGCTTTTAGCGAGGAGAGATTCTAGAGATTCAAAGGTAGGTTTGGAAATCTGACCCAAATTGGTGCTGAGGTTATGACTGTTGTTGAGGGATCGAATGATGAGTTCCATGGCTTCATGAATAGGCCCGATTTTTCCCAAAACCAAGGGCCGAAATCTAAAATGCATTGTCTGCTTTCAGATTTTTCAAAATCTACTATAAAGAAACCCTTAGCATAGGTGTAGATATTAATTTCATCAGAAATGAAAGGCTTCCATACCTCCAAGATCCAACTGTGGAGAGTTGTCAGCCGCGGCCAAAAGCCATTAAATTGGCAGATTAAGGCACTTTCAGAAAACTTCAAGGTCTCATCCAGTGAGGCCTTGACCACCTGCAAAGTGGGAGCTGGGGCTTCACTGACAATATGGGCAGGAGCTTGACTCTCAGAGGTGAACGAAACTAGGCTGGAAATTATCTTTTTGAAGCTGGGAGCCATACTGCGGAAGAGATGCTATCGAACCCTATCGAAGAGATGCAAAACCGTAGAACCACAAATCCAAACTAATTACTAATTTACCGCAGAGCCGCAGAACCATGTAATAGTCTTACCGCAGACCCGAACGCAGAACCGTATAAGACCCGTTCGATGTTGTACTCGCACCGCAGAACTACCGCAGATCCGATCTACCACAGAACTACTGTTTGATTATGAAACACTCGCACCGCAAAACTGTCCAAGATCCGTGAACTATTGTCCCCACGACAAAGATCCTTTTCAGCTGTCGACTTCACAATCCTCCCAATGGCTGGGGCTACCACACTTCAGAAATGTATTATTTTAGGCCAAATGGTTTGGTGCGATATACTCAGAATCACAGACTAGAACCTTCATGTTGTAAATAAGTGGATCATTCCACTGCACTGCTGCCAATGGCTTCACGGCCCACGCGGTCTCGTATTTTCAAAGAGGTGCCTCCTCGCTTGTGGTAGCGACTGCAACTGTTAAAACCGTCTTCTAATTTTTCTTATATTCTATGTGCCCAAACGAGATCTGCTCTGGCCCTTCACCAAAAGAAAACTCAATTATGGCCAATTTGACCTTTTGATACTGCACTGGCACCACAGAACTACATATCCTTGCATTACATTTTTTTTTTATTTGGCATTGACCAATTTTACGAGAATATTCCTTAGCTTTCTCCATTTAGAGGTAACATTTTTGTGTGTTTTCAAATTTATTTCAAAAGATGGTTGTTTCAATACCACTCAATTTTTCATAGTATTTTTGTGATGTTTTGAATCTTTGAGTTACAAAGTATTATATCATTTTTAAAATCTCTTTCTTCTTATTTTTTTATTTTCTTAAGATTTATATCTTAAAATTTATTCCACTATATGTTTTAGATATCCTAAAAAAATATTTTTACTTTAAAATATCAATAACGTTACGTGTCATTTATTTTTTCAATGTTATGGTTTTCTTACAAATTAATTTATGAAAATGTATTTTTAAAATAAATATAAAATAAGAAATATTTGAGATTTTTAACTTATATATAAATAAAATATACATTTTTAAAATGTAGTTTAGATTATATGGTCTTTTTTGTCGAAAAATGCAGCAAGAAATTGACAATTTGATTTTGCCTTGATTAAATTAAGAAAAATCGAATTTCCACATCAGTAGACAACTTGGATGATGTTAAATTGAGTGACATGGCTTCTTTCACCCAACTTACTCAATAAATTCAAGTTGGAGGAGTTAGAGTTCAGTTAAGAATGTGTGATTACTAATTTCTAGCAATCAAGGTTGGTTATTCAAGGTTGTTTTTTAGTTAAACTAGTTCCAACTATTGGAAGAACCAGTGGAGGGTCAAGTTTTGTAATGAAAATTCATTAAAACTCACTTATTATCTAATTAAGTGATCAATCAGCCCAAAATAGCTAGTGGATGCAGAGAATTCGAGTTACCCAGTTGAGATGGAGATTCCAAGGCAGTGTAACATCAGTTGTAGACTAGTTTTGAGTGTACAGGTGTTGCATGCATTCAAATGATAAACCTAAAAGACTTGTGCAATCAATTGGTGGAATTTCTTAAATAATAGGGACATAATTCCTCAAGGAACAATGAAAGGAAATAAGAGCTCAATTCAATGCATAAATTGACTAAGTCTGGGTCAGAGGCCTTTAGTGAGTAAAGAGATAGGTTTTGCACTTGCAAGGTGAGTTCAGTTGAGCAAATAAATTGTAATACATCTCTATTTAATATAATTAATTCAAGAGGCATTGGGGTTTTTAGAAGATTTATTTAGCCAAATAAAAATACTTATTTCATGTATGTTATTTCTTCGTGCATGTCTAAACTTTTTATTGTAAATTTTGAATTAATGTCCGCATAGCAATAGAGTAGGTTTGTATCTTGTGATTTTGATTAAAAATTCATGAGAAGTTTCAAATATAAAACATAATTTATACATGGTATCACAATTGGGTTCACAGTAGAGCATAAATTTGAAGTTGTTTCTCAGTGGTTCGAATTTGGAGATTAGTGTTGCAAGTTTTCTTCAGAACTGAGAATATAAATTTCAGAAGGAATAAGGCTAGAGTATGTCTTGGAAGGCACCTCTATTTTTTTTGCATGGAAGGATTGCATGCAGGCGGTATTGGATGACAATGGATTGATAGAATACATCAAGTCACATGTTGAAAAACCACAAGCATATAATGACCACAACCTTGTTCAGTGGAATAAATATGTAGCAAAAGTGAGGAGAATCATATTAGAGGGATTATGAGATCATATTGTCTAAAATATCTATGGAAAGGAAACTCTATTTGTGATGTGGAAAGCACTGAAAGAATTGTTCAAGAATAATAGTGACCACAGGAAGCTGGTGCTCAAGGATAAACTTCAAATTATCAAGATGTAGAAGAATGACACAATTCTGCAGTATCTAAGCAGGTTCAAATAGTGTCGAGATGATCTTAGAGGTGTCGATGTTAATTTCCATGAAGAATACTTGGTAAACCTAGCCATATTGGGCCTTCCCAAGAGCTAGAACTATCAATATTCAGTGAATAGGAGGGATAAACTACAAAATTGGGAGCACTTATGGTATAATTTTGTACATGAGGAAATAAGGAGGAATACCAGAGATGGGACTTCATCCAAGGGATAGGGTGAAGAAAAAATTGTATTATATGGAAATGAAAAGAAGGTAAAAGGGAATAAATCCCAATCCAAACTAGAATCTAGTCAAGGGGGCAAGAGGAAATCTTTGTCAAAAATTAAATTCTTCCATTGTCATGAACTTAGGCACTATGCCACGAAGTGTCCACACAAGAAGGAAAGCAAGAATACCTCTGGTGGAGTAGTAGGTGAATCCTTGGCTTCATTGTTTGAGCTTGACTTTACCCTCATTACATGCATGGCCAGCACAATGATGAGGAATGTGTTGTACTTGGGCTTAGGTGCCTCGTTCCACATGACGGGGAATAGATATTTTTTCAGTGACCTAGAGGAAGAATACTTTCATATGCACATTGACATGGGGGATGACATAAGTTATAATGCAACCATTGTTGGTATATTTACCTTTCAGAGGAAGTCGGGTTCCCCCCTCGAGCTCAAGACTGATGTCATGTTCATTTTAGGCCTAAAGAAGAATCTCATCTATGTTTCAGTTGTAGAAGATTGTGGATATGATTTGATCTTAAAAAAAGGAAAGGAATTCTTAAGACACATAGACACAAGATAGGTGAAGCAAATAGGGGTTCATGTGAAGAACCTATACAATCTATATGTGGAAGATTGTGATGAATTGAGCACAAAATCAGAGAAGGTGCAGAACCGCAATGTCAGTGAACTTTGGAATAGAAGAATTGGCCATTTTCATCATGGAACTTTGAAGATAATGCAAAAGATAACCACAAGCCTCCCTAAAGGAGCACTTGAGCGGTAGAATGTATGCAAAGGATGTACTTAGGTGAATTACACAAAATCCACTTTCCATGATCGAGATAATAAAGCACATGAAATCCTGGAAAGGATCTACTCTGATGTATGTGGAAATTTCTCGATAGTCTCCACTCTCAAGCACAAATATTTTGTCATTTTTATTGATGAATTTTCATAGAATTTTTGGATCTTCTTCATGTGGAAGAAGGAGGATATATTCTCCAAGTTTGTATAGTTCAAGGCACTAGCGGAGAAATAAATTGACAATAAGGTGAAGACTCTCAGGAGAAATAATGGAGGTGAATACGTATCGAATGAGTTTAAAATTTCTGTGAAAAATAAGGCATTCAACGGTAGTTGACACTAATACAAAATGGCTAATTAATTACTAAAAAACGACTAAAATTTGCATATAAATGACTATTTTTCAGTCGGTGACCAATAGGAGCTAATTTATAATATCTTATAACGCGACCAACTTTTGGTCGTTTTTAGCTTAGTCATTAATTGGTTATCTCAATTTTGTTATCTAGTTGTATATTTGGTCATTGATTTAGTCACTGATTTGGTCATTGATTTAGTCACTGATTTAGTCATTCATTTAGTTATTCATTTAGTCATTGATTTGGTCTTTGATTTGGTCATTAATTGTCACAATTAATGACCAAATATACAACAAAATATATTACTATATGATCACCCGAGAAAACCAATTAATGACCAAAGAAATATGACCAATATGTTGGTCGTGTTATAAGATACTGTAAATTAGTTGCTAATAGTCATATATATGAAAATTTTAGTCATTGTTTGAAACCAATTAATGACCGAAGAAATATGACTAAATTTTAGTCGTGTTATAAGATACTAGAAATTAGCTACTAATAGTCGTATATATGCAAAATTTAGTCATTATTTGTAGTCACAAATTTATCATTTGCAGTAGCCATTTATTCATTATATAAACAAATAATTTAGTAGTTTATATTCATTTCATTTACTTTCATTAATAATGATTATAAATGACTAATTTAGTTGTATATTCATTTTATTTGTGTTCATTATTAATCAACATAAATTAGTCTGTATGATTTAAATAATGTCATACAATGTGCATGTTCATCTAATATGAAAACACAAAGTCGCATATTTTAATTACAATACTAAACAACATCAAGTGCAACTATAAATAATTTCAACCACATAAATTATATTATATGAAATGTTAAAGTATTACAATATGAGTTTCCAACTTAATATTAGTTGGACTACAATTTACACATGAAATGATGTTTCATCACTTCAAAACATTATCATTGTGTTGTCAAGGCATTACAGGTGAATTCACCAACTCTAAAGACTTGATCATCAGTATTTATATGTGTGTCTTATGCGAGATATTGGCTCTAAGGGTATCACCAGACTAGTTCTCCTCTCTCTTTTTGCATTTGTCGCTCCAATGTTATTGCTCTCCTCTGTTTTCAATTCATGCTTCTTACCATCAATACTGATTTCATTTTTTGAAAACAAAAGAAAATACAATGCAGTGTAAGACATGAAAGACAATGAACACTAGAATATAACATAAATTAGACTATAAATAGTTTATACAACATATACCTTAACATCAACAATGTCAAAGCAATTTTCCTTCGATATCAATTTCTGCAAAATAAATGTCGTGTTATTCTTTCCCATTTCTCAACATGCTACATACGATAAATTTAAAATCACATAAAACCAAGAGCAAACCCTTTTCTAATCAAAACAAACAAACAAACAAACATTGTCTCTAATAAAACTTCATTATAATATTAGCAAATGAAAAGAGAGCTAGTGGACCATTTGTGTTGTTTGACTTTGCCTATTTTTGTTATGAAAGAGCTCGAGCTTTAGGAACCAACAAATGTGAGCACGAGCTAAAAACTAACCAACCATTCACTTGTCAACATCAGAGATCACAGATAAACCACAAAATTGATCAGGCATTAAAATTGTGAGAAGACTACCTTGAAATTTTCTTCTTGAAAAATACCTCAAAATCCCCTCGTTTCTAATAAGCTTCCTGGCTATTTACCTCCATCCTTGATTTCCCTTGCTATATCTTGAATAAAGAATATCCTTTCAACAACTAGTTTTGCGAAAATCCTACCAAGTAACTCAAGATCCTTGGGCACATCAATAGTAGCATCCTCCAATGAAAATAGTACAGTCTCCAACCTAGAAACATCAAAATTATATATAGTTATAATTCATAATCACACATGACCATAGACTGTAGCAGTCTTGAAATAAAATCAAACTTGAATAAGAACAAACACAAAGTTTCAATTTTTTGGTTTATATTATAGCCATTTGATAATAGCTCACTCAACATCCATGTTTCAAGCAGCATTTGGTGTCTTTTTTATGTGGAAAATTTTCCAATGGGGCTAGATGTTTTGACCTTTTCTGTTTGGATCTAAGCTGAATATGAATATGTATTGGATTTTTGTTTTAAATGAAAACATAGGTTCTTCTTATTCCTTTTCTTTTTTTCTCCCTTTACATATACATGTTATGAATTTGCATAATTTTAAACAAAATAAACAGTCATGTTAATATGTTTTAACATATTGCAATTTTAAAAATAAATATACAATTTTAAAATTTATAGCTAGATTTTTGGATTCAGTTCAATTTGAACCAACTAAGAGAGAGGCATTAGTCACAATTTTACTAATATACCAATATTGATAACCGGAAAAGTGTCTTTTTGAGTTGCCTATATCTAATGTCTGATAAAAGAAACCTTTACACAGGTATCACATAGGAATGTTAACCAGAAATAATTTTGATAAAACATAGGAATGTTGACGACATTACAACATCTCTACCATGTTAATGATTGAATTATGTGAATGAGGATGGAAGGTGATCTGAGATTTTTTTCGCTAAGGGTTTCTGAATGGCTCAACTATCAAGGATGACACAATATGGAGGGGGCCCTGACACACACTGTAGCATCGCAGTCCCACAGACGATCACATGTGTTAGCCCTAGGGTAGGGTTTCTATTGAGACCGCCTACACCTCCTATTGTAGCCTCTCGATTTTCACCCATCCCTTATTTCCTTTGACTGTCGCACTTTCTAAGGCTCGCGCTCTTCTGCAACCATCGATCAACCAGCATTGGATGCCATGGAGGACGAGCTGCTAGATTATTCCCCGGACCCATTAGAGGATGAGATGTTGGATTATTCCTTGGGACCCACTAGAGGGCTTGCCGATCTGGTCCACTCCAAGACACTCCCCATCTTTTTCGTCTACAATGGCACCTACCGCATCTGCAGTTTTTCCAGATGGATCTAGGGCTTCCACCTGGCCTCATTTTAATCTGGAGGGATCTTCTTCCCTAGCCTACCACTCTGATTCTCTGCCATCTACATTGCTAGAGTGCTTCCCCCCTTCCTGTAGCCAATTCGGTGCTATCTGTGCAGTTATCCCCTGCATCTCACCATTTTCTGACATCCCTCCTATTATCGTAGTCCTCCGCCCCTCCCCGGGATATCTCCTCCTCCCTAGATCCTATACCTTTGTTTCCCACTTCTGCACCCCCTTTACATCCGGTGAACTTTCCCTTGGCTGAACCCTCACGAACAATGCCGCACCCCCCTCCATCTAGGTGTTTTGCGGGCACTCTCCTTATTGATCCGCTCTCACATTCAGTGGGGACGATTGAGGAACCTACCTCGGATTCGACAAGGGAGAAACCCTCCGTTGGATCTCAATCACGCTCATCCAGGAAGTCAGGATGTGTTAAGAAAGGTAATAATGGTATCGACCTCGCATTCAGAGACCAACACAGGATGGGTGATGTACTTAACATGATAGAAAGAGGGTTTTGGTTGGACACATTCAGGGATGGAAATACAACACGGAGTGAATTCGGCTATGGAATATGGAGATATGGGGACAATTTATTGATGCTTTACCCTCTGTCATCATTCTCCCCAAAGGATGGCTCGAACTTAGTTTCAGTCGGCCGGAACACCTGCAATGGGTACTTTCCCATTATTGGCACATAGAATAAGCCCCAGTCTTGTTAAAGAGATGGAGCCCTCTATTCGACCCTGAGCGAGAGCACTTGGGTGTTGGACCCATCTAGGTTCGATTACCTGGGCTACCTATGCACTTCTGGTCTGAGGATACTTTCGCACACATTGGAAATGCTCTTGGGTCCTATCTTGATCATGACAAATCTTATATTGCAACTGTTATCATGACCATGGCTCAGATTTTGGTACATTTGGACACCAAAGAGAGCGTGGAAGAGTCCATTACATCGCGATGGAAGAAATTTACCTAGATCCGGCCCCTGGATTACGAAGGTCTACCTTACTGATGTAGAAGATGTCACGAGGTCGGGCATCTCTACAAGGACTACCCACTCCTGCAAAATAAGGCTCCACAGACCCTTCCAAATGAATATGTTCCTGCATCAGCTCCACAGGCATAGGCACCCACTCGGAAGACTTCTCAACGTGGTCGACCCCCCCGGGCTAGTGTTTCGAATGAAGCCCCTACTACTCATCCACCTCGGCCCCCCTTCATCGTGCATTACCCGCTCCAGAGTAGCTGTCGCACAACCATGTGCGGGTATTACTTCACTCCCTTACTCTGCTTCTGATTTTTTTGTTGTACCTATTGTTATTCAATCATTGTTCCTCTATGTATCTTGGTCGACATTCCCCTCTTCTCCTCTCCATTCATCTGTGACTCCTCCCTCTATACCTTCTCCCACTCTCCCCCTCTCCTCTGAGACCACATTCGACTCTGTGGATATCCACTCATACTTTATCATATCCCTCTCCAAGCTATTTGCATCCCCCCCCTATGGATTAGCTATTATTCCCCCCCTCCCAACATCGAGGTATCTTCTCGTGGTCGCAAATCATATATTTCTAAAGCCATTGTCCAAGTTGGTTAGGAGGTAGTCGATGGACATCAACACACTCTCAATCGGTTCCTTAGAGCAAAGACAACCCATGCATATGTTCCCTCATGATTATTCTCTCCTTCAATTGACGTGGCCTTTCAAGTCAGGCCAAAAAGCTTGCACTCTGTCATCTATTTGAGTCCACCCCTTGTGACATTATTTTCCTCCAAGAGACCCTTGGCCCTGAATCATCGATTGTCAATATTATTCAAGGCATGTGCCCTGGCTAGAAATTTCATGCCCTGGATGCTCGTGGCTGATTGGGCGGCATTGCACTGGGCATCAATCCCCGGTCGATAAATCTCCTTAATATCCGGGGAGGAGAGGGATACTTGGGGGCCAACATACAATCGACTGAATTCAGATCTCCCTTTCGCATCTTCAACATATATGGGTCGTGCTCTAATCGACTCACATTCTGGGATCATTTCCTCAACCTCCCCCTCATGAATCATGACAGCCTCATACTCGGTGGTGACCTCAATTTCTCTCTCGGTGAGGCTGAATCATGGGGACATTCCACTCAATCTGATCCCCTATATGAACAGATTCAAACCCTCATTAAAATGCACCGGCTTGTGGACATCACATCCACCAAACTACAACCTACTTGGCACAATAAGAGGATAGGACAAGCCTCCCTTGCCAAATTATTGGACAGATTCTTGGTCCATGAGGACATTCTTGCCCATATCCCCAACTATCGACAGTGGGTTGGACAGGGGGGACTCTCTGATCACTCTCCCATTTTTATGGAACTTGCTAGACGCACACCAAAGCTAAGGGCACCCTTCAAATTCAATGCTACATGGCTTGAGGATGCATCCTATGTTGAAGTTTTCACTTAGTAATGGACTACCCATATAGGACCACCGGACCTAAACCCCTCTACTCTCTTCGCCTAAAAGATGAAAGAGGTCAAGAGGCTCACCAGGGTTTTGGAAAAGGAGAAGCGCATTTGGGATGAACAGAATCTGCAATCTATTGAAGAGGAACTTGCTGCAATGAGTTCGTCTGACCATCAGGGATTTGAAACGGATGAATCAAAGGCGTACATCTACTTGCTAGAATCTGAGCACACTAAGATCCTGAAGGCCTGCGAAGAGACATGGCGCCTCCAAAGTAGGCCCATCTAGCTTAAAGTTGGGGATGAGAACACTAACCAGCTATTCACTTTTCAACATGAGAGATCACAAATAAACCACAAAATTGATCAAGCATTAAAATTGTGAGAAGACTACCTTGAAATTTTCTTCTTGAGAAATACCTCAAAATCCCCTCATTTCTAATAAGCTTCATGGCTATGTACCTCCATCCTTGATTTCCCTTGCTATATCTTGAATAAATAATATCCCTTCAACAACCAGTTTTGTGAGAATCCTACCAAGTAACTCAAGAGCCTTGGGTGCATCAATAGTAGCATCCTCCAATGAAAATAGTACAGTCTCCAACCTAGAAACATCAAAATTATATAAAGTTATAATTCATAATCGCACATGACCATAGAGTATAGAATTCTTGAAATAAATTCAAACTTGAATAACAACAAACACAAAATTTTAAACTACCCTTCAGTAAGTTGTCCTTGATTTAGCAAGAAAGGCTCAAACTTGCATAAATGTGTATGTATATTCCCCAAAAGATCAATTTCAACATCTTTCTTGACAAAAGAATCTAATAGCCAAAGCGAAATCTCCTCTATGAAGCCACATAGCAGAAGATGCAGGAAATCCAATAGAGGAAGCATGAGAATTCTACCTGCTTTAGCCAACATTCTTGATGCTTGTGCTTATATATATCTGGAGAATATAAAATAGGTTCAAATGGAGAGTAAACCCAAATTTTACACTTCTTTTCACCTTATTTAGCATTTTTTTCTTAGTCTAAGCAAGCCTGACAAAAATCTGCAGCACTTTCTTTATGGTGCATCAGACCCATTTAACTGCAGCTCTGTCATAGTCTGTATGTGGTTCTACATGGCATTCAGAAGGAAGTGGCCTACTAGGTATGATTCCATCTTCTGCAGAAATAATATAAAACTATGCATCATGCTTTAATTACACCAGTTTAAGCTAGGATTCTCCAAACCCTTGCTGCCCTTGGACAAATTGAAGTAACAAAGAAACAAAATAACTCATTCAAAAATAACACACTCGGGGAAAGGTGGAAAATAAAACAGATGTTAAAACAAAATACTTTGAATTTTAACATTTCTTCACTGCAAAATTCTAAATTCCATTCTCCAGCACGTAAGTAATCAAATTTTTAAATTTAGAAACATAACAATAACCTTAAATATGCTAAAAAATGAACCTAGATAAATTCTCAGGAAACAATAATCCTCACGTCATAAACTTAAAAATAGACAAGACTTCTATATGAATACTTTGTAAAACACGCTCAATTCAAGACATAAGGCAGTGAAGAGGACAAAATAAATTGGTGATGCTAACCTAGTAGTCAAAATCCCAAGAAATCAAAAGTGAAAACACCAAACTAAGATTGCCCATATATTCATTACCAATCTCAAGTCCATCCTCTAGCATCTTTCCATTGTCCTCGCTTGAAGCTTCGGGAGGTAATGAGAATCTAGCTTACTCCAACACAAGGCCCCAGTGAGTCTCAAATAGTTTTTCCACCATCTCTATTACACTTCAATGGATTTATGATTATACCTACCTTGCATCTTTGTGTTCACTTCAGGAGGGCCGAGGAGATAGGACTGTAATCAAGTGTGTGGAACAGTGCGTAGAAGAAAGATAAGCCAGTGAGGATAAGGAGAGTTACAGATTGGTCTAGTGATTTCGGGTATAGTAAGAAGATTGTGGAAGAGGGAGGAGGCCGAGGCTAGAAGGAAAGGATTTCACTAGGAAACGAGCTTTCCTAAGGCCACTGCAAAGGAGTGCAGAAAATAATATCAGTATAAGGAGACTAGTAGAGCTGTGAAAAGGTCCTGGAGGCACACTAAGGTCAAGGGTCTAGGTCATGGTAATGGTACTTGTCAATTGAACATCTATAATAACAATTTCTTTCGGGTTATCCTCTCCAATAGGGAGAGGTTTTGGCCCTGGCTTGAAGAGCCAAAATTTTGTCTTGTGTTTTGATAATTGACTTGATGAAAGCATAATAAATTAACAAAGATAAGATCTAAGTAAAATAAGCACAAGTATAACTCAAGAAGTTATCAAGTAAGAGAACTAAATTAAACACTACCCTACTCAATTCTCAACACCTCTCACTAGCTCATCACTCAGTTAGAACTAGTTAAACTGATTTTAACTCAATTTCTTAAGTTAACTAATTACAACCTCACAAATAACTATAATTGGACCCCCTAAAATCATGAGAACTCTACATGCCTCCTCTCCGACCCTAAACTCAAATTTCCTATGCTAACTAAGTCTTCCTGACTCAGTCAAGTAATATAAGCTATCATGAGATGAAATTACAATTTTTCTTCCAATTTATTTAAGGTAAAATTAAATCAGAAGCCCCCTATGGTACCATTTCTTTGTGCCATTTTTGGATGTAGTTTTCACTTTTTCTTGTTGCCAATTTCAACATATTTGCAGATATAAATTTGGCCCTGGTTTCTGAAATTTCAAAATAAATCACGAAAGTCTAGTACTCTGTAAAATAAAAATACTTAATGCTTCCTCACAACTCAGGAGGAGGCACAACACAATAGCTTTCCACTGACCAAAATCTTCAAGTGATTGATTCATCTGCATTTTAAGAAGTTGAAATAAAAATTCATCTATATACATTTTTCTGCAATTGAGATAATTGTTTTAAATTAAAAATACATTAGATAATGATCATTCAAGTGAATGTGCATACCAAGAAAGCTATGAACGAAAATTGAATCTCTCCAAGTAGCAAATCTTCCAATCCTCCATATTTCTAATCGAAAATATTTTCCAGCAGTTGTGTCTAAAAACAAGAGAATAAATTACAAAGAGGGATATCCAACTAAAAAGAAAACACAGAATTCTACAATTACAAATGCTAAAATAATCACTACAAAGAAACAATCATCTCAGTCATCACCGATTGTATCAGACCAAAAATAGAAACAAAAGCAGACATGGAGGTAATTGAAGATAAGGTTGCATCCATAAACACTATTACAATCTCCATAGTCATGCATAGATAGCATAGATATATCAGGATCCTAAGTGTAGAATGACATTGGGATGGATACGGTGTGTCTCAATGGGATCTTATTATCACAATAGTAGTAAAGTATCATAGATAAAGACTTTATTCTTGTCTGCTAGTCACCAATGAGACTAAAAGACACACCACAATGTGTACAGGGATGCAACAAGATGGAAAAAGTCTCAACGCGAACTTCCACATGTTAAATTTCCATAAAATCTAGCAAACTGAGCTTCCTAACTTATATGCACAGCGTAAATAATTCAGAAGACAAATACATCAAAGTTCAAACCATAGAAAACAAGATATACCCAGGAAACCCAATGGTGAAATTTGTAGCTATGGTCGGTTTTGATAATCAATGTTTTAGCCCTTCAAATATATGTAACAATAAATATAAGACATTTTCTTCATGTCGGCTTCAAAAGACAAAAATTTGAATTTCTAAAAATTGATTTTTTGGCTCCAAATGTTTAGTCGGTCCTTCAAAAGATGAAGCCGGCCTGGCCCTTCAGACACACCACTTTAGTTTCATCTATTCACCATATATACTTGTTAGACTTAATCAATTCAGAGGAAATTCAGATCACTTCCATTCAAGCGGAGGAGAAGAGAGATAAGGGCAGATCAAAGTAAGAGCAAATCAAGTTTCTGGGCAGACCATCTCTGAGCAGACTAAAATTCCCTGAGGCGGCAGTAAACTGATTTCTGAGGCAGGAGGCTGAGATTTCAAGGGGCTGAATTTCTCTCCAGTTGAGCAAGTTTGACCTGGGTATATTTGTGTTCAATTTGACTTTGTCTTTGACTGGAGGTTTAGATTGTATCTCTTTTTTAATTGAATGATTTCTTTAAGAGAAAGGTTGCTAGTTTCTTCCCCGTGTGGGTTTTCCAGGGTAAATATTTGTGTTTCTTGTTTGGCAATCTCTTTATGATTCCATTGCCATAAATTTTTCTACTGTTGATGTCTTCTATATAATTTCTTAATGATGAAATTGAATATGAAAAGAATTAAACCAATAGAATTAGTTATCAGTTTAGAAGGCATATGAAAAATCAACATGGTATCAAAGCATGGTTGAAGCTTTCACCGTGAAAGAGCAGCTTAGTTAAGTCTGCTTGCTTTCAAGGAGAAAGAACCTTCATTCAACTAATCTGTGTTAAGAAAATATGTCCTCCCTAGCAGTACTCCAAGCCACCTTACATCCAAGTTTCTATTTTGAATATGCTAGATATGAGGCCTCAAAACAGGGCCAAAATTCTCAAAGGTCGAAAGGCCTCAGTACGAATCTGAAGTAGGCCGAAAAGGCCTCAGAAGCTAGCTGTGGGGAGCTGAGAGACTCAAGATTTTCCTCAGGACAGTTGATCAAGGATGATACCCTCAAAGTCTGGGAAAATTAGGTTTCAGATAAAGGGGACTCAAATTCTTGATAATTCAAATCCGTAATGCTTTATAAATTATGGATAGAAGGCGCAAATGATGATTATTGAGAAATCTTGGAGACATCAATTGAAGCTGAATGCAAAGGAATTCATGTTTCATCACTATGTTATACTAATATTACACAAGGGATTGATTTCAATATTTAAAAGGGGGCATCCATAAGCTTTCACTGAAGAAGAGGCCAAGTTCCTCATCAGTCCTTTCAAAGATTGAAATTCTCTTGAAGGTTGTGTAATGATCAGCACTAAATATTGTCTGCGATTGCTGCCTTTGATTTGAAGATACCGAGATATCTCTTTGAACAAATCCTATGGTCAGAATTTGCTACAAAATCTAAAGGAAAGTCTCAACCTAGAATAATATTCATTCACTAAGATCTGGTTAACAGAATATAGGCCTAGTTGAAAAGTCCAAAAGGTTTTTCCTCGAAGCATTATAAACTTGAAATATCAAGGACCTTGTAGTCATTAGACTAATACCCTTGTATATGTCTCAGATCAAAGAACATAAATGAAAACATCTTGGCATCCATAAATGTGTCAATACAAAGGAAAATTCAATCTGCAAAATATGAAGTGTTCCATGAAAATTATAAACACACCTTGATGTTGCCTTGTCCAAGACTATTTTCAAGGACATAACTCTTCTGTTGATCACTATCTGAAGTTTCCACTTAAAATGTTTTTCTGATCTTGTATAAAAGGGCCAAATGAGATAAGTGTTTTTGGTCTAAAAAAACGATATGGATTCATTGTTATAAGGGCTTCTTAATGCACCTCACAGAAAAGACGATATCCAAGACCTGGGTTTGATATCTTATAACGTGAATCTAAATCCAAGAGTTGTACAATGTTTTTGCATGCCATCTCAAGATATGCTTTTTGGAGTAAAAAATGTCTTAATCATGTGATTAGACAAATGCATCTTATGAAGTCAAGAAGTTACACCCTTATCTTGTATTATTTCTCGGAGATATTAATAACAGGGTAAAAATTGATTCAAGGAATCTTATTAAAAACTCTGTTGCATGGGTCAGATATCATTAAGGAATATGCAATATTGGTTCAAGATTCAGAACCTAGACAAAGGCTCATGTTCTGGCCTGTTTAAAAGACTATTAATATGAAGTCCATAGAGAGAAAATATTTTTTGATTGATTTCATAAGGTTGAAGTATCTTCAATGTCTGGGAAGGACATTTTTGAAGATTGTTTGTTTCAGTTGATGAAACAAGTTCTTTTGAAAGACTTCTGAGGAATTCATTAAAATAGATTTTGTTGACATCATTCTACAACCAGATGAAGCACTTCTTGATAAACTTGTAACAACCTCATCATGCATACAGAAACATGGGACCACATGACACATTCTTATCCTACTATGGTTTGGATGATCTGTCCCATCATCATTAGCACATGACAAGTTCGATGACCTGACAAGTATGTATTGAAGTGCTTGTATACTGTGGGAAAATGTTGCAAAGTCACCACTTCTCAATCATGAAGATATAAGAATGCAAATTACAATTCAATAGGGACACCTCTAAGTATGGGTTGTATTTGAAAGAGCAGAGATCCAAAGTTTTGGAATACTAATACCATATATCGTACTACTATGTAAATACCTGAGCAAGGGTTTTCGTCAAGAATGTAGAAGATGCCTTGCATTGTACTGATCATGATTATATTTTCTAAGATATGTTATTGACATCAGAATGACATTAGTTTTTTAGTATATGACAAAGTCTTGATCAATATGATTTGGGAGCTGAAAAGAAGAGTCATAACTCTTATGAGAAATTCTTGGAAGATCTAATAATCCTAGGGTTTGTAAACCCTAGGTGATCTTGAAAGATGTGATTAAGAAAAATCTAGGGTTTGTGGACAAAACCATAGACCCAAAGTATTGAAAGATGATGATTCTGCTGGATGAAGAAACCATAACTCATGAAAGAAAGGAAAAGAAAGCACATGCATTAATGGCTAGTGAAGATGAAGAATTTATAGATAAATTTCATGATTTCTGCAAGAAGATAAGGATCAAGAGGAAGCTGACAAAATCCTCAAAGATAAGTACTTTATATCTCTCTTCCTTAATTATTATTATTTTTCTATTAGTTAGCCTCTTCTCTTCATTCCTTTTTTTGTGTTATGATCATTCTTCCATGGCTTCCTAATTATGTTTGCACGTACATTGTGAAGGCTTCCAAGACTCTGGTAGTAGATGGAAGCACCAGGAAGAACGAAGAAGCAGGATATATATGGCAAGAGCATTCTCCCAGGACAGAGCACAAACTCAACTTGAGTGATTTGTGCTCAAGAGGGAGAATTGGATCAAGACATATAGAATCATGCCAGATGAACAAAAGAGCTTCAAGTTCAAAGGGAGCAAACAAGCTAGCAAGTTTGAAGGATGTCATGATAAAAGAAAGTGTGTAGAAGATCTGAAGAGAAGTTTGTGGTGACTTCCAAGTGAATCTACAAGATCTAGCATGCAGAAGATGGTAGCATAAAGACTCATGCCAAGAGCATTCTCCTAATAAGAGGGAGAATACTATTCTCCAGTTGTCAAGTACACTTCTATTAGAATCATTATCACTATGGTTTCTGCTGAAAGTTGCATCAGATGAATGTAAAGACTATTTTTCCTTGATAAAGAAATTCAAGAAGAAGTGTACATAGAGCCACCTCGGGATTTTGAGGGACATGAAGGAGTCTCTTGCTTGTAAACAGAAGGATTTATGGATTAATGGATCAAGGTTGATCTTGTCATCATATGACTTCTTTCTAACATGGGAAAAAATACTCACGTGATAGAGGGAGAAATTAAGCCTTGCTTCAGCTTCAGAGGGAGTTGATCTATCAATACAAGATGGACCTAGATTTGATGCATTACCTCCTTGGTCAAAATAAGCATACTATTGAGATCCCTCAAAGACTCTTGGGATGATAAAATGTCATTCAGATCATCAGACTAGATAGTTGATATGCCACAGTAACTAGAAAGTTGCAGTGACAAAGGGAGCAACTAGGATTGCCATAGCAAGATCTGCTTTAGAGTAGCACCCAATTAGGGTGACCAGAAAATGGTTATGATGATGGCTCCAACAAAGGAAGCATGTCAATCTATGGTTGAGCCAAGATATGCAACTCAGCATGTGTTGAAGCACCTACATGGTACAATTGGACATAGATTGAAGAAATGAAGTACTGTTGCAGAGATACACATATTTAAATTGGCCAGTGAGTGCGAGAAAAAGAAAGAGTAGATCAAGATGTTGCTTCGCTATGAATTATTGGTTGAGCAGGAAGCAGACATATATTGCACTCAGCACTGTAGAGGCCAAGTATATTGCAGCTTGGTTGGCAATTTGTGAAGCAATATGGCTTCAGAAGCTACTTGCAAGATCGTTTGATCAGGTATGCACGACAACCATGATATCAGGTCGAAGCATAGTGAGATCTAGTACTGAGACATGGTACATAAGCGAGCAATGTGGCTCCAGCACTATTCTACAATCACGTAGATCGTTGACAAAGCCTCTATCCCAGTATGAAGTCTGTATACTTCAAGGACAAGCTTGGGGTGATTAAATATGCCTCTCTCATCAATAGGGAGAGTTCATGTGATAGCATTAGGGGACGTCATTCTCCCTGGGTCAAATATGTTGACCAGGATTAGGGAGAATGGTCCGGCAGAAGATATTCATTCTTCCTAGGTCAAGTATGTTAACCAATATTAGGAAGAATAGTCCTAGATGCCCAAAATTATTCAACCATAAATTTTAGTGGGTGCCCTTCAGCGTCAGGCTCAGAATTACTCTCCAGATAGGTTGAGTGACCCCATTTAGTATCATGACCTAGAATTTCTCATGCAGAGTAAGGTGTTTGGATTTGGGACAAGAATTACTCAAAAGGATTGAGTGTGTCCATAGGTTTTCACCATGGGTCAAAGAGATTGACCAGGATGATGGTGAAACAAGACCATTTTGTATACCATGGGTTAGAGGCATCAAGCAGAATTATGGTGACTATTTGATGCTAATAATATACCATGGGTTAGAGATGCTAACCAAAATCACGATACCTAGTTGATGTTGTAGATTTTACCATGGGTCAAAGTTGTTGACCAGGATTATGGTAATCAGATAATGTTGATGTTGATAATGAGTTGTTTCAACATTTTCTTGGAGAAATTTGTCAACAAGAGAACATCTGGATATTCATTATAAATAACTCCCTAGCTAAGAGGGAGTATTGAATTTTGTAGTTGTGGAAAATATTAATGATTAATGTTTTGGTCCTTCAAATATATGTAACAATAAATATAAGACATGTTCTTCAAGTCGGCTTCAAAAGAGAAAATTTTTGAATTTGTAAAAAATAAATTTTGGCTCTATAATTTGTAGGGCTAGATTGTTCTTTGTTGTAGATAATTGCATTTTTAAACTTTTTCAGCAATTTCACAGTACATTCACCCCATATCATCAAGCAATTATATATAGAGAACATTAACATCAACAGTGCAGTAGAATAGTAAGGAACATTATAAGAAAAGCATACATAATGGAGACACTAAAATTTAGGTCAGACACTAGGGCAAAACCCCACAAGGGGGAAAAACCCAAAAATTAATTCTTCTTCTTCTTATGAAATCATCAAATGTTCAACTAAGATACAAATTACAATAATAATGAGACATAAGTCTTTCAATATCAAACTCATTAGGCCTCCTAAGGCCAACCCTGGATCATACAGGATCCTCAAATGATGGCAGCAAACAAATCTCTCAAGGAGCCCTCCCCTCCACAAGACACCTGATAAGGTTGCCTCCACATCATTTGAAGGTAGCATATATCTCTTTCACAATCATATCACAGTTATCACAATCATAAGGATCATTGTCTTGCATCATTGTCATAAGGACCAATTTTACTCCCATACATGAATGTCATATCATTTCCATATATATCATTGTCATAAGGATTGCAATACATCAATGTCGCGTGAATTCCATATATAACACTGTCATAAGGACTGCCATACATCAACATCGCATCACTGCATATCTATAATTGCCATAAGGATTTCCATATCAATGTCATCTCACTGCCATATATATCATTTTCATAAGGACTGCCATATATATCACTATCATAAGGAATGCCATATCAATGTCACATTACTATCACAAGATCTAGAATCTTTGCCCAAACATCACTATCACAACAAGAAGAATCTTTGTCCAAACATCATTGTCACAAGATCTGGAATCTCTTGCCAAACATCACTGTCACAAGGACCAGAGATAAGGGCACATAAACCCTTGACATAAGACTTCTCAAGAAGGTCGCATTGATCTCCTAATAGGCCACATAAGAACAGGACTTGAAGGTCACATAATCAATGTCCTAACTGTAGAGGGTTAGGGCTATTTGGGTTGCTCCAAGAGGCTACTTCACTTCGCTAGAAAAATACCCACCTTCTTAGAGATAGGCCGCATACAATTAAGACAAAATCACAAAGAGAAGGCCACCTATAATACAAGGAGAAGGTCACAAATAATACATAATAAATACAAGGAGAAGGTCACATATACTCTCAAAGAAAAATCACCCATATTCATAGAGAAAAGGCCATATATATTCATAGAGAAAGGCTTCATATAAGCATAGAGATAGGTTGCAGATATCCATAGAAAGGTTGCATATATTATAGAGAGAAGGCCGCATATATCCATAAATATAGGCCATAGACTTGGGATCAGATTTCCACAGAGTTATAGTAAATGAACAATATCTTCTCAATCAATATATTACTTTATCAAGATTTGCAGCACTAAGATCTGTTGCAGTCATCCCTTTAAGCTTTACAGAATGGGGAATCATCGTGTAGAAGCATCTTTGACTTCCTGACATGGGTTTTATAGTCTTATTCTCAATGCATTCCCGGGCCTTTGATAGCTGGTCGGCAGCTGTCTAAGGGCCTAATACAGATCACTAAACACTACCCATCTTGATGCATAACCTATTATTAGGAGAGAATGAAAGCTCTATTATGATTTTACCAGTGTTTTCTTAACACATTAGAGGAAGATATATTTTTGAGGAGGAACTAAAGGCACACTATGATATAAAGAGAATTAATTTCTCAAGCAAGATCTCAAGAACTTGTGAAGTAACATCTTGTATTCAGACAATTAGAAAAAATAATTGCTGGCAGACTAGAGGTAGGAAACTTAGATTTAATACAATCATTGCCCAGATTTAAGCTTCAATTTCCACCACACTCCTAACCGCAAAGTACTAATGAGGATATCACTGTAAAGAACTTAATATTAGATCCTTGTTATGATCAGATGGGTTTTTATGAATCAACAATATCTTAAAACAAACAGAGAAAATAAAAAATGAGGAAACAGAAAAATATAAAATCCAACTAACCTGTGACTCTGGGTATGCAAACTTCAATTTTGAATTTTCTGCTGCCCACCTCTTTATATAGAAAAAATTCCCAACCATAAAAAATTAATCACGTTATTAATTTTTCTCAAATATATAAAAACTCTCAAAACCCTCTCACCAACAACAAAAATCCTCCCGCCAACAGAAAAAATTTGGTGCCAAATAACCAACACATCCTATTTTCATCCAATTTTTATCTAAATTTTAGAACCAACTATAACGATTCGGTGCCAAAGACCCAAAACCTCATCTTCCTGAACCATTCCGGGTAAGAACAACCAGTTTTCTTCCGTTCTTGGGATTTCATACTAGTGACAAGTTTGAGTTTCATATATATTTTTAATGAATCAACTATGCCCTCTCTCCGAATTCTCTCTCCAACTTATCTCTAACAGACTTCGAATGTGGCATGCCCTCAAAACCTTGTCTTTCCTTGAACTTTAACTTTTGACAGATTTTGAATGTGGCATGCCCTCAAAACCTTGTCTTTCCCCGACTTCGACTTTTAACAGACTTCTGCATGCCCTCAAAACCTCGTCTTTCCCCGACTTCGACTTTTAACAGAATTATGCATGCCCTCAAAACCTCGTCTTCCTGAACCAGTCCTGGTAAGAACATCAAGTTTTCCTCTATTCTTGGGCTTTCATACCAGTGACAAGTTCAACTTTGGGCTTTCATAATGGTGACAAGTTTGACTTTCATATATATTTTTGATGAAATCAACCCTGCCCATGTTCAAATTCGACTTTTGATATCTGTCAGACTTCGACTTTTCCAATGTCGCATGCAATCAACCGTTTTACAAATATTCAAACAATTTTTTTTAAATAATTAAAATATTAATATTAATATTAATATTTATTATTTTAACTATTAATTAAATATAAAATCACAATATATTTAAAATTTAATTTTATGTAATATAATTAAAATGAATAAAATATAAAGATTGATAATTAATATTTTAATAAATTCAATAAAATATAAATATTGATATTTATTATTTTAATAAATTAATTAAGGTTCATATCAAATGTTAAATTGGTGTCACACAATATATGTATGTTAAGCATATTATAAATAAATTCTATATGTGTGTGATTATTCACAGTTTGAGTAGGATTAATGGTTAAGAGCATGTGTTTCCTCCTAAGAGGTCATAGGTTCAAAACCAGAGGGGGTAGAGTATGTATGTCTTCGTAGACTTAGCAGTCAAATTTCTATGCAGAGGTGGGTCCCTTGTCCCACAAACAAGGGGGTCTCATACACCAATTTGGTGTTTGGCTTGGTCGACGTGACCTTAAAATTAGATTATTATTATTATTATTATTATAACAAAGGTTCATACACTCTCCAATGGGAGTGAGGTTTGAGCAACACGTGGAAGGCGTATCGCATGAGTAAATACAAGTGGAGCGAGGATGAGGGAGTGTCACATCCTCGAGTTAGTGTGGCGACGACTGAGTGGTGGGGGGCGCGACGGGCGCCCAACTCGGGTATGTGCGACGGCGATGTGTAATGGGGACGCCATATTAGTGAATTCCCACCTTGGGCGCATCGTGTAGTGGTGGGCAGAGTCGTGCGTTTTGGCAGACGCAACGAGCGGCAACGTCAAACGGGTGTGTGCCCCATTGCGAGTGGACGAGTCAAAGGCGTCAGGCGAAGTCATGTTTTTGAGCTTGTTCGGTGTTATGGGAGCATTGTGTAGTGATTAGGCGAGCTGAGCGGGACAGGGCGCGGGCGGCCGATCAGTCGTCGAGGCAGATCAGGAACCCGTGGTGGCAAGGGGAATCATGGGAATGGTCACTCTGAGGTAAATGAGGGGCAGGGTATCCAGCATTAATGTTTCTTGGAAAAAAGTCATTCAATACTTATCAAAAACCTAATGGAAAGGGTATTGGACACAGCTGAGAGAATTTAAACACTGCAGATGGATTCAGAGAATCTTGTAGTGAAATGTAACACTTCGATATCAAAATTGCAATTTTCCATTTATGGCATGACACAATTAAAAATTATTGACATAAATGACTAATTCATATACTTGTTGTACTCGTCATATTTTTATTCTTGGACTATAATAGTCATTTACATTAATCATTATTAATTTTGTCACTTATTATCTAGTCATATATTTTAATCCTAGGCTAAATTAGTCATTTAAGTTAGTCGCTTTTAGTTTAGTCACTTATTATCTAGTCCTATATTTTATCCTTGGACTAAATTAGTCATTTAAGTTAGTCGTTTTTAGTTTAGTCACTTATTATCTAGTCATATATTTTATTCCTAGACTAAATTAGTCATTTTTAGTTTGGTTACTTAAAATTTCTCAAATTTAGTAGTAATTCACATGAAATAATAAAAGTGACTAACGTTTTTAGTCACCTGGTCATTAATTTCATCTTTTTTTACTAGTGTGACAACACCCCAACCCATAGTAGAACGAGGTGGATGAGAGAAAGAACCATAGGCCTACCTCTGCACTTGTGGGTTGAAGCATGCACACAACAGTCTATTTGCAGAACCGAAGTCCTCATTGGATTTTGGGCATGATTACACTAGAGGAGGATTTCTTAGGGAGGAATACGAAGTGTCGCACTTCAGGATTTTTGGAGCCTTTTTCAACTTCCATGTCTCCAAAGATGCCAGGAAGAAGCTAGAGTTGAAAACAGGTTTTGGGGTATTTTTGGGTTACACAAAAACTCCCCACAACTATTGTGTGTACTATCCATACCTCAAAATGATAGTTGTGCAAAGGGATGTAAAATTTGATGACGAGAAAGCAATGAAACACACTCTTGAGTGGGGGTTTGAGATCCTACCAGAGGAGGATCTCTTAGGTCTAAAGGAGGAACCTCAGTAAGTTGTCGAGAAACCACAAAATGAGTAGCATAGAGTGGAGACATTCACTCAATTAAAACCATCCATAGAAGGAAGGAAAATAACCAGGGAAGCTAAGATATTTTTGTAAGATATGAGGTGGAATGTGGGTGCTCCTTCAAATTCGAATAGGAAGAGAAGGTCACCAGATCGATACACTAGCTACTTGGCCTTGATGACTAAGCTTATAGAGACTGGGCCATCCTCCTTCGAGGAAGAAGTAGAGAAACTCATATGGGTTGATGAAATGGTGGAGGATTATGAATCCATTGTAATAAAATTGTTTTGGGATGTGGTCCCAAGACCTGCGAACAAATCAATTGTGGGTTCGAGATGGATCTTCAAGGTAAACGAGACAATAGAGGGAAGCATAGAAAGGTACAAGGCTATATTTGGGCCAAGGGGTACTCTCAGGTTGAGGGGATTAGCTATGGGGATACCTTTTCTCTTATAGAAAGGTACTCATGCATCAATTCAATTCTTCCTCTGGTTGCACAGATGGGGTGGAAGATCCACTAGATGGATGTGAAAAAAACATTCCTCAATGGAGTATTGAGGAGGAGGTGTATATATAGAAACCAGAAGTATTCGATACTTTTGATCAATATTCTCATGTGTGTAGACTCAAGTGTCTGTTGTATGATCTCAAGCAAGCACCTCGTGCGTGGTACATGAGGATCGATAGCTATCTCACCAATTTGGGCTTCACCAAAAGTGAAGCAGATGCAAACCTCTATCATATTTTGGTAGAAGGTAAATTGTTGATTATTCTATTATATGCTTATGATTTGACTATATCTTGTAAGGAGGACCTTACAAGAGAGTTTTAAATGAAGGACATGGGTCTCAGGCACTACTTCCTTTGATTGGAAGTGTGGCAAGTGTTGGGAGCCAAACCTACACATCTTTTCCTTCCATTTTATCCTATTTCCTTTATCCATTTGTACCATCACTACAAGGAAAAAACCCTCTAGAGGAGGTTATAAAGGATGTTTTTAGTGTTATATAATTGACCAAAATTGTCAAAAAAACATTTTCTACAACATTCGTTTATGGTTACGGAGGTTTTGGCAGAGCTTTTAACGGAAATTCAACAAAACTAAAAAAACTGGGCGGCAGGAGGTTATTACGGATGTTTTTTTCATCAGTACGCTACTAAGGTTTCAACGCACCGGTGCGTGTCATCTAGATGGTGGCCCCGGGGTGGTCAAAGGTTCCTGCGCCGGACCGTCAAGGTATAAAACCGCACCGGGCGCAGTGTTGGTGATACAACGCACGGGGCCGTACCAATTGGTCTTGGGATTTTTGCGGTGCCCATAGGTTGTCTCAATGCACCAGTACATAGACTTATAGAAATGCATTGGTGCACCCTATCAGAAAAACACACCAATATTTATAATTGGTATTGGTATTTGTGTGGTGCCCATACGTCATACAAATGCATTGGTGTGTAGTATCAATAAAAGCACTGGTGCGCAGTATCGCACAAACACACTGAGATTTTTAATTGGTTTTGGTATTTATGTGGTGCCCATAGGTCATAGAAACGCACCGATGTACAGTAACTAACACGCACCGGTGTTCATTTTGTATCTTTTAGAAACATCGACCTGTGACAGTGCAATTATTGTGATTTTTCTAAATTCATTATTCATCAAAAGTCAACACATTTTATAACAATATTCATATTAATTAAATTTTTATTAATGCATTTGAATGTGATGTTTGAATTAATTTGTTATATCAATCATAATTATTATGATTTTTTAAAATTCATTATTCATCAAAAGTCGACACATATATATCTTATAACAATATTCATATGCATTAAATTTTTATTAGTGCATTTGAGAACAACAATGGAGAACGCAATAGAATAAATTAAAACGTACTATATATATATATATATATATATATATATATATATATATATATATATATATATATATATATATATATATATATATATATATGTCATACAAAATGGGATAGTTATACAATGTCTTGCTTTGGTGCCAAACATAGTGATCATCATTCTTCGCTTGAACTGATGTCACTGCTAGAGCTACTTCCATGACTTGGGTTATTTTCAGGAATTTTTTGTTCATGGTGTTGATTGTTTTCTTCTTCTTCACCTTCCATCTACAAACATAAAAATAAACTCAAATGAGTGTATATACATTGGTGAGAATAATTAAAATTGAAATATTAAATAATATACATCAATGTAAATCGAAAATAAAAATGACGTACCATATCAACAATTGACTCATAAACTATACACATTCTTTCAAAACCATGTACCATGCCATCTTTCAAAATTTCATCTATTGGCGTAGTTCCATACTTTGTTTCCTGCAAGTTTTATACCCCATAGAAAATCATATATTTAATATAAAAGATTTTTTTGTTTTATTAATTATAGACGAAGCTAAGTAAAACAAGATCGATAGATGCTTACAAATTCCACAATTAATTTATGATATGCCAACATATACTCACAACCCATATTTAACCCAATTTCAATCAATTTGTCTGATGGTTCTTCTTTGTATGTTAGCACCTGTTTGAAGACATTCAATGATGATTTTTGTAAAACAACTTAAAAAATACAAAATTAAATCTAGTTAATTTTTTATAAGGAAGTAACAATTACTCACAAACTTAGATATCAACCCTTTTCTTCCTTGTCGTCTTGTTTTATGTGCTAAATGGGTTCCATTTTCTTTTCTTTTCTGCAAGAAAATTCTTGAAAATTAATATTTAATGCTAAATTGTTTATTTATTGTACCTAATGATCGAAAAATTCAATGATTACATATTATATTTGAAGCATGTTGTTGTTGAGATGGCTCCTCTTTCGATGCAATTTTGTTCATTTCTTTGACCATCTCCTTGTACACCTTTTTGGACATTCCTACTGGCATATTTCTAATATCAGCTCATTCATCTTTTGAGATTTTCATAATCTTCCTGAAAATGTAACATGACAATAAAATATTTAATTTTTATATTGATATATGAAAAGTAAATATAACAAAAGTGATATTTATAAATAATTCTAGACAAACATTCAAAGGAATATTACTTTTTCATTCCTTATTTTTTGTTGTTGTGCGTTTTTGTTATTAAAAGTCTGACATGTCTCATTGACCAATTCTATGGAAACTCTTCATGTATTTTAGATAAAATTTGGTTCTTGGAATCATTGGATTGGTTTTTGTATTGTAAGTGGAAAGAATGTCTATACATTCGTTCCACTAGATCCCTCAAACTTTTGTAAAAAAATTTCCCCCTTTCGTTAACCTCTAGCACCACTCCAAATGAGCTAAGGAGCAATTCATTTTCATTTGCATTTTCTTTTTTTTTCTTTTCTTAGAAAAACATTCCTTTTCTGAGTTGTTGGTCCCTGTAGAACATTAAACAGATGTGAATTAATAGACTCTTTGACACATGTTATCTAATAATTTTAAGTATATTATTAATGAAAATTAAAAAAATAAACTCATACTGGATCGATAGTATTTTTTCATTCACCCCATTCATCCTTTTTCAATTTTTCTATCAAGCTTTTAAGCTCTCTGGTCCTAGATCGAAATAATCTTATCGAGCTTCATCATTTTGTGGCTCTGCATGATACACAGTAAACAATACATATTATTTAAACTTACATGTAGTTCAAAAATAGTATTTTTTGTAAAGAACTTGCCTTTTTTTCTTTTCTTAATGTGTTATCAATATTTTTGTTACTTGATCTCTTGCTAGCCATTTCTTTATCAATCTGAAACCTGTGCCATATCATTCATTAATATATTTATAAATAAATTGTCAACTTTTCAAGTAAAAAATAAATCTCAAGAACTCGGTGCGCCTTTCATGATGTACGCACCGACGTCGGTGCATTTGGGTATTATAAACGCACCGCACAAACAATATAATAAACTGTACAGTGATATCCTCATAACATAGCGCACCGGTGCCCTATTTTAGATATGGCGCACTGATTTTAAAAAATTGTTTTTAATTTTTTTATTACACAGTACTTGCACAGTGTGCTGTATAATACAACGCACCGGTGCGCTCGGTTATGCAGGGCACACTGATAAAAAAAAATCCATTTTTTTCAAAAATTCACGCAAGGGCCAACATGGATTGGGATCCGACTATGCAAGTCGTCCTGTGGGTTGGATGTCAATCTAAAATGAAAAGCCCTAATTCTGAAATCACAGAAACAGGGAGAAGAAAGGGCAGAAACAAAAAAAAAATGAAGGGTTTAGAGTAAAAATGGATAAAACTGCAGAAAAAGTAAAAAAACTGCAAAAAAAGTAAAAAAAAAAATCAAATTTAATCACGAGATCATTTGAAATTCTATGCTACAGGGTTTGAATCACCAGAGGTTTGGATTCTGATTGTCTGAATACTTCTGTTCGAACGTATTTTATTGCTCCACAGTGCTCTCATGCTCTCTTGCACCAGGTATGTCTCCTGCAAATCTCTGGCTGAAAATTTTAGCAAAAATTGTGAAATAATGAAAAGTTTTTATTATTTAAAGAATTTTTTTATGAAATTAGATTTTCAAAAATATTTTGCCACCCATTTTTCAATTTTGCTGCTTTTTTTCACTTAAAGAAAATAGAGTTGCATTTTTTTTATTTGTGTTTATTCGTCACTGGTGCGTCACTTAATAGCACTACACTGGTGCATCCATTGGTAACACAGCACTGGTCTATAGTAATTAAAATGCACCGATGTGTAGTAACTAGAACGCACTAGTGCGGTTATCTATACATTATCACTGATTTGCGATTGAGGCACCGAAATTAATTTTACGTGTGTACACCAAGATTAGACATGTTGGAAATGTACATTTTGCTGTGAAAATATTTGGGCCATTTCTTTTCAAAACTAAACCTCTTCTTCTTTCAGAAAAATAAACTTGAACCTTTCCATAACCTGCAACAAGAAAAGGTGCCCCATGATCAGCTTGCTGACCCATGATTTGCTTTCTCATTTGTAAGTTCCTCCTCCATCTTAGCATCCACTTTCCTCTTTTCTCCTTTATGCTTTCTATCTTGATCTTATCAAAATTTATACAATCTCTGTTTTATGAGAAACTGACCTTGAATGTTCTGGGAGAAATGAAAACGAGTCCTTCATTCTGTATTTGTTAGCAAAAGAAGACCAATTTTCGACTAGATGATGCAATTATTACATGTGGAGGCAATGGTTTCCCGTAGAAAATGAGTATAGGGTTGAACAGAGGAAATACATTGCAAAATGGGCTATTACATTAGCTTTTCCAATGGGAAACAGATTTGCAGGTGGAAATATGGTAGTTGCAGGTATCTATGCTTTTCTTCCCATAGAAATGGTCACTAAGTTTCCATTTATAATACAAGTAGACTTTTTACTGATTTCATCCAGAGAGAGCATCATTTTCAATAACAAATGGAACCAGGGAATCCTTAAGTGCATCTTGTTCACATTTTGTTCGGCATTTCGTTCTTTGATAAGTGCTAATTCACCTATACTTTCAAAATTTTGGATTTTTGGGTACCTTCCATGTGATATTCCTCGTTATCCATAAGACCACAGCTCAGACAAGTTAGAGATGACATTCAAGTTCAATTGAAAGCTGAAGATGTGATTTTATGCGACGTCAGCTTTTCCGATAAAATTTTATGTAAGCCAACCGAAGCTCGGAAAATACTCTCAGCTGCTTTTAAACACATTCTGGAGAATCTTTGCCTTCATGGGACCTACTAGCCCAATCAACAACGTCAATTGATCTTTCTCTGTTGTCCTTAAGGGAATGAGAATCCTTCCCTTCATGGTGCCTCTTGGCTTTATCGACTGCCTCGATTAATCTTTATCTACTGTCTAATATTTCCCTGCCATCCTTGTAAGAATGAGAATCGTTACCTTCATGTGATATCTTAGCTCGTTCAAGATACTCAATTGATCTCTCTCTGACATCCCTTAGCGAATAGGACTCCTTGCTTTCGAAGGACCATTTCACCTTGCTAGTCACCAGAGCGTTGATAGGTATTTCTCTGCCATCAACTCTACTCTCCCTTTCTCCATCATGGGACCTTTTAACCCTATCGCCAGCCTCAACCGAATGCTCTCTTCCAGTCTCAACCGAGCTTTCTCGACCGCCCTTCTCAAATTTTTCATAAACCTTTTCTTCTTTTGTACTCTATTGAGCTATGTAGTCATTTGCATCCCTGTAAGCATATTTTTCCATCTTTATGTTTGAATCACTCATTTTATCTGTTATAAACTTCTCAGTTGAAATTCAAACTCTCGTCTTTTCAAACCCTCATCTCCTCAAAAAAATTCTTTCCCGCGATTCGAACCCTCCGCTACTCCAATACTACACTTTACAGAATAATTTTTCCTTCTTAGAAAATATGTTTCAATGACATACCAGGTTCGTGCGAGGTTTTATTTAACCTTGTTCCGGTGCGCAAGGTTTTATAGGCGCACCGGTGCGGTTCGTAAGATCGCGGTTTATGTTTTGGCGCGGTGTTTTATGATGCACCGGTGCGTCTTAGTCCTAAGAGGCACCGGTGCGGAAGATTTGTGAAGCACCGGTGCGTCTTAGTACTAAGACGCATCGGTGTGGGTTATGATGATAAGCGCACCGGACGAAAAACCAGGAATCTTCGCTAGAAATGGCGTACTGTATAAAGTTTTTTTTTTTTGGTATGTAAGATCGTAATAAAATAATGATAATTCTAAAGTACATGAATTTATTTCCATTATTTTCTAAAATTTATTATGTTACAAAAATTCATATTATTCAATATTATTATTTTACAATTATTTACAAATTTACAAATTTACAAATTTTAATAAAATAATTTCACATTAATACAATTAAAATTTTACAAATATCTTACATACAATTACAATTACAATTTTACAAATATTTTACATACAAATACAATTACAATTTTAGAATTTTACATACAATTAGAATTAGAATTACAATTTTACAATTTTTCATATATACAATTACAATTACAATCATTTCAAAATAAATTAAATATTACAATTACAATTAAAATTTTACATTAAATATTTTACATACAATTATAGTTAAAATTACAATTACAAATACAAATACAATTTTACATACAATTAAAATTTCAATTTCAATTACAATCACAACATAATATTTAATAAATATCATGATCATTTAATATTAAATTAATTAATAAACATCATGATCATGATAGCTTCTACGACATGTTGCATCAGCTTGCACATGTCATGTGGCATGCCTCTCCACATCTGTAACAGCCTACCATCAGCCTATATGTATCTCATATGAGCGGGCCTGATGCCCGCCTCAACCATCAATGTAGTGACTTGGTCACCCAACTCCATCCTGTATCTAGTATCAAGTTGACCGCGCCTAGCAAAAGGCGGTACCGACGCACCAGCAAGAGCAAGTCTCTCTACACCGGCCTCCTGATGATCCTCGACATCTGGCATGCCCTGATCGTTATCAGGATCCACACCTGGATCATGTGGTGGTGTCGGCATGTCCTCGCCATCAAAAGACCCAATGTCTGAAAAATATATACAAGTACACAAAAATAATTAGAAAATGTCATTACATAAGTTAATAAAAACAAGTTAAAGAACATGTTAGAATAAATTTAAATAAAACAGTAATATTACCTCTATCATCGGGCGGCTCATCATCTGTGAAGAGTATGTTGGCACACCCTCGCCAATCCAATCCAGCATATGGACAGGGGACCATAATGAAGGGATGCATCTCATCAACACTGGCTAGAAACTCCAGTGCATCATGTGATATCCTCACTGGAAACACAGTCTCGCCCCTCTTGGGCATCATCTGCCCCCACATGTGCATCTGTGCCTCAAACATTGGCCTACGAGGCTGCCGAACAAAATTAGGCCTCGTCTCTGGAAACCTCTCAAAAAATAAACAAAAAATATCTGAAGCAAAAGGGAAGTTTACCCTCCCTTGTGCATGAGCATGACATCTATCTAAGGCTATACAGAACTGCCACAAAAAAATGGCTAACCACCTGACAAGTCGTGGCTCCTATACTAAAGAATCAACATAATATATAAGCGAGCAACTAATGCGTTTCCCATCACTTTTTTTGTGTGAAATGGTTGAAATGAGAAGTGACAGGCACCGCACCTTGTCACTACCAAATGCACCAATACGTAACTGACCTCCAGCGACCTGAAAATCTGAAGGAGACAGTACATTTGCTCCAATGTATCTATGGTAGTACACTAATTGACTCCCTGCTACATAGCCATCTAGAACCTTTGGGAACGAGGGAAAATCCACCCCTTTCCTCGATAGCCCTGTAATGAAATATATATCCTCCTTAGTGGGCATGTACCACTGGTTAGGACCAACCTGGAAAGCCTGTCAGTAGGCATACCACCTGTGGATAAGATGTCTCAAAAACACACCATAGCCCTTTACGAAAGTAGCTTCCTCATAGAACTTGAGGCCTACCTCCCTTAGGAGCCCCTGGGTTGTTGTTGTAATAGGGCGAGGGTACGCATCTCTCTCCCTCTCTTGTGCCTCCCACAGGCGAACCATGTCATATTGCTCCGCCTATTGTTGATTTTGTTCCCCATGTTCTCTCTGAATGATTGACATATTAAATAAAGAATTTTTATTAAATGAGACATGTATTTAGGAATATACATATACAATTTTAAAAAACAAAAAAAAAAAAAAAAACAGTCGTGCGCCACAAAAAACATTCATGCACCGGTTCCAGCGCGTCTTTTATTTATCGCGCACTGGGGGCGGTGCCCCAGATGATATTCAATGCACCGTACGCGGTGCACCTAAAAATTTTCAAAGCAGCGTTGACTATGTACGGTGTTAGGAGTGTGGTGCGCTGACTAAACTCTATGCCTCGACGCATATAGTTCTGTCAATGCACCAATCTCCTAATTAATTACATAGTCAATGGTGCGGGCTTTTACTAGGTCGCACCGTTGACCTTGTCAAAATGCCGAATGCGGTGCGCTGACAAACATTGGGGCAGATATTTCCATCAACGCACCACGTTGCCACTATTCCACATGGTCAACGGTGAGGCCAGCTAAATGATCGCACCGCACTTTTTTTTAAATTTTAAAATAATGCGATGTGCCTTTCGGTACCGCCCCGAAAATGGTGTGGGTACCGTTAGCACCGGTTGCAGTGTAGCCTGTAAATTTTACAGACAACACTTCTTACCAGTGCAAGCCAAACGGCTCGAGCGCACCACGCGATTAAAAAAAAAAAAATATTTTAAAAGGTTAATTTTAAGGTTATTTGAAATTATAATTTGTTAAAAAGCTTAATTATGTAAAAACAAGAAAAATACTTGTACATTTGGCTTTCAAGGAGGCATGTTGGCTGTATAATTTGCAAAATAAAATTTGACCACCATTTTGCAAAATGCAAGTTGGAGATTGGTGGGCAATGCACAGCAGCAGTGTGTGCAATGGGTGCAATGGGAGCACCGATGTCAGGGCAGCTCAGACAAGGATAAATTGTATCGGTGCTTGAGAGCTCTGGAGCACTAAGAAAACTGAAAAATGTGGTTTGTTGGCCGTAATTTTTTTTTTATTTAACCATGTTCCGGTGCGCAAGGCTTTATAGGCGCACCGGTGCGGTTTCTTAATACCACACCGGGCGGTTTCTGTTTTGGCGCAGTGTTTTATGACGCACCGGGGCGGAAGAGTTGTAAAGCACCGATGTTGTACAGTAATCCAACGCATTGGGCAGGTGTGTATGGAGCGCACGGTGTTCGGTGTGCCAATGTTTTGTGCGCACTGGTGCTTTCTCTTGTTGAGTGCACCGGTGCGGTTTTGGATGATAAGTGCACCGAGCAGAAAACATCCGCAAAACCCTCCACCCACCAATCTCCTCCAGTAACCTCCGCTAGAAATGGATGTCTGGGGTATTTTTATAAGGGCTTCCTCAAAAACATCCGCTAGAGGGTCTTTTCCTTGTAGTGCATTAACATTAAATCCATCTTCTAAAGTGCACACGTAAACCCCTCATTATGTATTTTTTGAGTATTTAGTCAATGAAGCACAGTCATGGGGATTATTACCTAAGAGGTTTACTAATTTAGTTATTTTTGCAGATTCGGTGGTTGGATGACCATATTCACAATTCCAGGAAGAGCTACTGAGTTGGCATCGCTCTCTTGGGTAGCGCTACAACGACACAATAGCTTCATGACCTTTCCTATGTTATATTTCACATCTATTTTTTTCTATCATAACAACCGTGTAATTGTAGGCACTAACTGCCAAGATTTTAGGAACTACCATTGTATCATTTGTATAAGAAATGGCATGAAGCTATGAATCGGGGGTTGTCTACTAAGGGAATTGAGATCTGTAACAGAATGTTTCATTCAAGTTAATGAAAATTATCTTTCTACATTTTTCGTGAGTCTGTGATTATACCGTAGCCCTGATCAGGGAGTTGGGCCCGCTCTCCTGAACAGGAGTTGTGTAAATTATGTGTGTGTTTAGTTTCTCTTACTGCATCGCGTATTTCTTTAATTGTTGTGACAATTAATTAAATTGATGTAATTCTTAATTTTCATGAATGCATTGTGAGTTTACAATTAATTGTTGTTGTTACAATGGTTTTTTGTCTTGCATAGCTTATCGAATCCATGATTAATACAAAACTACGTAATTTTCATCTGCATATATTTTTCATGTTAGCCTTGCAATAACCAACGGTTTCTGGATTGAAAATTAATGTGGGAAAGCATTGTAATAAATCATTCACACTTGGACACCAACATTTTTGCGTCGTTGTCTAGGAGGCTATCAAATGTGCAAGAACACAATTCATATTGGTCTAAGGATCAATTTCTCGTCATGGGGAGGGAATTTTCACCCTGCTCAAGGTCTTGAGCATAGTTGTTTTATTTATTTTCTTTCGTTGATTTCTTAGGCACCAATCTCTCGTCCTAGGCAGGGAAGTTTCACCCTGCTCCAGGTCTTAAGCGTTAGCTTTTTTTATTTCTTTTCTTTTTTTGATTTCTTAGGTGCCAATCTCTCGTCTTGGGGAGGGAATTTCTCTTTCCCTGCTCCAGGTCCTGAGCTTAAGGTTTCTTGATTTTCTTTCTTTATTTCTTTGGTTGTTTTAAACACCAAATCTCTCATCCTATGCAGGGAAGTTTCACCCTGCTCTAGGTCCTGAGTGTAGTTGTTTTGTTTGAATTTTTTTCTTCTCACCAATTGTATGAATAGAGATCTGAATAAAAGGGGTAGAGGAGGACCCCCAAAGAGAGGAAGAAAGGATTTAGGAAGGATTACCTATATCCAAGAACTCATCACAAAGGCTAAATCAGAATCATCTTTGTGAGCCATTGTCAGGGTAAGAACTCAGAAAAAATCTGAAGGGTTGTCTATTGTGCAACCAGTACTACCCGCAGTAGCAGAAGATCCCCTTTCAACGACAGAATAAGAAGTAGTAAGCAGGGTACCGGAAAAATAATTAGTCCTGTTGACAGTAGAAGGAGAGGAATTCGCAAGTAGGGGATCAGATGAATCAAGCATTCCAAGTGAAGAAGAAAAATATTTAAAGGAATTTGCGTCACCACGTGATCGGGGAAGCGTTGTCAAACAGACTCAACCCTCTGTTGAAGAATAACTTCATTCATATCCTGCAAAACCCCTTGAGGTCCTGAGTGAATATTGGAAAATTTTCATGTCACCTGCAACTTCCTCGATTGATTTCCCAATTGGGGATATTAGCGGTGATGCACCGATGAAGCCCATTCCTTTGATAACATTGCCTAATTTTCATGGGCTTTCCTATGAAGATCCAGATACATTCCTTTTTGAATTCGACATTGTATGTTGGGGGTACGATTATATAGTTGATGCTCATAAATTGAATATATTCCCTTCCACCTTAAAATGGATAGCCTTGCGATGGTTCATGGGTTTAGGGGGAAAACTATCTCCTCATTGGATGACATGAAAAAAAAAATCGTGGAGAATTATCAAGATTACTGAAAATTCCGTGACATCAAGGAAGAAATCTTTAAATTTATGCAGAAGAAATATGATAATATGGAATATTGTGTGGAGCGCTTCAAATATACTTTACAGAGGTCGGGCCATAGTAATCTAGATAAGGACATCTTGAAAATCATCCTTCTCCAGGCATTAAGGGAAGAATATCTAGATGTTTTGAACATAGAAGGAAAAGGGTATATACTGAAAGAAGATTTTGATAATATATGCGAGTTGTGAATTCAGTGTTTGCGAGGAGATGTATGGAACAAATAAGGAATTCGGTTATCGAAGACATCCAGTGGGGGAGTTACGAAGGCAGAAACTGGAAATCTGCTGGACAATTTGAGGACCAATATCTTGAGCACATTGTCTGCTCATATGGACATGTTGCAAGAAAAGCAGAAGAAAACGGAGTTGGAGAAGACCATGGCCATATTCTTCCCACAATGCAGGAAGAAACATCTGTTGAAGGAATGTCCATTAAACACTGTAGAAGCTTATGCAATCTATGAATAGATTCATTTAACCAGCTCATGCCCTTCTCTTACAGGATTGAAGGCAGTATTTCGAGGAGCTAATGAAGAGGTGGAACAACCGTATTTTATGGGATCTAAGAAGCCATGGCAGCCGCGGCCACCAAATATGAATCAAGGTATTCCTCAGGACATTTCTCAGTATTTCAGTAATTTAAATATTGGCCCTCATTCAGTACCTTTTTCACCTACATAGCCCAGTATTGTCAATACCCACCTTTGCATCAATGGTTCCCTCATACCAGTTCAAACCCTTCACGGTCCCAGAATTGGCGCGGACGTTCTCCTTTGGGACAATTTCCCCAACCTATTCCACAACAGCAGCTGCAACTGCCTTCTAATATTCCTTCTAGTAATCCGCCCCTTCATCCTCAGCTTCCCATCCAACCTAATCCAAATCCTAACAATAAGGGAATTTTACAAGCTAACACTCTCAACCTTCCTTCTTATAGCATCTCTACCATAGAATTTAATGAGATAAATCTGCAATCTGGGTGAGTAGTGAATGCACAGGCTTCACCTATTATTATCGAGCAAGTTGAGGATGAAGTCATGGAACCAGAACCAAAGGTATTTGTGGATAAACCAAACCAAGACACTGAAAATCATCCACCTCCTCAAACGACTATTATTTAGGGGCGTCAAGCTAATCCACATTATCTTGAAAGTATTAACCTGAGTAAAAAAACCCTCAAGTAGAGTTTGTCTTTTTAGGGGAACTGCAAAACTTGTTTGTCAAAATCCCACTACTTCAAGCTATGATGGATGTACCAATTTATGAAAAGACACTCAAATAATATTGTTCCAAAAATCCTCGAAAGAAATCAAGGAACCCGCTCACCATCCATGTTATGGGGAAGTTGTCTAACATCATGCTAGGAAAGTCTATTCCTGTCAAATATGGGGATCCAGGGAACCCAATCCTAATAGTAAAAATCAATGGGATTGATATCCAAATGTACTAGTATATTTAGGCATCGCAATAAATGTTATCACCTCTGAAACTATGCACACGTTGGGTCTTCAGAATATTAAACCAACCCCTATTGTCTTAGAAAAGGCAGATAGATCTACAGTGAGGCAAGTAGGGAAGTTCGAAGATATCACTATTTCAATCGACTCATGGCACTATCCCGTTGATCTCTTGGTATTACAAAGGCAGCCCCAAGCTGGTGGTAACCCTTTGATTTTAGGAAGGCCTTAGCTAGCAACTGCAAACCCCTATATTGGGTGTTGGTCAAGAAACATGGTTATATATAATGGGAAGGCCACAAAGAATCTCGTCCTTTATCCTCCTGCAGAACCAAGCATATCAGGGAAACTATCATCCAGAAGAAAACCCATACCAATAAAAGGATCAGAACCTGAAAAATAAGAACTCAGACCAGTCCTTATCATTGGACAAGTTCTTCATTTTAAAACAGAAACGGAGGATGATGCCATTAACACTTTCATCAGCGATCCCTATTCCATTTCTGACTCAACTTGCCAGATCCTAGAATTTTTCATGAGTTGTAAAACGCAGGAAACTATTGAACCAGAATATGAAATTGAAAACATACCTACAACTTCGTCTCATGATAGTATCCCCATTGAAATCGAACCAGGGAAAACGTTGAACATTAACCTGAATCTTTCAACATCCCAGACAAAATAGCTTCTACAAGTTCTTCAGGACCATAAGGAAGCCTTCGCCTGGGATTATACAGATATGAAGGGGATCCATGTTGATTTATGCACTCATCATATATACATTAAAGAATATTTTCGACCTGTGAGACAGCCCCAAAGAATAATGAACCCCAACTTAAAGAACATTGTCAAAGACGAGCTTCAGAAGTTACTAGATGTAGAATTTATTTACCCCATCTTGTATAGTCAATGGGTGTCCTCGTTGACTATTGTTCCTAAAAGGAATGGTAAGTGGAGGATCTGCATGGACTATAGGGAATTAAATAAAGCAACTCAAAAATATCATTTCCCTTTTCCATTCATTTACCAAGTCCCAGATACTTTGGTCGGGAAGCAGTTCTTCTCCTTCCTAGACAGGTCTAGTGGGTATAATCAGATCCAGATAGCCCCTGAGGATCAATATAAAACCACCTTTACATGCCCTTGGGGAACTTTTTCATACCGACTCCTTCCATTCGGTCTTTGTAATGCACCTGCAACATTTGAAGGGAAATGTTGGGAATTTTTTCTGATATAGTTGATGACAGTGTCGAGATTTATATGGATGAATTTACTCCATACGAGGACTCATTTGAAGAAGGATTGAAAAATTTAGAAAAGGTTCTCAAAAGAAGCAAATAGACCCATTTTTCTCTTAGTACATTCAAATGTCACATTATGAGGGAAGAGGGAATAGTTCTGGGACACTTGCTCTCGGTTGCTAGAATTCGAGTTGATCCTGCCAAGGTAGAGGTAATATTACATTTTCCTATACCTAAGAAGCCCACACAGGTACATAGCTTTATTGGTTGCGCTGGCTATTATAGACGTTTTATAGAAACATTTTCTAAGATAGCATCTCCACTCTTTCAGTTGTTAACTAAAGATGCAGAATTTGTGTGGAAATATGATTGTGAAGTGGCGTTTGTGAAGATCAAGGAACTTGTTTGTGGGGCTATGATCTTGCAAGTTCTGGACTAAAAACTCCCATTCCACATCCATACTGATGCCTCTCAGATAGTAGTTGGGGTAGTTTTAGGATAGCAGGAAGATAAGAAGCCACATGCAGTTTATTATGTCAACAAGAATTCCACTCCCGTTGAATTAAACTACACAGTAACTAAAAAATAATTCCTCACTGTTATTTATGCCATCAATAAATTTTGGCATTACATTACTGGATATCCTACTTTTTTACATACTAATCACACATCAATCAGGTACTTGATGAATAAACCTATCACCATTGGTCGCATTACAAGATGTTTATTGTTGATTCAAGAATTTGACATTACCATAGTAGACAAATCAGGGAAGGATAATGTAGTTGTTGATTTTCTGTCTAGATTGGATACTAGTGATGAAGGCACACCCATAGAAGATAGTTTTCTAGATGAACATATTTTTTCAATTTCTACCAATACTCCTTGGTATGCATATATTGCTAACTATCTTACTACAAGGAAGGTGCCTCATCATTAATCATATAGGGAACAGTGGAATATTATTCATCATAGTGCATGCTATTCTTGGATAGCAGGATATCTTTTTCATACAGGGGTCGATCAGCAAATCTGACGTTGTGTAAGAGAGGATGACATCTATGATGTCCTAAAGGCTTCTCATTATGGGCCTTGTGGAGGGAATTTTGCAGATAAGCGGATAGGGCATAAGGTGTTACAAATGGGATATTATTGGCCCTCCATCTTCTAGGATGCAAGAGACAATGTCTAAAGGTGTGATAGTTGCCAACGGATGGGTCATCCTGGTTGATCAAATGAAATTCCATTACAACCCCAAGTAGTTATTGAGCCTTTTGAAAAATGTGCTATTGATTTCGTTGGCCCTTTTAACCCATATTCACATCAGAAATTTCATATTTTGGTTTGCACGGATTATGTAACCAATTGGGTGGAAGCCAAGGCAGTTGTGAAAACAACAGAACAAGTTGTTTTAGATTTTCTATTTGAAGATATTTTTGCTCGATATGGTGCTCCAAGAGAGATTGTTTCAGATGGAGGAGAGAAACTCACATCACATATGATAGAAAGTCTTATGAAGAAGTATGGAATCAAACATAGGGTGACATCTCCATACTATCCCTAGGAAAATGGTCAAGTGGAAAGCACGAAAATTGTATTAGAAAATATTCTCACAAATACTGTGGCAAGACATCATTGATATTGTTGAATATTAAAAGGAATTAACACACATAGAAAACACACCAAAAACATATAAACACAGACATGGCTGAAAAGGCTTGAGAGCCTCACTGCATTCCTCACATATTCTCATTATTAAAATAATGTAATAATACAATTAAATAGATGAGGAGGTTGTCTCAAGATAGTGCATCTATCTTTGAAAAAGTGCGTCTATCTTCGACAACTTGGTTGAGATATTCTCTAAACCACACACACCAATATAGGAGCTACCTAAACTAACTCCTAACTTAGAGGACCCAGTCTAGAGAGTTAGGAAAAAATTCCTAACTTTCAATATTTAAATTTATTTAATTTATTTTGGATTTATAATTATTTATGAGAGAGCCTAACATTCCCCCACCTTAATGATAAATCCAAAATAAGAATGAGGAACCACCTTCCAAGTTCTCATGCTTAAATTGTTGCTCCTCAAAAACACTGCTTGAAAAACCGCCAAAGATGGATGCTGAAAAAACTACAATCTGAAGAGACCATGAGTCAGCTACATGTATGATTCATCTCTGAATTTTGCTTGAAAATTCCATCACATTCCAAGCTAAAAAAGGATCCATCTTTCCTTTTCTTGAAATCAACATCCTTTGTCCACTTACAAAATTTGAGAACGCCCACTGGCGAATTTTCTTTGTCCACTGACAAAATTTTGAAGACGCCCACTGGAAAATTTGTTGATGATGTAAGTTCCCACTGGCTACTTGATGATCACCCACTGGCTGATGATGACAAAAAACAACTCATTGTTACTTGTGTTGATGTTGTTGAAAACTACTCACTACAATTGTCGAAAACTTCTCATTGTTGCTTTTGCTCTCGACCGCCCACTGGTGAATTTGTTGATGCCCACTGGCTGCTGAATATGCCCACTGGCTGCTTTGCTGATGTTGTCGATACTTTCAATCTGACAACCATTGTCAATTTCATTGACATTTTCTTGCCTTTGTCAGCTGAAAGGAGAGACAATCATCTAGAAATTATTTCTGAACTCCCCCCCTTCAAGTGTAGGAAATTTTCACTGGTGTAATCCTTCGTTCAACTGCATGAAAGTACCCTCTTCATTTTACTTTTGGTTTCAATATGTGTGAGTGAATCCGTTTGTAAAACTTATGCAATTTGTTGATTGTTGACGACCATTCCCAAGGATCAATCCATTCATAATCAATCATCAATCTCGCTGATTGATGTTGATTGCAGCAATTCTCTGATAAATTATTTGGCTTGCCACAATGGTGACAAGGATGGAGATAAAACAATGATCTTCCATATGACCTTCTATTGACAATGTGAGCATTTTCATTTGACTGCAACTTATTTTTACATGCATGTCGGTATGTCTGCAACTATCGCAGAATTTGTTGATGCGATTTGTTCAAGAAATCCTGCACTGACAAACTTAATGGGCTTTGAATATTCTAGGATATGCAAGTTGTCGTCATCTTTGACATATCCTAATCCTCTTCAATTTCTGTTACTTTGAATTTCTTCCCATGTCTTGATGATTGGTTTGGAAGAAAATTGAACTTGGACAACTTCGTCACTTGAAGTTGTTTGGATGAATGACTTAGAATTATCTTTATCTGTATGGTTCAAAGACTCGGAAGCATAACTCTTCTCTTGCAACTCATTTCTTTGTATTTTTTACTCTAGTTGAAGGAACTCAGTTGCTTCATTTTTCTGTTGTAGATGTCGTGAAATATCAACAAGTGGTGCTTTGCTAATTTGCACCATGTCTTCAGCACTTGATAGGATCAAGATGTGAAGAACTTGTAATAGTTGGATGTGTTTCGCCATGTCAGCTCGCTCACTTGAATTCAAGCTTGCTTGATTTGAATGACACACTCGCTTGATTTGAAATTTTCTTGACCTCTTGCTTGCTGAAACTTGTTTTGCTTGTTTCATGCTTACTGGAGCTCATGCTTGCTTGATGTAGACTTCAACTTTCTTGATTGTTGTTTGAATATTAAATTTACTTGCGTTAGAGTGGAACTCACTCACTTATTTTGATTGTTTCTTTAATGAAATCCACATTGGCTCGCTTGATGTTGTGAAATTTTTACTGAGTTGAAAAAAATTGCTTGAGTCAATACTCACGCTTGCTTGCAGGAGAGGTGAACTTGTTTTTTGTTTTTTTAGAGTTAAAACTCATGCACTCACTTGATTCTGCTTAAAGGAAGGGTGTCGAACACTGTTGAAAATGCACCCAAAAGACAAATTACAAGTTCAATCTTGATGACTTAGTTGAATAATTAATGTAATCACCTTACCAATTCAAATTAGGGTGTCAGTTTCAACCGAGAATGAACCCATACAATTTAACTTAGTTACAAAAATGTTTATCGACAATTGATACAAAATGTGTTTGTTGATGTCGATGTCATCTTGGCTTGGAATGCTTGATTTTGTAGCATCTTCAACTTGACTTCTTTGATTAAAAGATGTGATGTGAAGATCTCTTTATCGAGTTGATGATGTGTCACATAATTGCATTGTGTTTGTTTGTGCTTGTGTACTCCAGCTTGATTACATGAGCTTGATTAATTAAGTGGGATGACATGCATACTTAAGCTTTCTTATGTGCATGTAGTTGTGTAATTTTGTATACCATATTACAAGAAGAGTGGTTTCAGAAACTGGACACAAATCATGCACACGCATTCACTACACATGGTGTACCTAAGATCCCCCTATTCAATTTCGGGCGGATCTAGGACACAATCACCACAAAAAATATATATGCTTTATTAAAATTTGGAGTACAAAATCTTTTAGCTTCACAACATCTTCATGGAATCAAAGTTCCAGAACTTCTTAGAAGTAAAATGTCTTCAAAAATTGACTCAACCTCCTACAACAATGAGCTTTCCTTTGAAAAATCACTCCAAACTTACAAAAAAATCAGTCTTGTATCACTCCACATAATTAATTCAACTTATTACTCCAAGAATTATAAAAGTGAATCCTTATCACTCCAAAAAAAATCACTTCAATACTCTCAACTTTCAACTTTTCACTCCAAATTACAAAAAAATATTGTCATGAAAAACATGCACTATAGCCAAAGCATATAATATGAGCACTTACTCTACTCACTATCTCTCATGAGCTTTACACTCATACTATCTCTCCTCCCACTTATTAGAAAAAAAAAATTAAACGCTTCTCAAAAACTAAATATCATTAACAAAAATATTCCCTTTTAAGAAATGAAATTATGCTTTTGTGTGCCAAATATAAAGCTCCACTCATTATCTATCATGCCACTTATGATTTTTCATGTTCTTTATACGTATTCTCATGAAATATATAAGTTGTACCATTAAATGGCATACCTTCATCACAAATTGATTAACTAGTGGTCTTTGCACACCATTATTTCTCAAATGTAATTTTTACCTTATTAAATAACATGAGAGGAACCTTTGAAAATAGAGCATTTCAATGCACGTGACTACCAGAAAGTGTCATTCACGTCTTTTCATATGGCAATGATCACTTTCACATCTTTGCATATGATGATGATCACTCCCTAATGCGTTGGGTGCATTCACATGTTAAACTCTGGCTGGGTTGGATGCTTTCTCACCATCAACCTTCAAAATCTCTGAAATGTTGGTCGAGAATAGAATCCTTGATAATCACTTTCTCCGAACAGACTTACCAAATGTAATGTAGTTTTTTCTTTTTTTTCTTGTTGCTCGAAACCTCTGTCCTTCGAAAATGGATCTCTGGAGTTGTTCACTCATGCTAGCTTTCCACACGGTCTCCAAACATTGGTTCTATAGTTTATGCCAATATTTCACATCCGAGAATCGAAGGGAATTTTACATTGCTGAATACTAAATGAATTCATCAAACAAATTTCTGCGATGCATAATGGAAGAAGTGCTTTTCAATGGAGGCACTAAATAAAACCTGAACAATTTGACCCTCGAAATTTCGATTAACCTACAACAATTTCAGCGATTTTATGCCCAAAGGGATCTCCAAAACAACATAACTTATAGGTATATTGATATTAATGCCTAGAACCCATCAGAAAAGTGCAGAAGATTCGTTAAGTTCACATTGAATGACATTCTTCATAGGGCCGCAAATTTTATTGTTCCAAAAAATTATATACAGTGTTGTTAATTTACCCAATGAAATCAATCATGCAATTTCTGTGTGGAGCATTAATTTTTTAGAGTTATATGAAAGATGAGTTCAAAACGGAGGCCATCGTTCATCTTTAATGTAAATTCATCATTCAAAATATCATCACTTGGGAAATGCGAGACAACCTGCACAAAAAATTATCTACGAAGCACAAAAATAATCACGATTACCCCAAAGAATGGCTCAGAAGAAAATTCCAGCTATGTGAAGAGATGCTCCAGAGCTTTATTGGGCCGCAGATATTATCAGATTGGCACACCAATACCTCAACAGTTTGTAGGGATAAAAATTGTAATGTATTATAGTCCCAAAATTGCTCAACGTGTGGGCTTCGCAACGAACAGAACAACTCTAACTTAAAAATTGTTGAAATCCCAAACTCCTCTGATGTCCCAAACTTTGAAAATTCAATAGACTAAAATGAAGAGCAACGAATGGCGATTGTGTTGTCTAGGATTCCACCTAATATTGTCTCAGGAAAGATGAAGAGCAACAAATTCGATTCGTTTTCGACCTCCTTTTGGTATACTTAGTACAACTATACCCTTTTTTTGGATTACTTTGGGTTCTCATACAAGATCCAAAGGCATCATCGACCGTGTACCCTCATCAGATGGATAAACCACTTATGCAAAGTTTCTACTCTGATCACATCCATAGGTTTAGATTTAAAAAATGTTAGTCCACAACAGGATAAAATTCTGACGTGGGTTAATGAAACCGTGTAAATAGAGCCAGAAGTTTATTACTTTTTCTATTTAAAAATATGATGGGATGTATTTTGTTACTTCGAAATATATTTTACAGGGTACCTGGTAGAGGGCCAACTAGTAGCATCACACATATTGTTGTGGCCAGTGGAGCTTCTTCGGGAGATTCAGTCGATGACTGTTGGGGCGTTGCGGCCCTAGTGCTCAAAAAATCTTCAAGCTTTATCATCCTTTTCACAATGAATCACTACCATTCCTTTCTTTGATCCATGATTCAAAGTATCATAAGAATTACTTATTCCAAAAGATAGATTTCAGGATTAAGATAGAGGTGCAGGCATCCTTTCTTCCCGTAGACTCACACAAAGACTCAATCTGGCCTGACTTTCATTAGTTGGCCTTAGATTCGGTTTTGGCCATACTTGGCCCTTCCTTCACTCCACTCCACGCAAATCTCAGTAGAGGTCTCAGATTCCTCACATATTATACACACATCCAGAGGTCATTATCTCCTCTAAATGATTGAACCTTCAGTACTCAATAACGCACAGCTTCAAGGCATGGCTCTGATACCACATGTTGAATATTAAAAGGAATTAACAAACACAGAAAACACACCAAAAACATAGAAACACAGACATGGTGGAAAAGGCTTGAGAGCCTCATGGCATTCCTCACATATTCTCATTATTAAAAGAATGTAATAATACAATTAAATAGATGAGGAGGTTGTCTCAAGATAGTGTGTCTATCTTGGAAAACTTGGTTGATCTATTCTCTCAACCACACACACTAATCTAGGAGCTACCTAAACTAACTTTTAACCTAGAGGAACAACCCAATCTAGAGAGCTAGGCATAAATTCCTAACTTTCAATATTTAATTTATTTAATTTATTTTGGATTTGTAATTGTTTATCAGAGATGCTAATAGAGATTGGGCTAAAAAACTTCCTGAAGCTCTCTGGGCATACAAAACAACATGGCGAAATACAACAGGGTTTTCACCATTTGAGTTGGTTTATGGGAAATCCCCATTGTTTCCAATATAATTTGAGATTAGTACACTCATAACATCTCTTGAAGTAGGATTAGATCTGTTAGAAGCCCAGAAACACCGATTGGAATAACTAAATGAACTGGATGAAATTCGCTCAATGGTTGTTCAGAAAATTGTTGCAATTCAATAGCAGAGAACAAAATGGCATGATAAATTTATCAAGAATAAGGTGTTTCACAGAGGGGATTGGGCATTACTCTATGATTCTTTCTTTCAGGATTTTAAAGGAAATATTTGCTCTCGTTGGATGGGACCTTATGAATTTGATGTAGTGTTTGATAATGGAACTGTCAGACTTATCACAATTGATGATACACATGCTTATTTCACAGTAAATGAACATCATCTGAGATTGTATCACTTCCCAGCTTCTAAGGATGCCTTCATCAAAAATCTCTCTATAAAAATCTATTTTGAAGGTTGTTAGTGTAGAGAATTCCTCCTTTGCATCCTTGAATTTAAAAAAAAAAAAAAATCCATATATACATATATATATATATATATATATATATATAACACGGTTACTACTCAATTGTGTTTTTTTTCTTTTTTTGCAGGAACTAGTACTGGTGTGCAATTATGCAAAGATTGAAAATTTTCTAATTATCTAGTGTTGTTACTCCTTCGATGTTGTTACTCCGGAAAATTTTCTAAGTGTCCGGTTTTGTTACTCCTTCGGTGTGGTTACTCCTCTGGTGTTGTTACTTCGTAAAATTTTCTAATTATCCAGTGTTGTTACTCCTCTGATGCTTTTACTCTGGGAATTTTTCTAAGTGTCTTGTGTTGTTACTCCTTCAGTGTTTTTACTCTTCCGGTGTTGTTACTTCATAAAATTTTCTAAGTATCTAGTGTTGTTACTCCTCTGATGTTGTTACTCCGGGAAATTTTCTAAGTGTCTGGTGTTGTTACTCCTTCGGTGCTATTACTCCTCCAGTACTGTTCCTCCGAGAAATTTTCTAAGTGTATGGTATTATTATTCCTTCGATGTTGTTACTCGGAGAAATTTTCGAAGTGTTTGGTATTATTACTCCTTCGGTGTTGTTACTCCTCCGATGTTGTTACTCTGTAAAAATTTCTAAGTACCCAGTGTTGTAAATCATCCAATGTTGTTACTCCGAGAAATTTTCTAAGTATCCGTTGTTGTTACTCCTCCGAGGCTAGTACTCTGCTGAGGTAAGTCGCCAGGCACGTCCACGATCGAATTTTGTGGATTTGATTAAAAATTCCATTAAAATGACGTTGACATGACTGTGGACGGTCATCTATTAGTTGGGGGGAGGTGTTTTCATAACTGAAACAGCAGCGTAATCAAATTCTAATAATGATTTTCCGATTTCATCATCAGAATTTGTGTCGATAGTACATTCCATGATTCTTACCCCATTTCACACAATTATTAAGATGCATCAGGACTAGAGATAAGTACGTTTTGTTAGTTAAATAGTCCTTTCCAATCCTCCGAATTAATTACCATCATCATCTACCATAATTTTTCTTATTTTCCAAAAAATCACCTTTCGTATTTTATTATTACCACATTTCATTTTCTACCATATTTTCACCACAAGAATTACCTGCCGATACAATAGTCCTCTACTACTCCGCAGTGTTTTAATTGAGCTATAGTGGAATGGGTGGACTGGATATGAGACACGAACTAGAGAGTACAACTCTGGCTCGCAAAAATGTAGCGATATGGCAGGCCTTTGTAGATGCAGGCTGGGATGTGTGTTTTGACAGGTTGCAAGGATTTGACGAAACAATCACAATTGAATTTTCATTGAACCTGGAGGGAAATCACTCTAGAGTGCGGGGTTTGGGAATTGATGTCATAGAGGAGGTCATCTCAATAGTCATTTGACTACCACAGCAGGGGCAGAAATGGTTTTCTCATAATTCCCCTTTGCCAAAATTCCCATAATTGTTTTTAAAAGCTAGGAGAACAGCAGTTCAGAAGGGAAGGGGATATGATCATAAATACCTATCACATCCATGGGGCCAGGTGGCATGCTTTGTGATTATATATATAACCTGTGAAGGGCGAATCGCCACTCTGTTTAAATACCATTTCAAGCTCTTAGCACATCTTCGATTTCGACAAACAGAAATTCACTCGCTAGATATTCCTTTCTTCCTATGGAAAAGTCTTCAATTGATGGCACAATCTACCCATCGCTCCTGATAGGTATTAGCGGTCCTTACAAATCATGGGTTTTTTCGGTTATTGGTAATGCATGCACTGGCTCAAATCCCCGTGTCTTGATCACAATTTATTGAATTATTAGAGGAAGAACTTTAGGTCACAATATCTTCAAGGGAGGAGGACTAAATAGAAGAAATAGAAGTAGAGGAGGCCACAGTAGATGTTGCCACACATGAACCATCATCTCCTGTTGGTTCAGTAGAGGAAGAAATAATGGACACAAAATAAAATATAGTTGATGTTGTCATACAAGAACCAACATTGCCTATGGGTTCATTTGAGACGGAAGTAGTGGAGATGGAGGATGAAGTCGATGTTGTTCCACAGGAATCAGCATCAACTGATAGTGCACAAAGAGGATCGTTACCAGTCAGGGGATTGGTAAGTGGTGATGTCACACAAGAACCAACACCACTTTTCTAAGAAATTTTTTAATCTGGAGCGAGCGGTGGTGCCACACAAGAACCACCAACACTAGCTCAGAAGATCCATGGAATTATAGATGAAACAGGTCCTGTGGTCGGCACTTCTCCACAAGAACCAATGTCAACTACTAGAAAGGTAGACGATACAGAAGGAATCTTGGTCCAATCAGCAAACAAAGAAGTTGAAGAGAAAGAACCTGACACAAAAGGCATGGTCGGATGGAAATTGAAGAGAATGTTCCTCATTCCTCGTTTCTTTCAACCTTACCAAAAGGGGCAAAGAAAATTCATTCTCCTTGGCATTCGGTGGAAGAAAGAGTTGGTCCTCCAATTCTAGAGTTTTTTGGAACAATTTTGGATACAATGGTTGGTACACTCACTTAAGAGCCAATTCTTGTTGATACATAGACAGAGAAGACCGGAAAGTTCAGCGCAGAGATAAGAGAACTTGTGCTGACGGAAGGTAAATATGAAGAAATGATGGTCGATGCTACCCCACCAGAAGAAATTGGTCTTACAGAAGCTAATCTGCGGGGTTAGAAAACAATTCTTAAACCTTTAGAAGAGGACCTTGCAACAGAACAAGTGCAGGTAGAGGATGTCAAGGGCGCTACCCAAGTGTCTGCAGAAATCCCTGAGCCAGAAATAGAAAATGAAGAGATTGCTCCCCAAGTGGAGGAACAAATCAAAGAGGTCAGGGTGAAGGAGGAGTTGGTTGACATGTTTGTTGATGGAAACCCACCAAAACCTGAACCAGCTACAGGACCAGCTGAAGAAGTCGTTGTTAAGAAAGAAATTATAGAGCAGTGTGCAAAAATAAGACCCCCTCTCAAATAAAGGTACCAGCTTTAATTTAAGGAATTCATGAAATTAAATATGGAAAATCGTAAGTTAAGAAAGCGGGTATCATGTTTACATAATAAAGTGAGAAAATATAAGGGAAAAGCTACAAATCCCAAGGCCGAGGTTGTCTCGTTAGCAGTACAAATAGAGGACATTCCTACGACCTCTACTTCTGCACAGACCGAGCCCACTAAATTTATGTTCGAGGCCCGGGAATTATTTTTATCTGCTGAAATTCAGAAATGGCAGGTTGTTGCATCTTGTCTCTAGCAAGGAACAATTACTTTAAAGGCCCACCAAGAGTAGGTAAATATATTCCACGAGCAAGCAACACAGACCATTACTGGGTATATAGACCAGTTGGATAAAGAGAAACAAAATCAGGAGAAGAAACAGAAAATGATTGAGAGTTTAGAAGAGCAGGTGTGAGTATTGAAGGCTGACAAAGAATAAATGTTTACCTTGAAATAGTAGGTAATGGCTTTCCAACCTCCTGATCATAGTTATGTTTTTTTTTTCATGAGAAAATTCTTTTCTTCTGTCTAAAGAGAATCTGTACTGAGATTAGTCATGAAATTGAGGATCTGATACAGTTTCTTTATATCCTAAGGATTCACGTTTTCATGAGCCAGCATTTGATGTGCGAATTTTACATGCATGATTGTTTCTTGAGTCATGATCATACCTTTAATCCAGTTTCATTTGTGGGATATGTCCAATTTAGAGCTCTTACCTCCTACACCATTAATAAAGTTAAGTGGGAAAAGGCTTTCGACACATTTGAAGAAAACCAAGCCATGAAGCCACTTGTCCTAAGAAGGGAGAATGGTCAGTCTATGGCCATTTAAAACAAGCATGCCACCTTTTTACAGATTGAGGGACGTAGATCACAAATGTTGGAAACACAAAAATGGTGTACTAATTGATGTACTAAACAGGTGGTCACTTTTAAAGATGAGGCTCGGGACAGCAGCCAGAAAAGATGGATGTTGTCATCGTCATCCATCAAAATCCGAGAACCTTTTGGGGCCCCTAAATTTGCATGAGAATTAGAGAGGTTGCCACGTTAGATTGCATGCATCCACACATGCGGGGTCTAGTGGATGGGTTTGAGGTTCCAATTTCCCCTAATTTCGCTGCTAGAAGATCAATATACTTCGACTTATAACATGGGCAATGATTGGTGGAAGGAAATTCTTCTGTCACATGGATATAAACCCCCAAGGATAGAGATGACTGGGAGATATGACCTTTCTCAGCTTCACGCTGACCACAGCCGCTCCAACCCAGACCTGCGGAGGCGACGAGATGCATGAGGACATGCAGAAAGACCATTTGGGGTGAGATGTTGGGAGCCAAACCTGCACATTGTTTCCTTCCAATTTATCCTATTTCATTTATCTGTTTGTACCATTAACATTTAATTCATGTTCTAAAGTGCACAAGTAAACCCCTTGTCAAGTCTTTTTGGATTATTTAGGCAATGAAGCATAGTCACGGGGATTATTATCTAAGCAGTTTACTAATTTAGCTATTTTTTCAGATTAAGTTATCGGATGACCATATTCGCAATTCCGAGAAGAGCTGCTGAGCTGGCAGCGCTATCTTGGGCAACGCTGCAACGACACAATAGCTTCTGGAACTTTCCTCTGTTATATTTCTCATATAGTTTTTTCTATCATAACGATTGTGTAATTGTAGGCACTAGCTGCCAAGATTTCAAGAACTACCATTTTAATCATTTGTATAAGAAAGGGCACGAAGATTTGAATCGAGGTTTGGCTACTAAGGGAATTTAGATCTATAACAGAACTTGTCATTCAAGTTAATGCAAATTTTCTTTTTTCCTTTTTTGTGAGTCTGTGATTATACTGTAGCCTTGATAAGGGAGTTGGGCCCGCTCTCTTGACCAGGTGATGCATAACTTATGTGTGTGTGTTTAGTTTCTCTTACTGCAACGTGTATTTATTTAATTTTTGTGACAATTAATGTAATTGTTGTAATTATTAATTTCCGTGAATGTATTGCGAGTTTAAAATTAATTGTTATTGTTATTTCATTGTTGTTACATTGATTTGTTGTTTTGCATAGCTTATCGAATCCACGATTAATACAGAACTATGTAATTGTAATCTGCATATATTTTGTACGTTAGCCTTACAATAACCAACTCTTCTCAGATTGATAATTAATTTGGGAAAGGTTTCGAATAAATCATTCACACTTGGACACCAACAGCAAGGAGATGGGTAACTGCTTGCCTCTTAGGGAAATTATGCCAACAAGATACTTTAGAAGTACCGCATGGAGAGTTACAAACCCATAGAGACACCTCTAGTGACCAAATAGAGGAAATAGGATGTCACTTCAGGTGAGGACTGGGATGCTACTGTTGGTGGGCCCACTAATGTATCTTGTGAACACATGGCCAGATATATGCTTTGCAATAAACCAATTGATCCAAGCTATGGTTCAACTGACCAAATTATTTTGGAGAGTAGTTAAGCATGCCCTACTATACCTAAAAGGCACCACCCAGTTTGGACTATGGTACAGACAGAGAGAGGGAGTAAAGTTGCATGGATTCATAGATGCAGATTGGGTGGGAAGTCCATCATACTGAAAGAGTACATCAGGTGGAATTTTTATTGTTGGGTCATTAAAATTTTCTTGGTACAGCAAGAAGAAAATATCTATGGCACTCATCTTGGTAGAAGAAAAATACATGGCTTCCAGTCAAGCAACTTGTGAGGCTATATGGATGAGAAAGATACTTGTTGGATTATTGGGTCAAATGATGGATCCAATTGTGATCTACTGTGATAGTCAGAGTTGTATCAAGCTATCTAAAAATATTTATTTTCACAATCAATCCAAGCATATAGATATATAGTATCACCTTTTACGGGACTATATGCAGAGACAGATAATGTTGTTTCACTTCATTCCGACAGAGAAATAAGATGTTGAAATTTTGAAAAAGGCCTTGTCAAGAGGGAAGTTCGAGTTCCATAGGTGCAAGATAGGGGTGGTTGATATTATTTTTCTTGTTGAGAGGGAGTTTTGAAAAATGCAGCAAGAAATTCTTAATTTTATTTTTCCTTGACTAAATTGAGAAAATTCAAATTTCCACATCAACAGACAACTTGGATGATGTTAACTTGAGTGGCATGGATTATGTCACCTATTTTACTCAATAAATTCGAGTTGGGTGAGTTAGAGTTCAGTTAAGCATGTGTGATTTCTAATTTGTAGTAATCAAGGTTAATTATTTAAGTTTTTTTTTCAATTAAACTAGTTCCAACTGTTAGAAGAACTAGTGCAGAGTCAAGTTGTGCATCTGGACCTCAGTCAAACTCAGTGATCATCTAGTTAACTAATCAATCCACCCAAAATGGCTAGTGCATGTTGATAATTCGAGTTACCCAATTGAGATGGAGATTCCAAGGCGTTGTAACATAAATTATAGTCTATTTTTTAGTGTACAGGTGTTTCATGCAGTAAGATGATCACCCTGAAGGAATTGCACAATCAATTGGGGAATTTCCTAAATAATAGGGGCCTAATTCCTCGAGGAATAACACAAGGAAATAGGAGCTCAAGACAAGGGAGAAAATGGCTAAATTTGGGTCAGAGGCCTTCAGTGAGTAGGGATATAGGTTGTGCACTTGCATGGTGAACTCAATTGAGAAAAGAAATTTTAATACATCTCTATTGCACCTAATTAATGCAAGAGGCATTGGGGTTTTTAGTAGATTTTTTTTCAAGATAAAAATACGTATTTCATTTGTGTTATTTATTCGTGCATTTCTTAAATTTTTGTTCTATATTGTGAATTAATGTCCACAGAGAAGTAGATTCGGTTTTTTATTGTGATTTTGATTAAAACTTCATGAGCAGTTGCAAATCTACAACATAATTTCTACATTTGTAACAAATTGTAATGATAATGATGGTGGTTGTAATGATAATGATGGTGGTTCATGTCCAATGAGAATAAATTTGATCTTCTATAATTTAAGAAAGATAAATAATTACTTATATTTCTTTACAATTGCATTTTTATGTTAGAGAGTTGAAATAGAAGTTTTCTTCAATGAGCATAATTTTGATTGTTTAAAATTTTATGAAACTTAGCATTGTAACACATATTTTGAAATAGTAAAGTGGTGTGATTGTATGTAGGAATTGATAAAAGATAGTGATATTCATCTTCAACCCTTTGTGTCACAAGGATGCCAAATTATTTCCATCCATGGATCTCTAGGAATTGTACATTTCCTTAACCATGGAGCTTGTGAGAGTTTGTTCTCATTTTAAACAATGCCCATTTTATTCTCCATGGTAGTCAAAATAAAGAGATATTTTTTATCTTCTAGATTAGGGTTGATCAAGTCCTTATACTATATTAATTTTATTTTATCCTATAATTTGTTGTCCTACAATAAATTTTCTTTAAATTTAGATGAATAATATTTTTAATATTGTTTTTATTGCACATAGCTACCTCTTCATTGATCCCCAATTGATTTATTTGAGACATAGCATCCTTATTTGAAACCTTCTTTAGCCTTTTAAATGTTATGAAGTATGTTTTCTTCCATGTTATTTATCTAGTTCCCATATTAGAGTTTGAAGCATTACTAATTTTTCTTTATATTAACCCTTTTAGATGGATTGCAATGTGTTACAACTATCCGTTTATTTTGTGGCATTATAAATTTGAAGGATGGTTCAAACATCTAACACATATTCTATATAAAATTGGATATATTACCCTCTCTATTGTTATCCTTAGTTAATTATATTTTACTATATTGAAAGAATCAATCTACAATTTCAAAAAAAATAGTTTCTACCAACATCTTGAGATCATGGGGCATCACTCCAATATTCAAAATTATTTGATTTGAAATGGATCCTCATGAATAAACTTCTTGATATGAAAATGGTTGATTTTCCTCTTGTATATTTTGTAGTAAGCATGACATTATCTTTTAGTTTCACTTTGGTTTTTGTTGACAAATTTGGAAGTGGAAATAAACCATTATAAAAACTTCCTTTCTAAATCAAATCCTTTAAAAAATGAAGGATACAGTGAAGTATCATCCATATGGAAGATGGAATAATAACTTGAGATCGTGATAATATATATTAGAGCTCAGAGAGGGAAAACTACTTGAATATTAGTGGACAAAGGAGACATAGAGCCTATCCTTTATGAGTGAAAGTGTCTTTAAGTCACAACCATCTACAATTCTTTTTTATTGAGCGAAAGAATGCACAAAACTTGTTTGTATATCAACACTCTATAACTATCTCTTGATCCTAATAAAATTTCTATTAAATGTTCCATTTATAGGGTCAAATATATTTTAAATGTGTTGAATTTATCTATGATTATTGATTTTCATCTCCTTTAATTTCCATTATTGTAGTCTAGACATGTTCTTTTCAATGATCATACTCATTTTTAATTACACAATAATAAAATTCATTTGCTAGAATTTACTATATAGTTATGATTTTCCCCATTCACGATTCAATTAAAATGACTCACTAATAATACACTTATTGTTGTCCATTTGAGTTTCTTAACACATAACACTATTATATGTTTCATATTATCAACTAGGTTCTTTCATTGATTAATTATTTGATGGGATCACTAATTTGTATACTCTACTAAGTAACCACATCCTACAATATTTTGGTGTTAATTTATCCCTAATTATAAAATTGATGGAATCAATTTCCCTTTCAAATAATATTTTAGGTCAAAATCATATACCAATCAATTTTTTTCAATCACTGGCATGTGAGATATCTAGGGATCCATGCAAATCATCGTGTAATTTTCATTTGAAAATGTTCCCTATATTATGTAATAGTAAAATGCATCAACACATGTGGTTTTTGAATTAGCTCATTAACAATCACTTGGAAGAAAGAATCAAAAAATTATAGGGATGAATCACATCCTCAATCCCATTCACAGGTTTCTTATTTAGCTACAAATATTGTCATCAATCATATGATAACTGGTGTTATCTATAGTCATATGCATGAGGGTTTATGATTGTATCATAAGATGATAAAGAATTATGCAAGAAATTTAAAAAGATAAAGTGAACTTGGTTATTGGCTTAAGCATAGGTCTTGGAAATTCCAAGTAATGAAAGATCAAAAACTAATTTGAAACAAAGATATGAACATTAAATATGCATGAAATTAGATTAATGATACTATCCACGGATTTTATTCCACTATTTGACGTTAAAAATTATTGCATTAACATCTAAATAAAGAAACAATATATTAATAGGGAATAATTAAAATCACAAGTCGGGGAGACAACCAGGATTTTCTTGTTGCACGAGAGCATGATAGGGCTTTGGAGCAGCATGGCCGCCGCTAGGGTTAAGATTTACTTTGCTGCGAATGCGGACAAGGAAAATGTAGGTCCTGCCCATCTTGCTGCTGCCGATTTCACCAGAGATCACGAGGATGCAGTGACTGCTGCTGATACAGGGTTTCCCACCACTCTTGAGAAGATCACAGAGGCAGCTCCTTGTGACCTTCAGACTTGGTTCTCTACTAAAATACCCTCTGCAACCGTCGACAGGGAGGTGGGAATCAACAAAATATTCAAGATACTCTCCACAAATTCAAATGCAGCGCTGGCCGCGGCACAAGCAGTTGCCCCCAAACGCAAGAATGATGGGATGCAGCCTTGGACAGAGGATAATACTCTTCCCTGCACAGGAAAAAATACCGAATACGCCACTCTAGAGGGCCTGCAAACGATTTTCTCCGCGGATCTGCAATCATGGGGTGCTGAGGCACCGAGATCCTTTGAAAAATCCCAGACAAGCCTCACGGATCTAGGAATAAAAGGTTCTTGCTCGGTACAGGGTCAGCTCTACACTGGCAGGATGGGGCTCTCAGGTTATCACCTCCCTTCTTTCCAGATCCAGATCACGCTTCTATCCGGCATAACCATGTTGCATTGGGTGCAAGCTACGGATTTAGTGCAATATCTCTTAAACAATCTCAAACGCAGATTGGGGATTCCATCGAAGCTCCACAAGTTGCTTCATAAAGGTAAACAACTTGAAAACCCTTTTCCCCTCTCTTTTTACAGCATTGATAGAGATGCTTCGGTTGTGCTTAACCTGCGCCTTAGGGGAGGAGCAGCTGGGCAGCCATCCTCTTCTCCTGCCTTCTCCTATAAGGATGTGGTTCATGCACAACCACCCAAGAAAACTTCTCAACTAGTTGAGGCTCCCAAGCCTTTCCTTGTGGACAAGATGGAGGAAGTCCCCTCTATTGAAATTTCCCATCCATCACTGGATGAACAATTTCAGATATATGCAGAGACCGCCATAATTTGCAGGTTTAATGGCCTATGGCCTCAAACAGCAGATATATATCAATGGATCCATGCTAATTGGACAAAAAACTACAAAGTCTTCCTTTGTTCAAAGGGTTTCTTCATAGTAGCATTTTCTTTCAGTGAAGATTATCAGAAAGCATTAACAGAAGGCCTGTGTTTCTAGGGAACAGCTGGGCTATTTCTCACCCCCTGGTTCCCAGATTTCAACCCCTCTTCAACAGTCATCACCAAGCTTCCCATTTGGGTCTGTCTTCCGAACCAACCGGCTCATCTCTGGCACTTCTCGGTCTTCCAAGGGATTGGGAATGCTCTGGGCCGCTTCCTGGCTACAGATACCTCTAGAGGGGAGAAAGGAATTAATACCTATGGCAAAATCTGCGCAGAAATAGACTTAAGCAAAGGACTACCTGATCAGATAAACCTAAAAATTGGGGACATTCACTGGACACAATCCTTGGATTATGAGAACACTGCATTCCGGTGTAGACATTGCCATCAGACGGGGCATCTCCAGAACACATGTTCCAGATTCCCCACCAAAAAGAAGAATACTGGCAGCAAATCGAAGTCCAAGAGTTGGAAACCATGTGATCCACCCCCCATGGATGATATAGAATCCTCCAACTCGGATGAGGAGGAAATGGAAGCGGAAGGAGAGATGGATAAGCACCCAAAGGTCACACCCTCAGCTAGCCCTGAGGATCCCTCTGCCCCTCCGATCCCACAGAAACGTTCGCATGAGTCTTCTTGCTCAGATTCAGACAAGGAGACTCCTTCTTCAGTGCAGAATAATCTACAATTGGCTCCTGCCCAACCAAGTCACAATGGTTGGGTCAAAGTCAGTAAGAAGAAAAGGAAAAAATGTTGTTTGGAAGTCTCTACCCACTCTGGGTAGTTTCCTTTGTATCGCTCTCTATTTTCTGTTATCTTTGTTATCTTCTACTCATTCCATGGTTGCTTTTGGGGATCGAGGTTGATAGTGCATCATTTCCGACCCCCTTGATTTTTTTCTTTTCTTATTTGCAAGCTCAAATTGTACTATATGGTTTTTCCTTAATAGAATTAGTCTTATTTAGAAAAAATAAAAAATAAAGAAACAATATTATTAAACATAAAGAATCCATATTAGTAAAAAAATTTGGATTCTTAGTATGTCAATTATTGATAATCTAGCATCCCAATAGGTTTTGAATACATGTGAAACACCTACATGGTAGACATTTTTAGGCAATACTCAAATAGTGGATATCGTTGGCAACAAGATGTTGACATTGATGTCAATTGTGGAGTCAACCTTGTATTGGAATTGATGTCAAACAGGCTATGGGAGCTTATAGATGGTTTGACTGATGTGCTCAAGTGGTCTAGAGGTGTACAGCCATTTGGATGCATCTGTGTAGGTGGCTTGAGCCAATAGTTGTTGATCTGGGTGGTGCAACATTTTGAATTCTGATTTGAACAAAATACACGTGACTCTTGTGTGGATAAGTCGTGTACATAAACCATCACATTGACCATCATCGGTGACAATCCCATATTAATTCTATTAAATGATTAAAACAAAGGAAATTCATCAAACACTAACAAATTACCTCATCATGTTTCATTTTAAGATAATTAGCCCAATAATTGTGTAAAGTGATAATATTGATAGAAATTAGATAAAAATGTGAATAATCATAGGGAAAAATATGGATTAGATACGGAAATTTTTGGTCCTAACACAAAAACACTTAGAAGGTGAGATAGATGAGAGTGGGTATGCTATGGAAGTGATCTTGGCGTAGGGAGGAAGGTTTGTATGTTACAATTTTGAAGTATTTCATCAGGTAGTTCTTAACTAACCTACCTATGACAAGGAGCCCTATGCCATAGTGCAAGTTGTGGAGAAGTGGAAGGTTGCACTATCTAATGAAAAAGGAGATAGTAATCCACACCGATCATCAACCACTACAGTACTTGTAGTCCCAGAGTAAGCTAGAGTAAACCATGAATTACAAGTGGATGGGGTTTGTACAACAGTTTCATTTAGTGATCAAGTACAAAAATGATAGCATAAACAAGTTGGTTGATATTCTTTCAAGGCCACCCACATCAAAGATAACAAATTTGGTAACCCTAATGCACATGGATCCATTCACCCATGATGCATACAAAGAGGCATATTCAGAGGATGAGGACTTCAAGGAGGTGTTTCAGTGGTTGTTGAGTCAAAGTCATGTGCAAGATGGAATTAGCACCGTTGAATACCATATCCAAGATGGGTTACTCTACAAGTTCGATAATCTAAATGTTCCTAAAGGTGAGTGATTTTAGTTGATTAGAGAGGCTAACACCTCCATGGTTGCAGGGCACTTTGGTGTATGGAAGAGAGTGGCCAACTTGCATAGGTATGTGTACCGGACCAAGATGCAAGAACATGTAGTTAGGTTCATGATAGGATGCATGCTTTGTTGTACCAGCAAGCCTAGTAACATGAAAAAATGTCTATATCATCCCTTACCTATACCCACTCGTCCTTTGTAAATAATTTTCATGAAATTTGTGGGAGTTTTACCAACAATCAAGAAGGTACATGACCACATATTCATGGTATAGGTTCATCAAGATGTTTGTTCTAATGCCTTGTAAAAGGACCACCAATGGGAAAGAAACAACAATTTTTTTCTTTAGATAGGTTTGGGTGCACTTTGGGATATCAAGGAGCAACATTTCAGAGAGGGACATGACATTTCTCTGTTTATTTTAGACTACATTGTGGGAGAAAATGGACATGAAGTTGAAAAGGTATACAACTTTCCATCCTCAAACAAATGGGAAAACAAAATTATTCAACAAGACTATGGCGTTGATTTTTAGGGATTATTATCAAAATCTTCCATATACTTGTTATCAAAAACTAGTATATATACAACACTCTTATAACATATCAGTCCACACTTATACTAGTAAGTCCCCATTTGAAACTTGTTTTGGGCATTTGTTTCCTTCGCCTTTAGATATTGCATATGGGAAGTAAGGAGGATTGACGGAGGATATTACATGGGATGCCTTGAGGGTTGAAATTTTATTTAGAAGATCAAGAAGATGCATATACAAGTACAGTATACACTACATAAATCTTAGGAAAAGTACAATTCCAAGAATAATCGGCACATAACTGATAATTCGTTCAAGGTGGGAGAAAAAATATGGTTATAGTTGAAAAAGGAGATGATACATGGTCCTAGTAAGAAAATCAAGGCTATGTGATACTGTCCCTTTTATATATTTGGAAATATGGGAGATAATTCCTATAGACTCATTATACCCCCATACATATGAATTTAATCAGTTGTGAATGTGGAGAATCTAAATATCTATGGTCCTTCCATTATATATATGGAAGAGTAATGAGCCCTGCCTTATATGGAGTATTTGGCACCACATGCTCAGGAAGAGTTGACAAAGGATACCATTTTGTAGATGAGGTCCATAACTACAAGGTAGGGGTAGCATGACCTTTGGAAAATAGGGTTGAAAGGACAACTTCTATGCAAAGATAAATGGTACACCTGAGATAATGTGGAGGAAAAATTTCCTCACCTCATTCAGTAGAATATTTTGGGGACTAAAATCCTCCAAAAATGGGGAGTTGTGATCCAAAAAGGATAATTATATTGTTTTTCATCCATATCGATACTTTTAGAGTGGAAAAGGGGGAGGAATAAACTTCTAAAACCATTTCTACTGTAGAAATTATACAAAAAGCATGTATATCATGGATTCAATATGATATAACGATGTACTAAAGTTAAATATTGAATCGCTTCTACAAATCAATTGTAGAATTAAAAACACAATCGCCAATCACATGAAGCAAAGAAGAATCAATCAAACCAAAACACAGATAATTTCCTGGGGAAAGCTTGTTGCTCAAAACCCCTCTATCATATATTGTATATTACACAAGGAATCATGAAACAATTACAATGCAATTCTTATCACAAGAATCTCCTACAATCTACCTATCGTCTCACACTGATCCAGAGAAAATTGGGTCAGCACTTAGCCAATTCCCGGCCTGTCTTCAGCCTGCCTTGCTCACGCAATCCCTGATGAATGCAATCCTTGTTCTTTAGGAATTTCAGCCTTCCTCAACTACGCTGAGTATCATGGGCATCCTGTGGTGTTTTAACTGCATCTGGGTAGCCTGCTAATATTACAACTGATAGTTAACTTCCCTTTAACCTTTGTCTCAATTGGGTCTCCACTGAAACTGACATGCATGCAGCTAATAATAGTCAGTCATCAGTGGCATGTTATATCACTTATTGTGAATTAAATAATATTTAATTCACTTGATATTTCACTAGTGCAACTAACAGTTACAGCTAATCCAATTGACTTTAACTCACTTAACTGAGTTAACTGATTTCTCATGCATTAAACTCATGCACTTAACTGCAACTTGAACTCTAAAACACATAGAATCACTCTGCATGCCTCACCAACCACCCTCAAATCTAAATTCATGAGATAACTGAGTCTATCACACTCAGTTAACTATTACAAGTGTTTATGAGATAAGATTACAATTGATTGTCAAATTTAATTAATGGAAGATTAAATTAGACACATTTCCAATTTATTAAATAAATTGTCTTGCACACTAATGTATCGCTAGGACCCATCATTACATGACCTGTGGTCCCACACTAGTGTAGGTGTTGTCATGTTTTTTCTGGATGCCAATTTGACTGTTTCTTGTTGCAAACTTCAACACTCCCTCTCAACAAGAAAGGAATGTCCTTGCATGCGACATGCAACACTTCTCTAGTGTTTCTCGCATATGCAACTTTTGCATGCAACACTTCTCTAGTTTTTCTTGCACATGAAACTTTTTCATGCAACACTTATGAAACTGAATAGCCTCCAAACAATTGAATCAGTATAATGCATCTATCATGCTATTCTTCTAAATCCTAGTACCTATAGCACATGTCTACTGGATTCTCTATGTTGTTGACATCTGCATCCATTCGCTCTGCACTGCTGCCAACTCTTATCGGCGCTCCAATATACGACACTTGTCACTCTAATTTTTTTCCTCCTAACATCTGACTGCATCAATCTAACTAATCCTGCTACTATTGTACTATGGGCTCCTCGTAGCCAGGCTCAATCCATGGGACGCACCATCTCAATTAACCCTGCCCAATTTCTTCTATGGATCATATCTGCACATTGCCCCACCTCACACCTAGAGGTATAGCTACATGTACTCCCTCTTCCTTTCTGGCTCAAAATTTCCCCCTCCTGGAGGTATCTTCTTGAGTGGACTCTTCCACTCGATCTCCTCTCTACTTCTCCAATTGTGGCCGCTCCACAACACTCTGAGACTGCTTCTGAGACTGCATGTTGAGAGGCTCTCTCTCAACCACCAAGGTATTGGAATATGTAATTCCTACTTGTCTCAGTTGTGACTTTCTATGTATGGATTCTGTTCGTATTCCATAGGAGTTAGCTAAATCAAGGTTCCTTGTTTGGTGTGTGTTTGAGATATTCTCTCAAATAACTTATTTTGCGTCCAAGATAGTTTCCCTATCTTGAGACAATACTTTGTGTATATATGTAACTATATTTGATTAATAGAATGTAGTGTTCATACTTAGTTTCTAAGTTGGTATCAGAGCTCGTTTGGGCCTGGCCTTGGCCCCTCCTGGGTCAAGGGAAATAAATACATTTGTGTATATGTGTCCATATTTATATTTCTTGTTTGGGCTTACTTCTTGTGGCACCCATATGTTGAGAAACACCCATCGATGTCTACAAGTGGTTGGTTGTACTCGGTGAAGGTTTGAATCACAACAGTGTCATTTAGGCTAGACTCACCGAGATCACCTGTTGTGACGCAATGACCACTGCCATAGGGACCTCCGTAACTCGATCCTTCCCATAACCTGACCCTCCTTCATATCCCGTTACTCCTCCATTATGATTTCCATGAGTTATCATGGACCGCTAGGCCTCCAAAGCCTCTGAGCAGCGAGGGGTTTTTGGTAGCATTGGTGGCGCCCATTTGGGCCACTTTCTGCAACAAGGTCATGGAAAACATCTGAGTCGTGTCAGTTTTATTATTCTGTTGTTACTAATGGTGGACTGATGATGGTTTTGGGTGGCTAAAAATAGCTGGAATTTTTTTGTTGAAAACACGATAGGTGCAACAATGGTAGCAGAACTAGTACTAGTACCCATACTGTCATTTCATCCTCTTTTCATGGCTCTATTCAGTTCAGAGAATCTGGGAGAGGTATGTGTCACTTGCACGCTTCCCTAGATTAAAAATCTTGCAAATATGGTCGATGTCAAGGCCGGTGCCATAAAGATGATCAAATTTGATCAAATCAAGATCGAGGCTTCCAAGTGAGTGCATCAGTTTAAGTTCCTCGCCGGGGAAATTTCTAATTTACCATCTGATTTCCTCAGAGGTGTGCATATGACAACACTTCCATGCCCACTTATAGAAAAGGATTACGTAGCAAGTTCACTTTCAGCTACGGTTAGGAATCTGACTTTGCAGCTCGATTTGATTTGAGATCGAAATGGAGAGTATGTAAGACTTTCATTAATGGAAGAAAATTGTTCCCAAGGTTGGCTAGTGACTGTGATATTGGATGTGTTGAACAAAGTTCGTGTGCCTAACTCTCGTGGTCATTGAAGTTCCAAAGCCCCTTATTTTTGTGATGGGGCATCTTTCTTATAATGTCTGATCAAAATCAATTCATTGATATATTTTTGGTCGAAAGGATTGAATGGTTGACAATCAGTGTAGCCAACTATTGTCACACATTTGTCTTTTTGTTGGAAATGGTCATTCCAACAATTGACAGATATATTTGTAGGAATGATTAACCACCAGATGTAATTAATACATGACACTAAATATGGAAGCATCATAAATTGGAGGATAATGGACAATCGAGTTTGTGTGATTTTTTCGAATAAACTCTTGATGATGATCACATACATTTATTAGTAAGCATTTCTAGGTTTTTTTTTGTAGTGGTATTTTTAAAGTATGTACCTGGTAACTCCAAGAGTTGGAGTGTTTAATTTAATCCTAATGAGACATATGTATCCCCATGAAGTTTATGGTAATCTCAAAACCACTTTGTAATTATAGGTTTGTATTTAGTCGGAAACCATTTTGCAGTTTCGGTTTGTGGTGAGCCAGAAACCACGTGTAAGAGTGAAGTGGACTGAAAATAGGTTTGTGCTAGTGTTCACCCACTGATGAAAGAGATATATAAGAGATATCTACTGTCGGTAAAAATTTTCTGATGAAGGAAGAGATATGAGACAGATCTACTGTCAGTAAAAGTTTGCCGATGAAGGAAGATATCTGAGACAGATCTACTACCGGTGAAAGTTTTTCGATGAAGGAAGAGCGTGGTTATGGGTAATCCAATAAAACCCACGTTGGAGGGGGATTTGTAGATACAGGTACATGTGTGCATTGATAATGGTTGACAGAACCATGTATGCAAAGGACATCCTACGAGACTAGCGCTTGCAGCGGTTGGCACCCATGCATTCCGGTGGATGGTTTCTCCTTTATATGGACATAGACATAACTTATTTTTTTATGTTTGACCACAACTAGATTTTTCAGATTGATATCAAGACAAGTAGTCATTAAGGGGGTGTGTTGGAAAATGTAATTCCTACTTGTCTCAGTTGTGACTTTCTATGTACGGAGTCTGTTCCTATTCCATAGGAGCTAGCTAAATCTAGGTTCCTTGTTTGGTGTGTGGTTGAGATATTCTCTCAACCAAATTATTGTGCATCCAAGATAGTTTCCCTATCTTAAGACAATACTTCATGTAAATATGTAACTCTATTTTATTAATAGAAAGTAGTGTGCATGCTTAGATTTTAATTTTCTCGCATATTCAACTTTTTCATGCAACACTTCTCTAGTGTTTCTCGCACATGCAACACTTCTGAAACTGAATAGCCTCCAAACAATTGAATCAGTGAATGCATATGTCATTAGAGTATTCTGACTACTGGTACTTACTGCACATGTCTACTGGATTCTCTGCATTGTTGACATCTACATCCATGCAGTCTACACTACCGCCAACTCTGATCTGTGCTCCAATATCCGACATTTGTCACTCTGATTTATGTCCTCCTAACATCTGACTGCATCAATCTAACTAATCCTGCTACTGTTGTACTGTGGGCTCCTCGTAGCCAGGTTCGATCCATGAGACACACCATCTCAATGAACCCTGCCCAATTTCTTCTTGGGATCATATTTGCACATCACCCCACCTCACACCTAGAGGTATAACTACATTTACTCCCTCTGCCTTTTTGGCTCGAAATTTCCCCCTCCTGGAGGTCTCTTCTTGAGTGGACTCTTCCACTCGGTCTCCTCTCCACTTCTCCAATTATGGTTTCTCCACAACCTTTTGAGATTGCATGTTGAGAGGCTCCCTCTCAACCACCAAGGCACTATCCTCTCCTTTTATCCTCAAATATTTGCATGCATACTTTACCTCAAGTGCATGCAGGTTCTTGACTCGCACATATTGAAATTGTCTTATCGTCGCAAAATTTTCTAAAAAAAGAGTTGATTTTAAATTGACAATATCTCCCTCATCCGAGCTCTGATTCGACCGATTGTTTCTTTCAATTTGGGTATTTTTTCTCAAGGAATCCAAATATGCTATTTTTTTTTGAAAATTTTGCATCAAAATTTTCAGATATTCTCTGCAAAATCGCACGCCCAAATAATTCCTGCTCTGATACCATGTAGAAAATATCTTAACACGGCTCTGATACCATGTAGAAATTATACAACAAGCATGTATATCATGGATTCAATCCGATCTAACAATGTAATAAATTTAAATATTTAATCGCTTCTACAAATCAATTGCGAAATATAAAAAAATATCTCCAATCACATGAAGCAAAGAAGAATCAATCAAACCACAACACATATAATTTCCCGAGGAAAGATTTCTTCTCAAAACCCCTCTATCATATATTTTATATTCCACAAGGAATCATGAAACAATTACAATGAAATTCTTATCACAAGAATCTCATGTACTCTGCCTGTCGTCTCACATTGATCCAGACAAAAATGGGCCAACACTTAGCCAATTCTCAGCCTGTCTTCAACCTGCCTCGCTCACACAATCCCTAATGAATGCAATATCTATTCTTTAGGAATTTTAGCCTTCCTTAATTGAACTGAGTATCATGGGCATCCTGTGGTATTTTAACTGCATCTAGGCAACCTGCTAATATCACAACTGATAGTTAACTTCCCTTTAACCTTTGTCTCAACTGGGTCTCCACTAGAACTGACATGCATGCAGCTAATAATAGTAAATCATCAGTTGCAAGTTAGATCATTGATTTTGAATCAAATAATATTTAATTAACTTGATCTCTCACTAGTGCAACAAACAGTTACAACTAATCCAATTGACTTTAACACACTTAACTGATTTAACCAATTTCTCATGCATTAAACTCATTCACTTAATTGTAACTTGAACTCTAAAACACATATAATCACTCTGCATGTCTCACCAACCACCCTCAACTCTAAATTCATGATCTAATTGAGTCTATCACACTCAGTTAACTATTACAAGTGTTTATGAGATAATATTACAATTTATTGTCCAATTTAATTAAGGGAAAATTAAAATAGACACATTTCCAATTTATTAAATAAAATGGCTAGCACACTAATATAATGCTAGGACCCATCATTACATGACCTGTGATCCCACACTAGTGTAGGTGTTGTCATGTTGTTTTTGGATGCCAATTTCATTGTTTCTTTTTGCAAACTTCAACATATACTAGCAAGATCCAGTTTGGAAAATCGAGGTATGAAACCTTCTGGGACCATTTTGAGGCATTGAATGATATTTTTTGGGGGTAAAATGTTTCATCCTATTGATAGGCAAGGTTTTTCTGCCAACAGTTAGGGGATCTCCATGGAAAAATAAATTGACTAAACTCTACATTTTTTGGGATAAGATTCTCATCTGGTATGTGGGTCTGAGTGCCACCATGTTGCTTCTAGATTTTTTTTGGATGGGATGACAAACAAACATTAGAAAAAAAAAAAAAAATTGACAAATACAAGTAGCTCTGTGGAAACTTAACATATGAGATGTTGTGAACATGAAAACAACTAAATAACATGACACGAATCTTAAAAGAAGCAATGTTAACAAGAGTTCAATTAAAACACATGTATAAAAGGAAATATTTGTTTATCAATTATGAATCAGTTCTTAATCGATAACAAACATGAAAGACTTTAAAATCATACAATCCCACATATGATATGTGCTTAAATAAAAAAATTAATTTGTTAAAATAAACACATGGAAACAAACATATACCATCATATCCCCACAAGAAGAGTCTCATCATGTTCAACAACACATGTAAGTAATTTCATGCCTAGGCTCAATTAGCTTTAAACATTAAGTCGAAATATTCACAACACCATCACATGAAATTCCTATAGAAATAGATTGAAATTTGCAAAGTTTAATGAATTAAGACTGAAAACAATAGACATGAATTTCTTCTACTCAATCTGTGAAATGGAAAACATACAATAGAAACACATGCAATCATTCAATCATAATGAGCACAATATTTTTCTTGGGGAACCCAACTAGGAAAAACACCTCCTCTATTTGTATTATATAAGATGAGAAAATTGAGCTATTAAAATGACAACTTCAATCCTTGAAGCTCAATTTTAACTATAATACCAATCTCCTTCTCCCAAGTATGCTCTCAAAAATACTTAGCCAAATATAGGCCTCTTGCTCCTTCTATTTACTTGCACAATTCCTGAGGAAATTAGCTCCTAAAGAAAATGAAAATCTCCTATTTTCTTGCGCAATTCCCAAGAGAAAATCCTCACATTCTATATGAAAACAATGTACACTCACTAGTATACAATAATGATTACATTGATTCATTTTTCCTCCGCTTAACTAGGAAATTTGAATTCCATGTATGACTAGGGATATTCTTAGTAAATTGACTAGTTAACTTAGATATCAATGAGTTAACAATAGTTACAAAAAAATCAACTGAAATCCTACTAACTCTATTCATGACTAGAGCTTAGATAACTGAGTTTCACTAACTATAACTCCATTATATTTCTAGATCTTAGCAATCAACTCATGCACAACTTTACTTTTTCCCTACAAACTTGAATTGACTGACTTAACTAGGTGACTTGGCCATGTCACTCTTTCTAACTACAACTCAATTCATCCTACTAATGTGGAAATTAAAGTTTCTCCATTTGACTAAGGAACAAGTCAAATGAAACCTTATATTGCTACAGTTAACACTCCCTCTTAGCAAGAAAATGGTTTTGAGAAACCCCAATCTTTCTCTTTTATAACATGAACTTTCATATTGACAAATCCTTTGTCAATATGTTTGCATATTGCTCCTATGTAGGAATGTACTATAACATGACAATCCTACTCTGCACACAATATCTCAGGTGATGATACTTTATTTCTATATTCTTGGACTTGTGATGAAACATTGGATTTTCAGAGAGTTTGATACAACTTTTATTATCACAGTGGATCAAATTATGCTCTTTCACATGACTGAAGAGACCAAATAGTTTATTCCTCATCCAAATAGCCATGCATGTTTCTTGAATAGCAACCATATACTTGACCTCTACTGAGCTAAGTGATACAGATCTTTGTTTTCAATTGTACTAAGAAACACTTGTTGACCCAACACTGAAGATTTCTCCCGATGTGTTCTTCCTATTTTAGGGACTCCCTTCCTAATCTACATTTGTGAAGCCTTGGAGCTTCACTCCATCAGTATTATTATACCATAAACAAAAATTTTATGTGCCTTTGAGGTATCTAAGAATATGTTTTATTGCTTTCCATTGAATCTTGGAAGGCTCTCACATAAACTGACTAAGTTGATTAACTGCAAAATAAATATCGGGTTGTGTGTTCACCAAGTACATCAAGGACCCCACAAATTGTCTATATATAGTGCCATCTACTACCCCTCTTGTAGTATAGTCCTCTTTCCTCCAGTTAGTACAAATAGGAGTATCCATGGTTTTGCAATCCTGCATATGGAATCTCTGAAGGATTTTAGAGGTGTGCTTCCCTTGTCTAACAAATATATATCCATATCCTTGCCACACCTCCAAACCAATAAAGTAGTACATCAAACCCATATCCTTCATCTCAAAATATCTTGTAAGGTCCTCCTTGCAATACTAGATCAATTTTTCATCTCCTTCCAATATCAAATCATCCATATAGATAACTAAGATGAGTAGACTACCATCTACCATAATGTAGTAAATATTGGCATCTACTTCACTCTTAGTGAAGCCCAATCCACTGAGATAATAATATATGTGTGCACCAAGCATGAGGTGCTTGCTTGATACCATAGAGGGCTCTCATAAGCCTACACACATGTGTCTCCCTGTCAAATGTCACAAACCCCTCAGGCTGCTAAATGTATATTTCTTCCTCGACCACTCCTTTGAGGAAGGAAGTATTAACATCCATTTGGTGGATCCTCCACCCCATATATTCTTTCAATGTAAGTATGGTAGTGATATATAAGTATCTTTCCATGGGATAAAATGTCTCCACATAATCAATCCCCTCCACCTGTGAGAAGCATTTGGCCACAAATATGGCCTTGTACTTCTCAACTTGTCATCAACTCCATGTTTCACCTTATAGACACACCTAGAACCAATAACAAATTTTTCCTCAAGTATAGACACAACCTCCTCAGTATCATTCTCCATGATGGAGTGATACTCCTCCACCATGAAATCTACCCACACCTGCTGAGAAAATTCCTCTTCAAAAGAAGATGGCTTAAAATGAATTAACTATAACATCAGTTCCATATATATGGTATATCTATGATGATCTCCTCTTTCTTCGCAAGGAGCTAGGAACTCCAACCTGATCTTGAGCTTCTTGTACCAACCTCTATGCCTCCATGGTCCTCTTCCTCCCTTATATAGAGTGCTCTTTGTGAGAGGGTGCCTCCACTCAGCCTTCTTTTTGCTCATCCACATTTGGTTTCTCCTCAACATCTTATGGATATGAATAAGGCTCATCCTTTGGATCTAGAAGCTCCTCCTTTGGATCTAGAATCTCCTCCTATGGTGGTATGCTTAGCTCTTGATCTAGAGAGCTTCTCATGGTCCTCTCCTCATCATAGTCATCCTGAGTGAAGGCATATACACCCGGTAAATATGAGGTGTCTCTTTGTATCCTACAAATATCCCCCTCTCTACAGTAGGATCCAACTTTTTCCTACTATCTTTGGAGATATGGAAATATACCATGGATCCAAAAATGCAAAAGTGGGAGACATCTAGCTTCCTCCCATTGAAATCCTCTTCAGGTGTAATCATCCCAATAATTTTGTGAGGGCTCCTATTTTGAAAATAAACAATTGCAATGCAAGATTTTTCCCACATTTATAGTGGCAATCCATAGTCATGAAACATTTCTCTTGCATCCCCTACAATGCTTCTATTTTTCTTCTCTTCCACCCCATTTTGTTGTGGGTTGTGATGTCCAATCAACTCCCTTCTAATACCTCCTTGGAACATAGTTCTTTGAATGCATTAGATACATAGTCTCCTCCATTACTAATTCTCAAGGATTTAATTTTCTTTCCATTCTCATTTTCAACTAAGGATTTGAATTCAAAAAATTTTGAAGAAAGCTCATCTTATTCTTCATAAAATAGATCCAACATTTGCGGGAAAAATAATTTATAAATATCACATACTAAATTTGCTTTGCAATTGAGACTATAGAAAAAGGTCCACACACATCTAAGTGAACTCACTCCAATATGGCTCCACCTCTGCAATCTCGGCCCAGGAAGGAGGATTTAACATATTTTCCAAGAGTGCATCTGTTGCAAATATAATGTTGATGAAGGTTGGATTTTGGAAGTCCAGTGGTGATCTGCAACATAATTTTCAAGCCTCCATGGTGTAGGTGTCCCATGCGCCTATGTCAGAGCTCTCCAACATCTCAGCCCTGAACATGTTTCGCCTTGTTACTCAATGCAGTGCATGCATCTGCCTATAGCTTGTATATATTTTAAACATGAAAATATATTTTCTTTACCTCTCTAGTAGAAACATGCTTCAAAAAATCCTTCCTTTTATTGAACACCACATCATATCCTCGATCTTCAAGTGCAACTATAGAAATTAATTTTTTCTTCAAACCAAGAACATACATTACATTCTTTAGGTGAATATGGGAGTCTAACTCCCTCCCAAAGGTGACAATGCCAATCCATTTGGTATTATACCTTCCATAATCTCCAAAATCTATATGTAATTGTATGTCCTTCTCCTCTAAGCTATTGAAGAACTCCTTACTTCCTATCATATGAAATGAACCACCAGAATCTAAGTACCATACACTTCCACGTACATTACTTTCCATTCATTCAATGAGGGTGAAATCCAACTCAAATTTTGATATGAGAGAATCTCCTTTTTCTTCTCCTACAGGATTCTTACTAGATTTCTTGTGTGGACAGTTGGTTGCATACTTTCCATACTCATGGAAATGAAAAAATTTAATTTTACTGATCAGGTCTTCCTTCTTGCCATGATTCTGGATGGATTTTTCCTTCTCTTGGTGCTTCTTTCCTTTGTCTTTCTTTCCTTTGGCTACTAGAGAAATTTTTTCTTCCTACTCAGTTTTTTATGTGACACCATCTCTAGTTATTCTTCTAATATCCTCCTGCACCAAGTTAGACCAAATTCTCTCCTAATCTAGGACCTTTTCTCTTCCATTAACTGAATCTTGAGAGCTATGCCATGATTTTAGAATACCAAGGAGTGCTAAGCTCACAAGTTCAAATGATGGCACATTCTATCCAACTCCTCCAAGTTCATCTCTTACCTGAGTGAATCCGGATAGGTACTGAACAATGGTTTCATTTTTCTGCATTTGAATGTTCCTGAGCTTAACTTTCAAAGAAAATTTCCGATAGTCACTATTACTTTGGAATATATTTGTGAGAGGTTTCCAAATTGAAAATGGAGTCTCCTTTCGATGAAAATTCAAAACCACATGATCTCTGAATCCTTCTAGGATAATACTCATGTATTTTATTGTGTCTTTCTTCCATTGTGCCAGTTATTTTGCATCTAATGTTGTTGGTTTTGCAATATATGTTTGTGTGTACTCCAATAATCCATTTTTAATAGGCATAGATTCTATCATGTATTTCCAAGCACAGAAATTTGAGGTCCCCTATAATGCATACTCATGCCTCAATCCATTAAAATACATTGTTCTTGCACTAAAGAATACTTGCACCACAAATTTGTTATTCGAAATTTCTTTGAGAGATGATCAGGAACCCGGTTTCTATATAGTTTTCAATATCTCTGATACCATGTATAAATAGCTCAAAATTTTCGGTTGTTAATGAATTCAGACTGAAAAAAATAGACACAAATTTATTCTACTCAATTTACGAAAGGGAAAAAATACAATAGAAACAAATGCAATCATTCAATGACAATGAACATAGTATTTTTCCTATGGAACCCAACTTGGAAAAACATCTCCTCTATTTTTATTATATAAAATGAGAAAATTGACCTATTACAATAAAAACTTCGATCCTTTAAGCTCAACCTACATTGCAATACCAATCTCCTTCTCCTGATTTTGATCTAGAAAATACGTAGCAAAATTTAGGCCTCCTGCTCCTCCTATTTCCTTGCAGAATTCCTAACGAAATTAGCTACTAAATGTTGAATTTCCATGCTCTTCGGTCTAGGATAAAATATTGAAATCTACGACGATACCAAACCGATAATATCAACAGAACTAGTTTTCACAACGGAATATAAACAATAGTAAATCACACATGCACAAAATATAGATAACTTTTTACAATTTTAATCCCAACTTCATTATATTAAACAACATATAATACAACAATCTATGGCTTCCATACCAGGGATAATGGCCCTCAATCATTGTGGAGTGTTTTAATTTCCTTTGAAAACCAGTTAATGTTAAATTATTGACTAAGGAAGATTCAAGATTTAATTAAAAAGTAGATGATTTTATTTTGTAATAAATATTTAAGTATGGAAACTTATTTACTCAAACCCCTTTATCTACTAAAAACATTCAACTATGGATCAAGCATACTTGTTTCAGAGAAACCACACTTGTTTTAAAGGACTCACTACTCAACAAACCCACTCACTAACCATTGAAGGACTCAGTCATTAAATCCTATAAAATCCATTCATATTTTAACTCTATTCAATCATTGGTTCAAACAAGAATATTACAACTCAAACAAGTTTACTACAAAAATCAAACAAATCATTTCAAACATTATTTCTCCTAACAGTAAAATCACTTTGACTTATGAAATGATAATTATGAAATTCAAATTATGTTTGATGGAAAACACTCATTCAACTATTCTAATGTTGATCACAACACAAACATGAATCTAAACTAAGATTTAATGAACTCAAAATCTAAACCAAACTAATGAATATAAAATTGAAATCAAACTTCGGAGTTCTCTAATTTATCTCAACCAAATACATTAAACATCCAAACACAAATAATACCTATCTCAAAACAACTAGAATAATACCCAAGGAAATCTAAATTAATGACACTCAAGGAAACTAAACCCTATTGTTAATAAATTTATCAAATTGGGCACCTTAACCAAAATGGAAGGAAATCTAAGTGACAATTTGAATAAACCATAACCTTTGTTCCTAACTACAGTTGCACCACTTATTCACAATCGAAATTGAAAAAAACCTTAACTATTGTTCGAAAGGGAAATTTGACCACTATATATGATAATAATTTTAAGAAACCCTAACTACTATATGTGAATGAAACATAATTAAAATTTGCATACACTCTGAAATCGAAGGCTTAAATTATAGAAAAACTTATACAAGATCACACAACATTCACAAGTCTTATGCTAGAAATTGAATAGTTATTCACACAAATTTTATATATCTTAAAACCATTGAACAAAGCTCGAGGAACCAAATCGTTCTTCACACAAAAATCAAAATAATTTCATAACCCTGTACGTGATTCCGATGCAAACAATCATGTATCATTATACTACATAAACAATTGAAAATCATAAAATTGGAGCATACATGCGCACTGTCAAATTCAAAGAGTTATAGATCATAAAGTTCAGAACCCTATCCCAAATTCTATGGGTAATTTAGATCAAACGATTCTCAATATGATAAGGCTCTGTTAGAAGAGGCAATTAACCATTTAAATAGTTGCTCAGTGTATATGGACCAATCAAAATAGATCGATTTTTCAACTCAATCTACAGGATCGAAATAAGTGTTTAAGTATAGAATCAAATAAACCACTCAAAAAAATTGATCAATCAAATGATATGTTATGATAAATTAACAAAATAAACTAATTCTAAATATAGAATAACTATGAACTTGGTTCCAGAGGTGGTGGGACCTTACCACGCCTGGAGCAAGGTGAATTAACTCAGTAAAAAGAAATTTAAAATGCAACCATAATTACTCATAGTAGAACAATATTGGAACTTGAATTAGATCAAAAGCTTAGGTGTTGGCATACATAGTCTGAAATAACATAAATATTCACAATTAACAAGTATAAATCATTACAATGATACCATTACTTGACAACAAATAATTCAAACTCATCGGGCATTTAAGGAGATGTTTGATGGAAACTAGGCTAAACTAACTAGCTCTAATCATGGAAAATTGTTGATTGATGACTCTCACAGGCTCATAAGATCAATTCTATATCAATTGTGTGTGACTTAATTAAACTTTGGTTGGCTACATTTAACTTGAAGAACCACTTTTTATCCTCAACCACGGGGATATCGGTGTATGATATGCCCAAATATGTTGTGAAACTAGCTTCTTCCCTTTTTTGTAGACAATTTCAAAGTCATAACCCAACATATTTGTGACCCATTTTTGCTTCTCTTCTGAAGATAGTATTTGTTCCAAAAAGCGTTTAAGACTATCATGATCAGTTTTTACCTTGAAGTGTCTTCCCATTAAGTAAGGTCTTACTTTTAGAGGCATGTAGTACCTAACATTTCCTTCTCATAACAGCTTTCTACATTTTCCTTTGATTGAACGACTTTCAAAAGAAATGGGTCTTCCTTCTTGCATTAAAACAACACCAATTCCATTTCCTGAGGCATCACATTCCACAATAAATGTTTTTGTGAAGTCTAGCGTAGCTAAGACTGGTGCTAGGCATATTGCCTCTTTAAGATGTTCAAAGGCCTTAGTTGCTTCAGGAGTTCATGAAAATGCATCTTTCTTCAATAGTGTTGTTAGAGGTGCTGCTATTCTCCCATAATTCTTAACAAACTTGCGATAATACCCTATTAACTCGATAAATCCGGGCAACTGTTTTATGGTTGTGGGGAATTTCCATTCCTTAATGGCTTTAATTTTGTTAGGGTATACCTTAACACCCTCGTGAGATACAATATGACCCAGATATTCCACCTCTTTTACTCCAAAGAAACATTTGGATGTTTTTGCATACAATTTTTTCTCCTCCAATAGTTTGAGCACCCTATCAACATGTTGAACATGATCCTTCCAAGACCTGCTGTAGATTAGTATATCATCAAAAAATACTAGCACAAATTTCCTAAGAAGGGTTTGAAAATGGAATTCATCAACCCTTGAAATGTAGAAGGTGCATTGGTAAGGCCAAAAGGCATGACTAAAAATTCATAATGACCCTCATGAGTTCGAAATGTTGTTTTCGGAATATCTTCAGTCTTCATTCTAATTTGATGATATCCTGAACGAAGATCCAACTTGGTAAAATAAATTGCTCCATGTAATTCATCAATCACAAGAATGGGAAATTTATCTTTAATAGTGAGCTTATTGAGCTCCCTATAATCCAGACACATGCGCCATGATCCATCTTTTTTGTGCACCAATACTATTGGAGCAGAGAAATAACTTTGACTAGGTTGAATTATACCAGCCTCTAATATTTCTGCAATCATATGTTCAATTTATCTCTTTTGGACATAAGGATATTTGTAAGGCTTGATGTTTGGAGGAACACTTCCTGGAATCAAATGAATAGCATGATCATGATCACGAATAGGTGGGAGTCCTTTGGGAGTATTAAACAACTTGGAATGATTGTCCAAGACTTTTTGGAGATCTGGAGAAATAGATGATTTTGATGTTGGAACTTCTAGTGAGCATAATTGTGCAATTACGCCCCATTGTTCTTTCTTTAGAAGCTTTGTCATGACATTAGAGCTTATTATCTTTCCTGGCTTCCCTGTGATACCTCATAATTCGATTTCCTTTCCTTCCGAAAAAAATTTCAAGAAAAGTTCTTGAAAATTAAAAGCTATCGTCCCTAAATATTGTAACCATTGTACTCCTAGTACAACATCAGCACCTCCCATTGGGATGGAAAGCATTGGACTATTCAATACATATTCCCCCATGGCTAGCTTGATATTATGGCATTTTCCAGAGCAATTTATAGTTCCTCCATTTGCAACCATCACTTGACATTCTCGTGTTGGGTATAGGAAACAATTTAATTCCTTGGCTACCTTACAATGAATAAAATTATGGGTGCTACCTGAATCAATCAACACTATTACCTTTTTCTTCTTGATCTGTCCTGCTATCTTGAGAGTTTGAGGAGTGGTAATTCCTGCCAGTGCATTACATGATATAGTCGGATTCATTTCTTCCTCTTCTATGGCTGGTTCCTGGTGTGTATCCTCTTCTTGTTCATTTTCTTCTTCTTCTTCACAATCTATGTAAAATAATTTCTTTTCAGCACACTTATGACCTTTGGTGTATTTTCTATCACAACTGTAGCAAAGCCCTTTTGCTCTTTTTCCTTCCAATTGTTGTGGTGTCAACCTTGTAGGTTGTGGAAATCTAGGCGTAGCAACACTTCCTTCTTTATAGAAGTGAGTGGTAGGCTTCCTTGTCGCCATAATTTTACATTCAATTTTTCTTGCCAACCTGAATGCCTTCTCCAATGAATCAGGTTCCAAAACGCGAACTTCATGTTAGATGTTATCCTTTAAAGTGCCTATGAAGAGATCAATCCTGTGTTCCTCTGGAATATCAGTTACCCTTATATTCAATTTTTGGAAGTCCTCAATGTGCTCCCCCACTAAACCCTTTTGTTCGAGATTTATCAATTGGCTAAAGAAGGTGTTGCTCTTTGTATCCTCATAATGTGCTATCATTTCCTCCGTAAAAATTGACCAAGTGACAATTTTTTTACTAGAGCAAAGCCATCGATACCATACAAATGTATTTTGTTCTAAATGTAAAGTTGCAATGCATACCTTTTGTGTGTTTTGCACATTATTGAGATCAAAATATTGCTCCATCCGTAGTATCCATGTTACAGGATCATTTCCATCAAACTTCCTCATATCCATTTTTGGAATATGGTGGTTCTTCCCTCCAACATTAGAGTTTATGAAATCACGATTAACATTTATTTTGTTCTCATCATGAGTTTCCTATACTATCTTTTCACCATTAGGAAACATTTCTTGTATCAACTTTGTCAAACCTTCCATGTCTGCTTTTAGATCATTCTTCATGTTTTCCATTTTTTCATCGATCTTAGCTTCCATGTCATCCATCTTAGATTCCATGCTAGCTTCCATACCATCTATCTTAGATTCCACGCCTTTCTTCAAACCATCCATATTATTCTTCAAACCATCCATATTCGCTTCCACGCCTTTCTTCAAAACTTCCATTTCATTTTTTGTTGCTCTTTGTGAGAGCGAAATTTGGTGCACTTTCTCTTGTAATTTTGATACATCATGTTGCAATTCTTCATCTTCATGAGTCATAGTAGAGCCTTCTGAAGGCTTAATGGGTATCGAATTATTTTTACAGGGCATTTTTTCGAACCCAATACTGATATCTACTCTACAATATGCCCTTGTAATCAATTCAAATTGATTCTTCAAACAAGACTTATGCAATTTGGAAAAAAAAACACACACATTTTTCTTGATTTTGAGGAGCTCGATATTGAAATTGGATTATCTCTATGATTGCGACTCTTCAATATCTGAAATTTGGCACTGAGGTGACCCTCTGAATTCTCTTTCGAATGCCATAGGTCTAACCTGATTTGGATTCTCCAAGGCAAAGTTATGTCCAATCTCCCACAATAACCTAATTATGGACTGGTTCAGTAGAGCGAACTTGTACGAATTGCTATGTATCACTGTTTCATCCTTTGGCTTTGAAATTGATAACAAGGAAACTATATTCCGTGTACTTGTGACCACTTTTTACGGCACTCCAATCCGATGCTCAGAGAGATAGTTATGAATATTTTCCCATGATCACCTCTTTGAGATGAAATTCGGGAGCCTGAAAAAGCACTACCTTCCACAGATCATATCTCCAAAAATATTGCAAACCAAGCTCTCAATTTTTTTGAAGAGTTTCCTCAGGATTTCAGCTTCGCACCCTAAAAATTTCAGATTCTGAAACTTCGTAGAAACAAAGTTATAGTTAAAATTCCACAATGACCTGTTTAGAGCAGCGAAACCGTAGAATCCAAAGCTCTGATACCAAATGTTGTGAAACCAACTCCAAAAATATAAGAAAAGAGATATTAACGCCTTATAAATAAGCCACTTTGAGAGGGAAACCTCCAATACATTACATGAATGAACAATTCTTGGATGATACAAATTACAAAACCTCCTTTCTATATATAGGAGTCCATGGGGCCACAATGTAATCCTAGCCGACCTAACAATAATAATTTAAGGGCACAATAATAACAATATTGGGGTTATAGGGGTACAACAATAACAATAAGGGGGGCTACACTAACATAATAAGGTACTACACTATTAATATAGTGACCTAACAAAATATCCCATAAACCATTTCTATCACCAAAAGAAGTTGTCCATCGTTGACTGCCAGCTTAAGTACATAATTGTAAGTGAGGCTTTAAGTACAAAATGACAATAACAATCAAGTGATGAAGTTCCCACCTCCTTAATGCTTTGACCAGATGTTTATCTTTACTTTCACCTACCAACAGTCTCCATAGCTACGAGCCCAATAAAATAAATAGTTGGATATGGCCTAATACGTATGATTCTATAATCCATCCAAACTTACCCAAAAACATCAAAATAATGCTAAGTAAAATGATCTTAACTCTAGTCATATGATGATAGGGTTTAGCGGTAAATGGCATTGTATAGAAGGTACAAGATAGGTAAAAAGAGTGCAAATGTAGGTGAAGAGAGTAATGACAAGAGTAAATATGGGGACAAAAATGGGCTTCAATAATCATCCACTAGTACAAGGTAAAAAATGGGGCTTGGTGTTAGTAAATCGACGACCAATCTACCCTCGGCAATATACTTTAACCATCTAGTTGTCGCATGCTCTCTCATATCCTCTTAGTCGTACCATGTACCTTCCTAGTCTTTCGGCTCCCAATCTATAGCTCCTCCCTCTATCAATGCTCCAAGTCCATCTGACCACCGAACCTCGGATCTCAATCTTCTCACTAGTTTATTTTTCATCCACCAAGGCATCAACACATCAAGACTCTTGTCGAGTTGTTCAGAGCTCCACTTGTGAACAACTCTCAATCTTCTCACTACTGCTCCTCTTCTACTCAAGAACTTCATCCCACTATGGTTTTCCTACGTTGCTCTAATGATGAAAAACATAGGGCTCGAATGGCTGCCACCTATCACTACAATAAGTAATCTCCCACAATGAACACGCGCTAGGAGTACTACCCAAAATCTATTGTAGAAGTCCTTCTCCACACATAAGTCTCGAGCTCCACAAACTGCTCCTTAAGTTTGTCAACCTGTGAGCTCAACAACTGCCACTCTAAAAACCATCTAATTCCATGAAGATGGTATACACCGGGCTCCAACTTGGGCACTATCATGTTGTCCTCCAGCTGACCATAAATACCCAATCAATTCCACACTTGGTCCACTCTCATGCTTTCCTACAACAGTCCATGAGTGACCAAGTTCGTTGTAGCATATGCTCTTAGTTAGGGAATCCAAACATATAGGAATATCTCTTATTGTTTATCAATGAAATTATCAACATGTCCTTCATATATGCTCAAGTACCACTCACTCTAGAGTTTTGAAGGTCTTACAATAGAGGAGTTATTGCACAAATCTAGGCTCCAAAATACTGCTGCAACATCTTCCCACTGATTAGGGCATCTAACAGTCCATGTAAACCTTATCTCTTGGCTACTACATTCCTCCAAAATCCATCCATCTAATCAAACTAGGATCCAATACCTACTTTCTCAAGGGCTGATGAAAATTGTTGTAACACAAGTCACTGGTTCAGGCTTGTTATCAATATACTACAACACCCTTTTCTCCACCTTCAAACCTTCTCCAAGATTGCAGTCTCCCTTAAAATGTCTCTTCTCCTCTTCGTTTCTTTTTTCAGGCTTGTTACCAACCCACAAACATAAGACTGAACCTCTTGTACAAGATATCTAAGGCTTGCGGCCTCCTACATGCCTTCTGACCTCCTATACAAGTAGATCTAGGCCTTCGACCTACCTGTAACAACCTCCAAGGTATGTGACCTACTCTTAAGAGAGATAACTCACCATGATTATGCCAAGATAACACACAAAACTTCCCCTTGATCCAATGGCTTCCTCTGTTGTAATTTGGTCCTTAGAAAATACAAAGACAGGCCTAAAATAGACCCATAAACCCTACACACTTGTCTCCTCTTTCATTTCGGATGCCTCGATAAATTTTTTCCATAATAAAAACTTCAATACATATCCTAAACACTCCACAAATCATCCTCTATCATTTACCCTACTGCAAGGTAAACTAGGCTTCCAAATAGTCACAAATAAGCTCAAGTAACCCTCTTCCTCCTCACTAGAAACTGCCTCCAACCTACGACCCAAAACAGAGGTTTTCTTCTCTAATGCGAGTTCCCTTTTGATCCTCAATGATGTTTCTCAAATGATCACAATCATTTCCTATTTATACTAAACAATAGGGCTTCTTCCAACATCCTCCATGGGTTTTCCAACTGTCAAGGATGCTTATTAAACTTAAGCCGACCTTAACTCTTATGGTGAAAACCCATTCATGAACTTCAAAAATTCATAACTTCATTTCTAGAGCTCTAATTTGAGTGATATTCAAAGTGTTGGAATCGACACACCAAGCTCTATCACCTCAAATTTTCCCATTCTCTATTGAGATTCAACAATATGATGAGCTTAGTGAAAAGAGTCACCTTCACTAAGTGGGCCCGCAGGCTATTTTTGGTGCAAAGTCTATTTTTAGACATGTCGATCATATTCTATGAGTTGCAGGATGCTATTTGTGGATGGTTGGTCAAGTTGGAAAAATATATGGACTTCTATTTTTAGACATATTGGGCGGAATCTATTTTTAGATTGCCGGTCTAAAAATAGAGATGTCGAATATTATTAGCTCTTAATAATATTTGGACTCTAAACATTATCTTATTCTCTTGGAGCACTTCAGTTAAGTGCACAGATGTGGCACAAGAGCTGATAGAAGGAATTGTGCTATTCCTGAGGATTTAGTGGAGCTATTGCATGGAGGACTTCAATTAGAACTCATGTGACAGAGTTTGGTGGAGTTGTAGAAGTAGTTGGTGGAGTTGTGTTCAGTTTAACTCATTTAGACACAGTTGAGCTAGTTGTATCTAGTCTAACTAATTGATACACTAGTGAGGGTGGTGTGAATTAATTATTAATTAATTCACTAAATAATAACTCATTAATCAACTGAATAATACATCAGTTAACTACAGTGCATGGACAGTTTCAATGGAGACCAGTGGAGAGATAGGTGAAAGGGCAAGATGACTATCAGTTGTGACTATAGTGATGCATTGATTGCATCCAACACTCAGTGGAGATGCCAATGAGGATTGCGCAGTGCAAGTGAGGTGGATTCTAGTTCATTCAGAGCCATTCTTCAGTAGGGATTGTGCAGTAGACAGGCTAGCAGGTGGCAGAGATCGGTGCATGGATTTGCTAGATTAGACTTGATTAGTGTGTAGCGATTGCATTGTACTAAGAGCTTGACATGTTCAACTTTGTATGAGGATTGTTACATGATCTCTATGACATATATTATATACAGATAGTTGGGGTTTTTAGCTTCAGGCTTTCCCGTTAAATCACTGTGTTAATGTGTGTGAATTTTTATGGTTTCATGTGTGCATTGCGATTGTGTTAATTTCCGCATGTGATGATCAATGGTGGAATAGATTTTGTATTGTGCATGAAGTCAAATAGTGTGTGATCAAGAGAATCTTGGATATATAACGCATTAGTTATATAATTTCTACATTCTCAAATTATTTATGGTTTTGGTCGAAATCTCGATGGGTGAAAAACCCTATGCCTGGGTTCCAAGCACACAAGTGACTCTTGTGGCGCTTTTCCCTCTAATTACCGAACCCTAGTTCTTGGAATACCTCCCAAGCTACACAAAAATAAACACTCCCTCTTAGCAAGGGAGGTACTTCAAAGACTAGGAAGTAACCATCATCATCTAGTGACACTAGGCCATATGGAATCCATATTTGCATCATACCCTATAGAATGAACCGTGAAATATTGATAGTGTCTCTGCCTCATCACATATTAACCTGAAGATCTTAGTCCTCCATAGGGCTTCTCCTTCTAAGGAGAGACTCCCTTTGAGCCTACACGATCTCCACTAGCTCAGTCCTGCAAGCACTCATTCTCTTGGATCAAACACCACCCTTTCAAATCCCTCCAATCTCAGATATGAAACACCACGATCCAATGAAGACTCTAACCTGCAAATCTATAGTCCATCACATGAATCCATCCTGATCAACCTGATCTCTTCCATGCCAAAGAAACCCTCGAGTTATCCCAACCATCCCTAACAAAACAATGGAATTCCATGATCAACAATCTACCCTACAGCAAATTGTTGTTCACCAAGCTCACCACTAATCCACCAGAACTCCCAGAAAATAGCATCGCTAATCCAGTCAAGATCACATCTCCATGTCTTTAGTTGAACCCTCTGCTCCATGATATAGACACCCACAACTCCCTCTTAGTTGTTTCATTATGTACACTTTGATTCACTGTCTGATATGTATATGAAAGCTTGAGTATTTATGCCAAATTTTACAAGTGAAAAGATTAGGGTTTTTAACCTCTTATGTCAAATTCATTAACACATAAGCATGCTTTAAAACTTATTTTTTGCATAAAATAAGAAGACATCAGTACCATAACATTATACACAGAACAAAAAATGATGAAGGAGTTAACCCCTCCTGGGTTACATCTCCTGGTCCAGCTTCCAATGGTTGGGCCTCTTTCATTATGCTAAAAAAATTATGTTTACATCAAGTTACAATGCTCATAATGCTAAAAAAATGTCTCCAATGGCTCCAGAACAGTCAAAAACCCCTAGCTAGTCCCTTTTTTCTCCAAAAAATGTCAAAAACTAAATGAGTTATGCTCCAATGAAGTTTTTGCTCCTAATTGTCCTAAAATTCGCACTTCCCTACAATTGGTTCTACAAATTCCGCCTTTAGCAGCCACGTGGAGCAACAATTTCACCCCGAGCAGGCGAGATTCCCAACACCTCGGGTGCAAATTGTTGCCTCCTTAATCGCGCCAGTTAGCCCACTATCCGGCTAAATTTGTGCCACTTGTCATCCTATCCGTCGTTCATTTCAGAATATTGTACATTTTCCTGCTTGAAAAATTTCGAGTTGACTGTGGTTTAATATTGGTTTGAAGATCTTCGGTTAGGGGTTACGAGAACCCTTCCCATGCCAGGTTTTACTCCCCATGTTAAGGTATAGCCTGACATCACATGCTAACCATCTGCACATGTGCTCATGGCAAAAACCGTCATCATAACCATTAAACCAACCGTTTCATAAACCTTGGCTTATGGCTTTTACTGTAGGTTTATTGGTGGTTTACGAATATTTATCTCTACCGAAACATATGTGTTGCAAACTTTCGTGTATGGTATATATTATAAGCAAGGAAAATTTTAAGAAAACCCCCAAATTTATATGTATAATAAATGGGTGAATCCCCAATGTATATAGAAAAATGTATAGGCTATTTTTTCATTAATATAATATATATATATATATAATTTTTTGGCGAATCTTTCACTAAATTATAAAATTTTCTTAAATATTGGTGAATTTTTCACTAGGTTATAAAGTATTGAAAATTATTGATTAATCTACTAAAAATTAGAAGACATTATAAAATATTAGTGATTTGTTACCAATGTATAGAAACATATGTAATAATAAGAAAAATATTTATTTAAAAACTATGATATACTATTTTCCATGTTTTGGAAAAGAAAAATCACGGGTAATATTACTCTAAGTTCTTGTTATACACTATTGAAAAAAAAATCATGTTTTTATTATGTTTTACCACAAATGTCTTATCACATCCCAAGGGAAAATTAATTGGAAAGGCACCCCCAAAGGCATGTGATGTTGAACCAAATAAATTCTTTTGCTCAAACTTGATCTTTACGCATCTAGATAACCCTACCATATTCTATGTAATTCATATTCTATAGGCTTCACATGAAAATAAGGTCTATGAATATCTATATCAAAATCATGAATATTTACATAAAATTCTTTTGTTTTCTTATACATCACTTTTCTAAAAGGTAGATACTTCTCTAATTCCTCAAGTTCAAATAAACCAACAACTTTAAAATATTTTGTTTCATCATAATATGTAGGTTTTTCACCTGCTTTTGGGTCATAACTATTGTAGTCGTTATTGCAATTTATTCTACAGTTAAAAACTCTAATAATGTTGACTTGGTAAAAAAATATTTGAAATCACACAAAATAAAAAATGAGAATGAATGGAAGATGAATATGCATTAAAACGTAATTTCCTACCTGATGAAAAAAAAGGGTAATAACACAAACTCATTAAAAATCTACAATGGGTGAGTTAAAAAATCTAACACAAATATAAAAAATAGTCTATGCATGTTCATTACTTGGAATAATATGTCACAAAACAATGATCATCAAGGATCTTTTCATTTCAAGAATAGTACTACACTAAACAATCTATCGTTCTCAACTAATTACATGTGATGTTTTTTTGTATTGGTATCATAGTATAATTGCATTAAATGAATGTCCTTCTCGTGATAATATGACTTCTATGATGAACACATAGGATCCTAGTGCATAGACCATTTTTTTCTTCACTTAACTAAGCAGAGCTCACTTTCCTCTATTAACAAACAATAAGTATTTTTAAAGAAAATATAAAATAAAATAGTAGATTCTAAAAGGTGAATATTCTTTTGTGACACCACAACGTGAGAGGAAATAAAAATAAAAATAAAATAAAACATATTCTTCGATAATAAAATATATAAAGAAAATAATAATAATTATGGAAAACATATTGAATTCCTAGATAATAAGTGACAAAAAAACAAACAAAATATACTTTTACTCAACAAAGGTCTTTAACTTTAACCGAACCCCTTAAATAAATAAAATAAGATGAAACAAATCATGCCTTAACAAAATGATTAATTAAACATCAAATAAAAACTAGAAGAATTTAAGAGATCATAATTTTTAACCAAAATAAACCCAAAATTTTGAAACTTGGAAAAATGATCCAAATGCAACAAACAAACAAACCATTAAGAGTGACCAAGATATCAGATCTACAAAAAAAACTCATCTAATTTAAATGAACCCATTCTTGCTTAGTAAAATCTTTGTTAAAGTACTTATTTATCCTTTAATACAAGGACAGTACCTATGTCAAAATATAGATCCTCACCTCATAAAATTATTGCTTCATTTTCTATCACATACAAGAAAGGGATAAAGTAATAGTTAATTATCAAGACATCTATCTTAAAAAACATTGCAGCAAGGAAATATGGATCCAATGTTACAATAAAGAATAAAAAGTATAGAACCTGTTATTACCTCAAATGCAATGTCAAATTGGCATATATTATTAGTAATGTTGTTGTGATAAATAATTTAGAACCTGCACCAAAAATAGAGGAGCAACAAATTTAATCAAATAAAAGGAATCACCTCATTTGTACTATTCCATTCAATTTTTCTTACACAACCTATGGAACATGTATACCAAAATAAGTGTCTATTGGGATTTCGTGTATATTGGAATAGATAAAATATTGTGGGATATCAATTTTCCACTTCTCAATTTCATCATCATTTGCTTCATTCTGAACAAAATCTTTTCCACGTGAACTGTAATTTTGATCCTCCAAAATATCATGTTCCATATCAATTTTATTAGAGAAGTTTTTTGTATTGTCTTCGCCCCTTCTATCACAATATGATCTCCAAAGATCTAGTGCTCTTTCATATGGAAAATATTTAATGGCATACTTTGTTACATATAATTTTAGGCATATATCCATATGTTTATCAAGTTTGTTCCTCAAATTTGACTTCAAATATGTTAGTGCACTAAACATCCTCTCATTCTCTACTGATCACAAAATCATGGTTTTACACAACTATTCTAATTTGAAATATTATGATATTTTTTCTTGTAAGTATTAGCTAGCATCTAAAATATTCCATATCTTGTTATCGCACCATATTCTAGAGGATTCTCCAAAACATGAAATTGTTTCCACATTGTTTCAGCAAAGTGCATGGCTTGTTGAAACAATTTTGATGAATCCAAAATACCTTGAATTTAAAAAATAATAATTTAATATTTTAATCCATATTTTAATATTTTTTTGAAACCTTTAATTAGTTTATAAATGTTTGTCTTCATTGGCTTCTTAATAATTTATGCCTCAAATTTCTCCAAAGGTATATTTTATTCTTTATATTCTTTAGAGATGTTTTCCATTCCTTGGAACCCATTTTCTTATTTCATGGTTAACTCCTTTCTGTTACCTTTAATATCCCTTTTCATTACTAAACCCACTTCATATTTTATTTCTTTTTTTTTCCCTGATGATGGGTGGAGTGTCCACTCGAAACATTGGACATTTCAAATATTGACACATAGTTTATTCCAAACAAAAATCTCAACAATGGTTGAAAATGTTGATGATGAAGTAGCCTATGATACAAAACCTTGTGAAAAGAATAAAGATGATAGGATTCTTGTCAAGAGGTTTGTTAAGGGATCATCTGAGTTCCCACGAGACATCAAATTATCAATTAACATCAGGAATGCTGAAGGAAACTATCCAAATATGAAAATTAATCATGCCAATATATATGACTTGTAATGATTGGAGTAATAATTCCTTTATGCATACTTTATATATTCATTTATTTGTTTATGATTGAATGTATGTATGATAATGATACCTAAGGTTGGATATAATGAATGAAGAATATTTTGGTATGACAAGATTTTTATAATCCTTTTGATTCAACCATGAATTAGTATCTCATGATTGATTCACTTATAATGAGTGAATGGGTAACAAAATCATGCTATGAATTTATATAACACATGATAGTGAATTCCAATAGAGCTAATGTGTGAGACCATATTATTGATGGATATGGAAGGATATAGTACTACACAAATGTCCACTTATCTCCCTGCTTATATTTCCATTGTAAACTATAACCTTCTCGCAAATAGTGAGGAGCACCTATAAAGGAGAGGATTCCTAAGGTAATATATATTAGAGAAAGGAATTTCCTTGTAGTATGTTCGAGGTACATATGGGGGGTGACTAGATGATGTGTTGAGGTATTGGTTAGACCTTCCAATTGATGATGGTGGAATACATAATATAGAAATGTATGATTTTGAAATCAAGCAACAGGGATGGATTGAGTAGATGTGATCATGAGTATCGGCACATCGGTTTATTGGAATAAATATTTAGTTTCATATTGTCATGGTAGGTATGCTAAGTGACACATGTACATTGAAACATAGTTCCATTTAATTGAGTATGATTAACAACTAAAAATGATTGAATTATTAGTTTGTTAATATTATTCTGAGAACACCTCATGGATGGTAGTAAATATTGAAAGAAAGGATTATAGGCATAGATAATCACTTTTATTTGGTTGATTAAAAAATTTAGGTTGTAGGAGGAGTGGTCTCAAATATGAAAATGAGTGTAATTCTATAAGAAATATTAGGTACTACGCTAAGATCCAAACAACATGAGAAGGAATCTCATACTTATGAAATTTATGAATTAGACTTGGAATTTATAAGTTGTATTATATATATATATATATATATATATATATATATATATATATATATATATATATATATATATATATATAATACAACTTATAAATTCCAAGTCTAATTCATAAATTTCATAAGTATGAGATTCCTTCTCATGGTGTTTGGATCTTCGCGTAGTATATATATATATATATATATAGAGAGAGAGAGAGAGAGAGAGAGAGAGAGAGAGAGAGATTGTAATTGTATGTGTATGATACATGATAGATGATGACTATTGAAGATGGAAAGCCTTGAAGGAAGGTCATTGTTATGACAAAGGAACCCTTATTGTTATAACATGATATATATATATATATATATATATATATATATATATAACTTCATATTTGATTGACAATATAGAGAAAAAAAAGAAAATTCTTATTACATTATCTCATATATAAATAGATGTATATTGATAATATATTTTTTGGATTAATTATAAATATAAATATAAATAAATTACACTTTTATTTTATTTTTTATGAATATAAATAAGTGGATATTGTGAATCTCACTCAATGTACTTATTAAATTATATTATCAAAATTACAATCAAATATTTTACTTTAATATCAATTTTAAAATGAAAAAACCTAATACAATTTTAAAATAAGAAAATAATGTTTTAAAACATTGCATGGTTATACAAATTTCTAGAAAAAAAAATTAAAAAAAATACAATAATTATCAATTTTAAAATAAGGAAAAAAATGTTTTAAAACATTTCATTGGTTATACAAGTTACTAGAAAAAAAAAATAAAAAATAAAAAATTCAAAGGAAAGTACATTGATACATGATTTTCTTACCACATACCCTCATTAATTAAAGAATTTATCAGGAGTCCAATTTCAGATTTTTAATGTTGCCCCAAAAAAATCATTTAAAATCGTCCACTTCCCGCTTATATAGCTATTGAAACTTCTTATATATATTGACTATATGATATAAGTCAATAGCAAGTTAATTTTGGTTGATTTGGGGTTTTTATTATCTTTCAGTAAAGAAATCTAAAGAAGTATGGAACCTCATTCCTTCCCTCCACCCATAGATGTCAAATCTCGAAGTTCGTCACAGAAAAATTGGTCAGGATTTCTTAATACTAGATCTCCACATATTAGAAGTTCAGAGTGAATAAATGAAGCAAATGTATTTCCTCGCTGGAGACCAACCCAAAAGCATAAGAACCTTCTGGAAGAATCCAACCCAAAAGCATAAGAAGCTTCTGGAAGAATTATGTGCAAAATGTGTCTGTACTAACCCTACTCCAGATGAGCTCACAGATATTGTGAGTTTACTCAAACCCTTGGAAGAAAAGAGTGTTTTTTTAATGATTTCAAAACACTCACTGCAGCAAGAGACAGAAAGAACAAAAAATTTACATGCAAGAGTCTTTTCAATATGAGAAAGAAATCGCAGAGCTCTCTTTGGGGCCACCGTGCACCCCTTCAACCCCTGGTAAACTCTACATTGTTTGTTTATTTTTTTCAATAATTTTAACTATTTTCCTAATAAATTCTTATTTTGTGGCGTCTTCTGTGTTCAGCCCCAACCTGCAACATTACTTGCGATACTTCAATGAATATAGCTACATTTTTATCTCAAGTAAGTATATTATCGATTCTAAATTTCTATGATTTGGATATTAATAGCGAAATATTTTGTTAAATGCATAAGACATTGATCCAAGTTGTTTTCAAATGGATTTGAGTATAACTCATTTCAGGTTTCGAAATTTTCTCGAAATTTTGATGGATATGCACAAAGTTAAACAGTTAACAATTAACTTTGTTCATATCTATCAGATTACCAAAATATTGAGAAAACTACAATTAAAATGAAAAGCCAAGTCAAATAATTGGCTAGGCTATTTCTTATTTATTAGATTTCCAACCTATTCAAGAAATGCAATGAGCCTTCAGTGTTAAAAGTTAAATCAAATATTTTCTTTTGTTACATACTTTTCCTCTTCAACTGTCACATATTACATTTACATCCAAATTCCTTCGCTTTTATTATTGATTTAAAACATATATTCACATGAATTTTCCCCATTCAGCAACCAATTTTCAAAATTTTCAAATACGTTGTTCATATTCTAGTTTTCAAAGTTCTCAAATACGTTGTTCAAATTCTAATTTAAGTTACATTTTATTTAATGAGCAGGGTTTAAGTTACATTTTATTTAATGAGCAGGGACTAGTAATTTCAACAGAATATGAAAAGAGGTGAGAATTTCTCGAATTGTTCCCTCTGCACCCAGATGGGAACCTAAGGCCACCAACACTAAAAAGAAAGGGAGGTTATGGATAACTCACTCTTTGTACTGCAGATATTCAGATACAAGGAAGGTGGTGAAGACTCAGATAATTAAAGCTATCTCATTTTTTCCTTATTCAGTGAACCTTTAGTATGCGTCTATTCAGAGATTATGTATTATTATAGATCTCTTGTGTAACTGGACAACTTCATTACTGAATTTATGCCTACGTTTGATTATGTAATAACTTAGATCTCTTGTGTAACCGGACAACTTTGTTACTGAGTTTATGCTTAAGTTTGATCCTGAATTAACTGGGAAATTTTGTATGCAATCTTGAAACGTTTATCGAGTAATTCTTTTAAATTTAATAATGTGTTTGTATGAATGATAAGACTATCGTTGGATTTGGAAGATTATTCCTTAAAAATTCATGCTTGTTAATGTAATAACGTCTAAAATTATTAGTAACAGACTTTACGATGGTATTGTATGTTTTTAATTTGAAGGACAATGTGGAATTCCCTCCCATGTTGGTTATCAAATTAGGTAGAAGTGGCGAAAACCTCAAATAAGGTAGAAAATCTAGATTAAGGAATGAGAGGAGAGTAACCATAAAAGAAGAAACATGCAGGGGCTTCACTCAATAAACCTCTAACATATCACGTGCGATCATAGCATATTAAACAATACCCTTAATTTGAGTACATATTGGAAAACACCTCAAAAAATAACATTATTTAACCCCCTGCCAATATAAACCCAATACACCTTCCCAATTTAAAAATCCCCTAATTTCACTATATATTGTAGGTATCCATTTTTTTCATTAACATTTTTTTATACCCCTTTATATTTTTCCATTAAATTTGAGCTCCATTTTTTATACCTACCAATATAAAAACTCTTTATCCCCTATATATCCCCCAATATATTATTTCATTTTTTCCTCATTATATATCCCCCAATATGAACCCACGTGTTATGGTATTTCTCTTTTTTTTTCTAAATTATGCTAATTCTATTATAGAAACATAGTATTACAAAACTGCCTCAGTTCAGCTGTGTGAGCCTGAAGCTGGGTTTGATGTCCATGCTTTAATAGAGTGAAGAACTGCCTTGTATGAGAAACTCGTTCTGTTAGGAGAGATTTCACCACCCTTGACAGGGAAACCGGTGCATAGTACATTACATACAACATAAGAAAACAAAAAACCTTCAGTAGCATGCAGCTTCTGCTGCTGTAAACAGCTAAAATAACAGTGCATCTTTCAAAATAGAGGAACTCAAAAACCATGTAGAAACCAGGCTAACTGGAGTCACTGCTTGTGGGCTGGTGAAGGCAGTTCCTCCACTATGCGACACCAGTACTTATCCTCGGAATCTTCTGCATCTTCGTTCTCGTCACCATCATCACCTGCGCCTTCGTTTTGGTCACCTTCATTGCCTGTAGGCATTGCATCCACCTGCATTGCAAATTAACCCAAGGTGGGAGGAGCAGAAGTAGGGGGAGCAACCGGAGGTTCAGAGGAAAATGCAACTGGGGCAGGGCGCAGACCAAAAGGGGAGGGAGGTGGCTCAGACAAAGGTGGAGGAGAGAGAGTCGACTCCTCACGCAAGGTGACAATAATGTAAGCGATAACAGTGGGTCGATCAAACGAGCAGTCGAAGCAAAGCTCCGCCCTCTACGAGGTTTGCCTCAAGATATGACTGCCCGATGGGCGTGGCGCAGTGGAGAAGGGTCTTGAGGGATGCGAAGGGGGCTGAATTTCGTGAGCAGAACCAGGAGAACCGTCACTTCCCCAGTGACTGCGGGTGGCCTGGCCCTGTCGTCCCTCAGCAAATTCAAAGGAAGTCGCTTCACCCCAACTGGAAGAGGGTCTCAAGCTTGCAGGCCGACCACGGGTTGAACCACGGCGGCATCGCATCCTATGTCGGAGCCTAGGCATGGCGGGCTCGTCTGCTTGCAAAGGCCTAAGACAATTAGAGCAAGACAAGGCTGAATCGAACTCACGTTGAGATCCAAGAGGAATCTGCAAATTTTCGTTGGAGAAGCAGAAATCACTGTGGGAAAAATGAGATCCTGGCGTGGTTTCAATACAACTGAGCAAGGAGGAACGTCGCCCTGTCTGTGTGCGGGCGCTGGCCTCAGCACATGCTTCAGGGCAAACGCTGCATAGGAGATGCAAAGAGCAACAGGCGGAGCAAGAATGTTCTGGATAGCTGGAGACGAAGGCCATAATGAACCGACGAAGCAGAACGAGATGGGGAGAATGCCGGCAATGGAGAATTAATGCGTCGAGAGCTGGCATATTAATGTTCATATTAATGGAGTCGCAGGGGGCCAGTTGGCTATCCCATGCGAGTCTCCTTGGGAGGTGCCCAGGGACTGATGTCCCGTCATTCCGATGAATCATCCGCATCTGGAAGGTTATGGTATTTCTCTTACAGTGAAGCCCCCCGTGGTTTTCTGAAACTCAGTGTTCTTTTGTGATTGTATTATTTTGTTTTTTTTTATAAGATTAAGGTTATGTGTTAAAATTATTATATATTTTCCTTACAAATTTTGGTGGAATTGGTTAAAATATTTTATGTTATTTTTTATTTTTTTTCAACCCGTGTGTTAATTTTGAACCCATAATTTTTATTTATTTTTTTTTATGATAAAATCACTTTTCAGTTTTTGAGTAATTTTTTTGAAATTGTAGAATCTAGCTTTGTGTGTATTTAAAGATACATTTCAAGAAATGAAAAATAGCTAGAATTGTATTTCATAATTTCATAAAAAAAATGCATATGTAGAATCATCATTTCCTTACTTTCTAAGGAAATTTTTTCATAATTTTGATAAAAAAAATAAAAATATAAAATAATTAGAGATCATTTACTTACTTCTCAAGAAAATGTTTTCATACTTAATTAAAGAGAACTAAGAATAACGTAAAAAAAAAGTTAATAACACCACTTAGACTTATTTCGAAATTGTGAAGGTTGTAAATTGTGAAGGTTTAAAATTTGTGGCTTTAGGGGTTAAATTTGACGGGTCTTCCTACCCAAAATAGAACTTTTTTTATGATGATCTCATTTTTAAACAACCCTTCATATCACTTTTAGGATTTCCTTTTACAAGTTTCATCTAAGTTAAAAGTAAAAAAACCACAATGTATACCTGCAAATATTGATGCAAATAAACTTTGAAGAGATTAGGGTGAAAAACAACGTGCCATTACTAAAAATAAATTTCCAAAGTTTCATTTTTAATTAGATTTATTTTTTACAAAATATAACAGTTTAGTTTAAATTTCAATAAGATTTTGCTAAAATGATGTTGAACGTGTTGATATTAGATATTGTCAATAAATGTATTAAAATGAAAGTAAAGGTCAATTGAACTTACTGAAGTTAAGATGAATCCTTTCTGAGAGAAGAGTCTGCTACTCATGAGGCTCACTTAAAGGAGGAGTCTCATCAGTTAAGGAGCAGTCTCGTCTTGCAGGAATTTCATGGAGGAAGGAAAATATTCCATGAAATCAAACATTCTGAGCAAATTACAAGAAGATTTTGTTAAAAAAATGTTACCCTAGAGATATCAAAATTTGCCACACATTATAGTGTTGGAAAAATATTCCAAATGATTTTTAATTTGAAGCATTGATACAGAAAAATACTAAAATGTTCCCACTAAGCTATAACTCACTTAGATAAAGAAAACAAATATTTATATAAAAATCATCTTCAAATTCACACAATCCATAATGTCAATTGCTCTATTATCTTTAAATATCTAGCTTAATGGGGAAATAAATTATTTACCCCTCCTAACAATATTTTAAAATAAAATGTATAACATAAAAAACATACCCACTTCTAAAGCCTCGTCTAGGAATGTATAACATAAAAACATACCCACTTCTTAAGCATCATCTAGGCTTACAAAATGTGACTAGTGTAAATCCATTTTAAGCTTGGATCCACAAAACCTCAAAAGGGTTCAATTTTTTTTTCACTCATTGAAAATAGGTTTGCATCACAAGTTATTTGATACCTCTCTTGGCTTGGTAGACTCCTAAGTTAAGATGGATCTAGTTTGGTTTAATTTTACCCTTTAAATATGTTATGTTCCACATGAATACCATGGGTTCTCATACCATGTTTCAATACCATGGGTAAATACCATGAAATTATTTTTATTTTAATGTTTTTTTTTATTTTTTTTATTTTTTTTCCGAGAGGGATCAAATCTCGTAAGATGCAAATCTCTTTAGAGTGAAAGAAGATTTTATCCAGTAGATTTAGAGTTAAGATGTATATAAGTTTTTTTAGTTCCCCCTCTCCCTTAAAATAAGGTGGGCTAACCTATAGACCTAATTTTTTTATAAAATACATTTGGGGCGATTTGAAATATAAATTTACCTTTTTTACCCTCTCCCTTAAAATAAGGTGGCCTAACCTCTAGATGTAATTTTTTTATAAAATAAATTTGGGGCGATTTGAAATAATGAATAATATACTATGATACAAAAAATTCGCCCAATAAAAATTTAAAACCCTCTAATTTCGCCCATGGGCGAAAATTCGCCCCTAAAATTTTCTATGATTATAAGGTCTTGGTCCGGAGTTATTCCTTGACCCTGGTTCGTGGACCAAGGTCAGGGGTTAACCTCGGTCCCCACCCCCGAATGCATAACTCTAAAATTTTAAACAATGCTTTGAACCTATAAGTGTTAAGAACTACTATAGCAGATATGGTCAGAGGTCTCTATTGCTTGGTTGGAGGTCTCGCACTCGAACCTAGGGAGGCCTGCTTTGGCCCTTAAAAAATTTTTTTTCAGCCATGAGGAGGCCACGTGGCAGCCCCTAGTTGGCCCATGTGGCACTCTCTTATTAGACCATCTAAACAACCTATAAACCAACAAAAATAAAAAAAAAATTGAACCAATAAGATTCTTCCAAGTGTTGAATATCCATTGGTCGGTGGAGAACAGTCACCCTCCCCATTCATGGTCCAGTCAGCAATACGGACTACTGAGTGTGCACCCCTGCATCCAAATCCAAAAATTGTTGTTGTTTTTCCAAAATGGACAACGCAATATCAAGATAATTTTATGTCAAATTTGAGTGAAACGTGTTGCTCTAGATTTAGAACGATGAGATATACACTTTGGTGTTGGTTTTGAGCCAATATGAGAACTTTGAAATTTAAAAAATTTCTTGATCCACTGGATCATTCCTCCCCACTGGAAGCTTTTGGACCCCAAAATATCACTTTTAGTTAAAAAAACAAATGAGGGTACAGTTCCCTCACCCTTCCAACCTCAATCCATTTGGCTTTGCTTGGATTTGTTCCCTTGAGCCCCAAGTGTAGGTACTCCACGCTCCCTCATTTTGAAGTCCTTGTTTTTTTGTCAAGGATAGTTTCTTGCTGAAATTCTGCAAGATATTCAAGAGAGAAATATTCAATTGAAGGAATCTGAAAATTCTCTCCTTTATTTTTGATCAAATGAGGCTCATACAATCTTAAATTCTCAACATTAACAAGTGCATAAATTTGTGTATATGAACGCAAATCCAACCTAAAGGCATTATTACCAATCCTTTCCAGAATCTTGAATGGACCATATCGAATTGGTTTCAGTTGTTTACCTTCTCCTTGGAGTCTCTCTTTGCTAATGTGAAGCCAAACTTCATCACCGACTTGGAAACTGTGATCCACACAATGCTTATCATGTCTTGTCTTGTACTTGACTTGAATCTTCTCCAATTGTTCTTGAACTTTTTGATGTACCAATTGAGCTTGTTCAATGAATATTTTATCTTTTTCTATGTCATTATTACCATCAATGGCTACATCTTTCCCAAAGATAAAATCTAAGGGATATTTGGGCAAGTATCCCAAGCATGCCTTAAATGTGATGTTTGAGTCGAAGAATGCTTGGCCTAGTTGTAAGCATGCTGAATATAGTACAAATTTTCATCCCACAACTTAGGATGCTTGTTGCAATACCCATGAATAAGATGTGTCATTGTTCTATTCACCACCTCTATTTGGCCATCTGTTTGAAGATTAAATGTTGTAGTCTTTTTCAATTTGGTGTCCATGAGTCCCTACAAGCTTGACCAAAATTTCACAACAAAGCTAGAATCTCTATCACTAACAATGGATGTGGGAAACACAAAATGCACCCATACATTTTAAAAGAATAATTGAGTTGTTTTTTCAGTTGTAACATGCTTTTTACAAGGCATCAAAACAAACATTTTGTTGAACCTATCCACAACTACATAAATCTAATCATGACCTCTCCTAGACATAGGTATACCACCTACAAAATCCATAGAAACACTCTCCCATGTACGAGAATGTACAATAAGTGGTGTATACAATCCTAAAATTCTATTGCTAGGGTTACTGACAGCACATAATGAACATCCTCTTACAAATCGTGACACACTTTCAAGCATACGATGCCAATAACAATACCTATATAATTGTGCCACCGTCTTACATACACTGAAATCACCAGCAATAAGAGAAGTATGTGCTTCCCTTACGATGTTTACTCTCTATCCCTAAGCTTTGAAGGAGAGAGGTTTGAAGATTGCCATAAGCTTCGAAGGAGAGAGTTGAAACCTTAGCCTTCTCACATTGAGTTAAAAGAGAGTTCTTTGGAGACGTGCCTGGATTCTAACACACTGAAGGAGAGCTTCAACGTCAAGGTGCAGGTTGTAACTCCTCTTCTATTTATAATATGATACAACTGATATTTATTTTCCATTCTTGTTCATGTTTATGATTAAGAATTATAGCATTCCTTGATCATTTAGATAGGTTATATTTGTATATGCATGTTGCACTTGTATGATTTTTGTTGTTTCTTGGTCGCTTGTGTAGGTAATTGAACGTTTATAGCATTAGAGATCAAGTTTTGTAAAAGAGAAGGATCAAGTAGCTTCGACGAAGAGCAACATCACAACATCAGATCAAGGTAGGCCATCTCTTTCTATCTATGTTTCATTTATAATCAAGGAAAGTAGGTGTTAGCTTGTTTCTCTTGTTGCTAGACCCACTCTAGGGCTAGAGGGATCGTCTCTATCCGCAGAGAGGATTTACCTACACAACAAGTTGGTGACTCCACTGGGGATTCAATTCCTTTAGTCTCTTTTCACTCTTTGAGTTTTTGGTTTTTCTTCCATATTTTTTCGAATACCCATATCTCATGTGTTTCTGTCTTTAGTGACTGCTTACAATCATTAATCCTTATTCTGAAGTCATAAGCCTAGCTTGATTTAGGCAAACCCTTTTGTTTTTTGATCATTTTCCTTCATCGGCGATGTTGTTTCTCTGACAGATGCATTGATCAGCACTAAATGTTTTAACGTGGTCGTGTTTATCCCCTTCCAACATGAGGTGCAACCTCACCGACGCATCAATTTATGTGTGATTGTTTTTGGGGTTTCCCTCCATTGAGTTCCAGTGTGTCTTACCCTTCCAAATTATTTTCTTTGCTCAATTTTCTCTTATTTTATTTTATTCAGCGACTTGATTGTCTCATTCAGCTCATTTTTTGTCTCCTTTCTTTCAAACTGTGCACCCTCTTCATCCTAGGGTCTCTAGGTGTTTCGATTCATTTGACTGGTTGCATGCTTCGTTGGATTCCAGACCTGTTGTTGGGTTTTTTTTGTCGTCTAACTCCAACCTTTTGATTTGGTTGTTTTGGTTTTTTAGTTGGTTTCTCTCATTAGGGTTTTCAAGTGTCCATCTTTTGTGCATTTGATTCTCTCTTTTCTGTTGCAAGAATATATCACATTGCTTGTTTTCAACTGGAGAATCTTTCTTTGTGTGTTAGACAGTGCAAAAAGAAAAGAGTCTTTGTTTTGAGCAAGTGCTTCAGAATATCTCGTTCTTACTTAGACTTTTTAAGTTTTGTGGAATTTTGAGGAATTCATTTGGGATACTCAAAACATTTTTTTGTGTTCTTCCTGTTTGAATCTTTTTGCATTTTATCCATACAAAGAAAAATAATTTTTCATTCATCTCAAAATTTGTGTTTCGTTGAAAGTGCATTAGATAATTTGCATTCAAAAGTCATTTTTTGAGATTCATCATTGAACTTATATTATGTTGTTCAATGATTGAAATCTTAACGTTCATTGAGTGCATTCTCATTCATTGAAAGGAAAAGAAGAAATTGTGCATAGATTACAATTTCATAGTTTTCAAAGATTTTTGCATAGATTACATTGCATAGTTTACATCTTTGAATGTATTGATTCGGATTTGGATTGTGTGAGTTATCTATTTCTGAAAATTTGAATCTGTTGCATTGTTGATTGTTGCATCATTATTTGAAACCCTTCCCTAAGCCATATAGTTTTCATCGAATTGAAAGAATCATTTTCTAATATTAGTTTCATTATAGGTATTCAGGTGACAATTGTTTTGAGCCTTGAAATTGAAAATGTAATCAAGATCAACTTTATAACGAACCTCAATTAATCTAAGGAGCATTTGAAACCTAACGCAAAACATTTAGAGGTCTAGGCTAGAGACGTGTTCTGGCGTCTTTAAACGTAGGATTTTTCGCTAACGGTCTACGTTACAATCTGGGGGTGATATCTCGTCCCACGTATGGAAGTATATTAATGTATGATAAGAATATTTGGGGCACTTTCGTCGAACGGTTACACATTAGATAGCACTACTATGGACTTGGACTCCCACGTACTATTGTATATATTTTTGGAGACACCATTAGGTTGCAAACATGCCATAGGTAACCAAGTCTGTCGCCTTGTAAACACGATACACCGAACACAACATTTGGGGAGATTGACTGTCATACGTTAAGTCCTTGGTAAATTTATTTTCTAAGGTGTATATTGCAGTTCACGGATACTTTGTAAACCCTCTTGCCTAGTTTACCCATTTTTTGTTTATTTTTTGTTTAAATTATAAATTTTATTGTCCACGATAACACATCACCTGTGCTCATCTCCTTAGCTGATCTTAGGTTGAGATTAATGGCAACAGCTCTTGAGTTTACCAACCAAGGACTCCCCTCAGATGGGAATCCTAGTCCTTTTCCTTCTTTTGGAAATTTTGGAGCTCCTTATATGGCAACATTGTCCCTTTTAGGATTAACCAATGGTCTACTAGTTTGGTTATTTTTGACCCCTGTGGTTTCGAACGTCCAAACTGATTTTCAACCAATTCCTCCGCATAAAAAATGTCACCCAATTTTTATCTTAAGGTTGGCCCCTCACCTTCTTCGCCCATTTATTCACCTCATTCTTCCTCTTCACCTGGTGAAATTATGGATTCCAGTAACCAGGTGGCTAAGAAGAAGAAGAAGAAGCTACCAATCCAACTGACGTGAAAAAAAATCCCACTTCATCCCGCAAATTCAAATTCCCTTGCAAGCTATGCGAGGGTGACCACCTTCTTCAGAATTTTCCTGGTATTCCCAAAGTGTTATAAGTGTGGTCTACTAGCCCGAACCATCCTTCATCATCAGTGTTTGGATATCATGTTGGTGGTGAACCCTTGGCTAGAGATAATAAGACTCATAAGAAATAGGGTAAGGTCAAAATTCCCTGTAGGTTATGTGAAGGGAACCATCCCATTCACCTTTTTCCTTATATGCATGAAGCCTCTAAAGTGTTGGATACCATTACGGCTTCTGAGTCCTATCTTCAAGTTGGTTACCAGAAATTTTATTCGAGTCCTCCCCTAGTTGATCAAGTAATTGATCGATATTTTTCTCTGGTCAATTCCACTCTCTTTGAAATTCAATCTCATGATTCCATTCCCAACCCATCATTGGTTGAGGAAAAGGTCGTTCTGATTCCACCTACGGTTCATTGGGTCTTTTCCGTAGAAATTGGATCTCATTCCACTCAGGTTATTTTTTTTTCTTCAGATTCCCCAGGATTGGAGGGAGATCCTCCCATTCCTGTAGTCCAGGAGAGTGGTCCTCCTACTCTCGTAATGCAAGGGGATAGTTTTCCCATTCTGATGGCACCCCCTCCTTGTAGTTTGGTCACTTCCTTTGATTGGAGTCGACTGGCAGGATATCGTCTTCCTTCTTATGTGCCTTTTGAGATTACGGTATAGGCCTATAATGTGGTCGTACCAATAAAGATTATAGATGAAGCCACATATGTCAGTATTCTTTCCTCAACTACCTAGCAAGATTTCGGTTCTCCGCATCTTGTGCCTGTTACTTAGAATTTGTTGGCTTTTAACAGAGGAACCAGTCAACCGTTAGGGATCCTTCCGAAGTTTCCTATCACCTTGGGACGAAATATTGTCTATATAGACATGATGGTTGTCCAAGGAACCTTGGATTTTAACTTACTCCTGAGGCGCGACTATACTTATGTCATGGGAGCGCTTGTCTCTTCCCTCTTTCATGTGCTCTTCTTTCCATATGAAGGATGAATTGTGACCATTGATCAGCTTTCATTCATTGGTCCTAATATGACACCTAGTCTACCATCATCCCTTAATGGTCCTTATATGTCAGTGGTATCTTCTCTGAAACAGGTTAATTATGTGGCCACATGTTCACTGCCTGCATCTAGTGATAGTGTCGTCGTGTACCGTGTGCTAGGGGCATTGGATCACAATTTCAAAAGTGTTGTTCTCCCATCAAATGAGAACCGCTTGGAAGCCATGGCCTCTTATATGTCATGATCATCTCTTCGGAGCATAGTTATTATTATTGTGTCAAACTCCTTAAAAATGAAACAAGTGTCTCGGAGCATAGTTCATTTTCTTGTGTCAAGCTCCTTAAAAAATGAAATAAGCCCTTCATAGCATAGTTCCCTTTCTTATGTCATGCTCTCTAACCAATGAAACAAGGTGTCATGAGGATAGTTCTTTTACTATGTCAACCTCGTTAAAAAATTAATTAGGTCCCCCTTAGGATAATTATTTTACTGTGTCAACCTCATTAAAAAATGAAACAAGTTTCCTTTTGATTCGAGCTTTTGATTAGATATCATAAAATCCCAGTCGTTCTTTCACTTGATCTCGTAATTGAACCTTCATTACATCCACTTGTTAGTAACTAGCAGTCTACTTGGGTGAATTAAATGAAGCTTGGGGGGCATGTACCTCGAATTGAGTCACCATCCTGGGGGCAAGCAAGCTTATTCCAAGCATAGTTTCCATGTTTCAAGTTTTTGTAAAAATGAAAACAACTCCAACCAGAGTTTTCCATGTTTGTAATCTTGTGTAAAAATGAAACCATTCTCATTTTACCTCTAGTGATTGCCATTTTATCAGCCTCTTTTTCCAGATGAACCTTGGTTTTCTCACTCCATCGTTGCCATATTCTTGACCGATCATACACCTTCACTTGGTTGTTTTACCCATTCCTGAGGAACCGCTGCAATGAGTGGTCTTGTTAGCCAACCTCTTGACCTTTTAAGTGTTTTGAGTAGTTCCATCATAACCACAACTAGTTTCTATCCTTTATACCACTCGTTCCTCCAGGAGGAGTCACCTTTAAGCTCTTTTCTGACTCTTGAAACATGAAAATATTGCCGAGTATTTGTTGTTTTGAACTCGTTAAAGTAAAAAAAACAAATCGCTTACCTAGTATACATTTACCCCTTTTTCAGGTTGGGATAAACTATTTACGATAAACGAATACCTTAGTCAATCATGACTAAGATGTTCTCTCAAAATTTTCTTTCTACCTTTTCAGATTCGAGAGACTATCTACGGAAAGGGCCCTGTGGAGTTTTCTTTTCTGCCTCCTTTCAAACTCTCTAAACATGAAAAGGCGCCAAGTTTCAATTCTGTCGGACTCATTAAAATTTAACAACATTGGACTCATCATCATGATGCTACCGAGTCCCTCCTTCCAAGGGCTCGTAAAATGCACTAGGATGGATTTGTTCGTAGGAAAAACTTGTAATACAAGAATATGTTATCCCCTTCAATCTTGTATTAAAAAATCATTAAGGTACTCACCAGAAATGGTGGGGGAAATGTGGAAGTATTTATCATTTTTGTTAGAAGTATGTCGCTCTTGAACATGACACTTGTCTGCAATTTGTGTCGGGTTGGGGATATCCTACATTTTTCACTTTTCCTCCATGGGTTTGGGGAATTTGTTTGCCTCTCATTCAATTACCCATTTTTTCAACATGACCTCTAATTCCATTTGAGTCAAATACTGCCAAACTCCAGAGTCGTGTCGTCGATATGTTCAAGAGCAGTTCCTTCTGCAGTTTTTCATTACCTGATTCTTTGTTTGGTCCTGATTCACAACCATATTGTTCCTATACCTTGTGTCGATTATGTGGGATCCGTCATGGCCTTCCTTTGATAGATTTATTCCTATCGACTTCAACTCATTATCTGGGAAGTTGATCTAGAGACTCCTTTCAGTACCTTAGAGCCTGCATGCCTTAATGGCAGGTTTTCCGCATTCAACGATAGGTTCACCTCATTGGCCTTCGATCAGATGATTTCACGAATGTTTGAATTTAGTTCCTTATTCACACCTCATGAAGTGTACTGGTAGTACCTTAAGGTCCATTGTCATTATTTGTATTCTCTCTCGCGCATGTTAACAGTTTACATCAATGACTGGTAATCAGGTGATTTTCTTGCATGTTCGACTACAGCTCACTCATTCACATGCCTGAATTTTTACTTGATTGGGTCGTGACAGAGTGCAAGACCCTATATTTTGTCTGATAAAGTCCAGGTTGTGAGGTGATATGAGTTATTCATGACTGTATACATGACTCTTCTATTTGGATGGTTGTGACCATACCTAAGACCATATTTCTTATCCTTATTCTTGGATGGTTGTGTCCATGCCATGGATCCTATTACATGATCTCTTTTACATATGGCTTCATCCATGCCTTATACTCATCTATTTATATCAAATATTCCAGTTGTATATATGTACTTGATTCGTAGTTTTTCCAATGGAGTGTCTTGGTCTTGGTACATTCACGTAAAACATTTCACCCCTCACTCTCGTTCTGCCATCATGCTTTAGGGGGAATTTGTTACACATAATTTTGTCACTGTCCTTGTACTCTATGTTCTCGTATCCTGGAAGACCTTAACAATGATACTTGTGTGCCTTTTCAATCATGAAAATATGACATTTCATCCCTTTTAGTCTGAAGAACAAACTCTTTGTTGATCATCCCTGGAGTAGCTTCTTAAAAACCCATATTTTTGGAGCAGCACAGCCCTTATTTGTCTCACCCGTGCCGATGACCCATCCTTGGCTTGTGACCAGCGTCGATCAGAGCTAGTATGGACCTCATACCCACGTCGGTCTACTTCTAGAAGATTTTTTAAAATGGAAACGAAGCTTCGTGGCCTAGAAGCTTCGAGAGTGGAGATCTGGATGTTTGTTGGTCAGGATATGTCCGAGATTCCTCCCTTGGGCCTCTTTTTCCTACAAAAGAGGAACCTCCCAAAGAGATAATCCATTTTCCCATCATAAGTGGATCCATGTCCCCTCCTCCATCTCTATAAATTCATCATCCTCCAATGCCTCTGCTAGTTAGAACAGAATAGAGCATAGTAGAGAGAGGTTTGAAGGTTTCCATAAGCTTTAAAGGAGATAGTTGAGCCCTTAGCCTTATCACACTGAGTTGAAAGCGATTTCTTTAGAGACATGCCCGGATTCGGAACTGCTAAAGGAGAGCTTCGACATCATGCCGCAAGTTGTATCTCCTCTTCTGTTTATAATATATTTATTTTCCATCCTTGTTCATGTTTATGATTGAGAATTCTAGAATTCCTTGATCATTTAGATAGGTTATATTTGTATGTGCATGTTGCACTTGTATGCTTCTTTTTGTTTTTTGGTCGCTTGTCTAGGTAATTAAACGTTGGTAGCAGTGGAGATCAAGTTTTGGAAAATCGAAGGATCAAGTAGCTTTGACGAAGAGCAACATTGCAGCATCAGATCGAGGTAGGCCATCTCTTTCGATCTATGTTTCATTTATAATCTAGGAAAGTAGGTGTTAGCTTGTTTCCCTTGTTACTAGACCCACTCTAGGGCTAGAGGGATCGTCTAAGTCCATAGAGAGGATTTACCTACAGAACACACCATTAAAAGTTTCTAAATGAAAAAATATAGGCTTACCATGTTGCGTTAGGACTGCACCCATGGCATACTCGCTTGCATCAGTCTTTATCTCAAATGACTGTCTCAAGTCAGGAATTTAAAGTACATGAGATGAACTGATATTTTCCTTCAATGCATCAAATGATTTTTTTTATTGACCTCCCCACTGAAAAACCTGCTTCACACTTGTCAATGCATGTAATTGAGCTGTGATAGAAGAAAAATTAGCAATAAAATTTCTCCAATATTGGGCTAATCCGAAAAAACTTCTAACCTTTTTCACTATTTTGGGCCTTGGCCAATTCAAAAGGACATCAACCTTGGAGGGACATATTTTCAACTCACCTCCTCCAACAATATGACCCAAATAAACTAAAGAATTTTTTCCAAGTTCACATTTCGACATCTTTAAAAACAACTATTCTTTATTCAAGACATATAATACTTTCTTGACATGCATGACATGTTCTTTACGAGACTTGCTAAAAATTAATATTTCATCTAAGTATACTATCAAAAATTTATCTATAAAATGCCTCAATACATCATTCATCACACGCATGAAATTAGCAGAAGCATTACAAGGCCCAAAGGGCATAACCAACCATTCAAACAAACATTTCTTTTTTTTGAATGTTGTCTTCCATATGTCTCCTTCAGTGATTCTGATTTGATGATAGCCACTCCTCGAGTCCAACTTAGTGAAATATACAACATCTTTCATTTAATCAAGTAAACCATCAATTCTAGGAAGTGGGTAATAGTTATTTATCGTAATCTTGTTGAATGCACGAAAGTCCACACACATGTGCCATGTTCCATATTTATTTGGCACCAAAACAATAGGTGAACCACATGGTGAAGTACTTGGTCCGAAGATCCCCTTGTCAAGAAACTCTTGGATTTGTTTTTAATTTCTGCATATTTCATCACTGACATCTTGTACATGCTAATGTTAGGAAAAGGAAAATCTTGCTGCAATTTGATTTCATGTTGGATTCCTCTTTTAGGAGGAAATCCCTTAGGCTCCTGAAAAATCTCATCATACTAGTTAACAACCTCAACCAAATCAAAATTCAAATTTGAATCACAACCGTGAAAAGCTTCATTATCAACATCATTCTTGGGTTTGATCATTAGAAGCACAAAATTATTGCTAGAGTTAACAAGTCTCTTCATTTGTTTGACATTCACAAGTGAAAGGTTTAGTTTCTTGCGATGTGCTCTAACAATTTAATCAATAACATCTTTGAACAAGTGATATTTGTGTTCATGGCAATAAAAGATATATTTCATGTCATAAAGATGTGGGCTTCCCAAAATAATACCACATATGTCTAATGGCACTACATCAAGCTCCACCTCATCAATGAAGTTTGCAGTAATGGCGAATTTCAGTTTGTATTTTCTAGTTACATGCAACTTTGCATTGTAGCACACCCAACCTAAAGGATATGGTTTACGATGTGGAATGGTTTCCAAATTCAATTTTTTGACAATGTTTTAAGAAATGAGATTTTCTTGTGAGCCGCTATCAAATAGAGTTTCAATCTTGTTATGTTTTGAGATGCCTCTAATATGGAAAATTTCTATCCTCTCTTTTTCATTTTTAGTTTCATTGTGACTCTTTGAAGAACTATTGTTAGCAATGGATTCCTTACCTTTAAATCCCATATTTGTGATCTTCATTTCATATCCTGAATTAGATCCTGAATCATGTTGTGTAGTTGCAGTTGTCTTGTTCTTCCCTTTGTTGTTAAAATTTTTGGGTCTCATTTCAGGATGAAGTTTCCAACATTGTTATTCATCGTGAACATCCTTTGAAAAATGCTTGCATGTTAATTTTTCTCCCTCTTTCTTAATGGAAGCATTCTTCTTCCCTTTTCCTTTGAACTTACCCTTTCCTTTGTCTCCACTTTAAAATGGATTTTTGTTGCCCTCTTGTGGAACATTTTTCCCTCTTGCTTATAGATTTGTTTCCTGTACACAAACCTCATCTAAACTTGTAGGGTTAAACATGAGAATGGTATGTCTCAAATAGCTATGCAAACCTCCAATGCATTTCAGCAATGTATCTTGAGATGAAAAATCTACACCCAGTATCAATGATCTTCTTATAAACTCTTGAGTATAGCTTTGCACACTTTGACCCTTTAATTGCCTAGATTTTTTTAAATCCATGATAGCTTTTTTCATGTGTGCTAATGGATAAAATTTTCTTCTTAATGAAGAAACAAAATCATTCCAAGAGGTTAATGCCTTACCATGTTTCTTCATGTCATCTTGAGTTTTGGCTTCCCACCAAATAAGTGTTGCACTATCCAATCTTAATGAAGCAAGCTGAATTTTGGTCTCATCATCCTTGATCCTTTGTATTCTATAATACACTTCAAGCTGATGAACCCAATTATCTAATATCTCAACATTTACCTCTCCATTATACATAGTCAATTCAAATTTTATGTCAAGTTTCAATAGTGGAGTTTTACCATGTCCCTTTGGAGAATGTGGAGGTGTTTATGAAGGGGTTGATGCGGAAGATGATGATGGTGAAGATGGTGGTGAGTATGGAGGTGAAGATAATGGTGGTGTCAAATGTGGTTTGTCACCATTTCCTCCATTAACTTTTTGATTATTGTCCCCATATCCTCCATATCCTCTTGCAAACTTATCTCCCTTTTGAGGATTGGAGCTCTCACCTTGAAATATTGTGTTTCTCTCTTCATAGATAACTTTCACCATTTGTTTCATGTCAAAGAATGATTTTCTGAAATCCTTCTCATCCTCTGACATATTTTCATGCTCTCCTTCATGTACCATGACTGTTGAATCTTTAGGTACAATTTGAGGTGAAATTTGTGGTGGATATTGTGGAAATTGTACTCTCCTTGTCCTTGACCTAAATTGAGGACTTGCAACCATAAGCTTTCCTTATCTTATCTTGAGCTTCAACCTTGTAAGCATCAGAAACACTTGCAAAAAAATTAAACCCTTAAAGAAACAAATAACCAAACCTCTGATACCAAATTGATATGTATATGAAATCTTGAGGATTTATGTCAAATTTTACAAGTGAAAAGATTAGGGTTTTTAACCTCTTCTGTAAAATTCATTAACACATAAACATGATTTAAAACTCTATTTTTGCAGAAAATAAGAAGACATTAGTACCATAACAGTATACACAGAACAACAAATGATGAAGGAGTTCACCCCTCCTAGGCTACATCTCCCAGTTTGGCTTCCAATGGTTGGGCCTCTTTTATTATGCTCAAAAAAGTGTGTTTACATAAAGTTTCGGTGCTCATAATGCTAAAACAATGTCTCCAATGGCTCCAGAATAGTCAAAAATCCCTATATGGGCTCTTTTTGCTACAAAAAAGGTCAAAAATTGAATGTGTTATGCTCCATTGAAGTTTTCCTACTAACTGTACTACAATTCACACTTCCCTGCAATTGGTTCTACAAATTCATGTTTTCGCAACCACGTGGAGCGACAATTTCACCCCGCGTTGGTGAGAGACCCACCGCCTCAGGTGAAAATTTTCACCTCCTTAATTGCGCCCACTATTCGGCTAAATTTGCACCACTTTTCCTCCTGTCCACTGTTGATTTCGAAATTTGGTACGTTTTCCCACCGAGAAAACTTCAGATTGACTATGGTTTGATAGTGGTTTGAAGACCTGTGGTTAGTGGTTGTGGGAACCCTACCCATGGAAATTTCCGCTCCCTACCTTAAGTTTAGCCTGGCATCAACTGTTAACTGTCTGCGCATGTGCTCATGGTAGAAACTGCCACTGTAACCGTTAAACCAACCGCTACATAGACCTTGGCTTATGGCTTTTACCATAGGTTTTTTGGTGGTGTATGAATAGTTTTCTCCACCGAAACATATGTGTTGCAAAATTTGGTGTATGATATATATTATAAGGTATCGGGTTGGGGCTAGCCTTTAACCCTAGTTCATGGACTGGGGTCGGGGATTAACCCCAGTCCCCACCCCTGAATGCATAACTCTAAAATTTTAAATAACGCTTTGACCCTATAGGTGTTAAGAACTACTGTAGCAAATATTGTAGGATATATTTGTTTCTTAGTTGGAGGTTTCGCTCTCGAACCCTGGGAGGCTTGCTCTGGCCCTTAAACAAATTTTGGTCACCCATGAGGAGGCCACATGGCACTCTCTCATTGGACCACCTCAACAACCTATAAACCAATGAAAATAAACCAAATTTGAACCAATAGGATTTTTCCAAGTGTCAAATAGCCATTGGCCGATGGAGTATAGTCACCATGCCCAGTCATGGTCCAGTCAGTAGTACGGACTACTGACTGTGCACCCATGCATCCAAATCCAATTTTTCTTGTTGTTTCCCAAAACGTACATAACGCAATATCGGGAGCATCTGATGTTATATTTGAGTGAAACGAGTTGCACCGGATTTAGGACGATGAGATCTACACTTTGGCATTGTTTTCTAGCCAATATGAGAACTTTGAAATTTGAGCATTTTCTTGATCCACTGAATCACTATCTCTCAAAGTTGCTCAGATACGCTCTGATACCACATTGAATTTCCACGATCTTGGGTCTAAGATAGAATCTTAAAATATCTGATACTACCAAACCAAGAATCTCAACATAACTACTTTTCATAGCGGAATATAAACAACGGTAAATCACACATGCATAGAATATAGACAAATTTTTACAACTTTCAACCCAACTTCATTATATTAAACAACATGTAATACAATAGTCTAGGGCTCTTTTACCAGGGATATTGGCCCTCAATCATCCACTAGTACAAGATACAAAATGGGGCTTGGTTTCAGTACATTAACGACCAATCTACCTTCAACAAGATACTCTAACCATCTGGTTGTCGCATGCTTTCTCAGCTCCTCTCAGTTGTACCTTATACCTGCATGGTCTTTCAGCTCCCGATCTGCATCTCCTGCCTCTATCAATGCTCCAATTCCATAATATCAGTTAACCTCAACTCTCAATCTTCTCAATAGTTGATTGTTCGTCAACCAACGCATCAACACATCGAGACTCATGTCGATTTTTTCACAATTCCACTTGTGAACAACTCTCAATCTGCCCACTATTGCTCCTTAGCTACTCAGGGACTTCATCCCGCTATGGTCTTCTATTTTTGCTATGATGAATACCAACATAGGGCATGAAGGGCTGCCACCTATCACTACAAGATGTACATCTCCCACAATGAACACGGGCTAGTAGTACTGCCCATCATCTATTATAGAAGTCCTTCTCCACACACAAGTCTTGGGGTCCACAAACTGCTCCTCAGGGTTGTCAACCTGTGAGCTTAAAAACTTGCACTCTATAAACCATCTAATTCAATGAATATGGTGCACATTGGGCTCCAACTTGGGCACTATCACGATGTCCTCCAAAATACCATAAACGCCCAATCACGCCCACACTTGATCCACTCTCACGCCGCCCTACAACAGTCCATGAGTGACCAATTCTATTGTATAATATTCTCTTATTTAGGGAATCCAAACATCTAGGAAACCCTCCTATTGGTTGTCAACAAACTTATAAACATGTCCTTCATATATTCTCAAGTACCACTCACTCTATATTTTTGAATGTCTTTCCTTTGTTGTACAATAGAGGAATGATTGCATAAATATAGGCTCCAAAATATTGTTGCAACATCTTCCCACTGATTAGGGCATCTAAAATTCCATGTCAACCCTATCTCTTGGTTGTTATAGCCCTCCAAAATCCATCCATCTGATCAAACTAGGATCCAACACCTTCTTTCTCAAGGGATGGTGCAAACTATTGTAATACAGGTCACTGGTTAGGGCTTGTTAGAAATCTGCTACAACACCATTTTCTTCAACTTCATACCTTCTCCAGGATTGTGGTCTCCCTCCAACTATCTTTTCTCCTCTTCGATTATTTTTCTAGGCTTGCTACGAACCCACGAACATAAGACCCAAGCTCATGTACAAGATATCTAAGGCTTGCAGCCTCCTACCTATCTTCCGACCTCCTGTACAAGTGGATCTAGGCATGCAGCCTACCTGTAACAAACTCCAAGGTATGCGACCTACTCTTAGGAGAGATAAACCCACCATGAGTATGCTAAGACACCACACAGAACTGCTGCTTGAGCCAGCGGTTTCCTCTGCTGCAATTCAGTCCTTAGAAAAGACAAATATAGGCCTAAAATAGAGCCATAATCCCTACGCACTTGTCTCCTCTCTTGCTACGGTTTCCTCAGTGAAGTTTTTCCATAAGAAACACTTCAAAAAAGATCCTAAACACTCCATAATTCATCCTCTATCCTCGGCGCTACTGCAAGGTAAACTAGGCTTCCATGTTCACTTTCATAATTTTTTTCAATCTCCTAATTTCAAAGCATATAAGCTCAAATATGTATATGATATAATAAGATACAACAATTAATTCCTAAACCACCTCCACTAACCCTCTTCCTCGTATAAAACTCTCGTTTTGAGGCTACAAGGGGATGATGCCTTCATTACATGAGGGCTTTGTGATGAGAATCTTGGATAGCAATATTGTATGTATGCTCGTAGTCAATTTTCTTTCTTATATATTATTGACAACAATTTCCCCCATCATTTTGTTACATATATGTGTATTTTTTTCTTGTATTCATGAGGGGATGCCAATGGGAGATGGATTTTTGAGAGCTTTTTGTTGTATCATAATTCATTTTTCACCTTGTTCTAGCAAGGCTAGCAATGGTACCTTGTACTAGTGAATAGGCTATAGAGGATTTTGCTAGTTGAAGTGACTTCATTGGTCAAGTCTTATTTTGTTGAGACTTATGCTACATAACAAGTTGATTAGAAAGGGTTAATAACTATTGATGTGTTACATTTTCTTCATTTAGAAAGGAGGTTATCAAAGTTTTAAGAATGTTAATTGCTAAACATTGTGAAGGGCCCTATCTCATACCTATTAGTTGGTTTTATTATCATTGGTTTATCACATGCCTATTAGTTATTTTCCTTATCATTGGCCTAGCCTGGGGGTGGTATTTGAATAAAAATTCATATGGCTCGATGGTGAATCATCCTTTCACAGTGAATTTCATTGCATGCTTCAACAAAATGGTACCCATGATGTGCTCTTTTAAATTCAAAGGAATGAATAATGTGTTGTTTTCAATGTTCATCAAATTATCTAACATGAATTAAAGAAATTCATGGGTTGTTAGTATAGCATATAATTATTGAAAATAATTATCCAAATATTCAATTGCCTATATTTATTCCAAATAATTATATGTTGTTGTTGAGAAAAAAATTTCTCAAATAAATTAAAAGACACCTAAGTAAAAATGAGACAAAATTTAACTAACATAAAACTACCTCATACCAACCCTCATATTTCTAACAATAATATAAATCTTATCAATAAAAATAAAAATATAATTAATTATTTACAACTTTTTAATCATGTAAAAATATAATCAATTTTAATTTTTTTAATATATTAAATAAAAATAATAATTATTTAAAATTTGGAAAAAAACTTTAAAATATAATTACAATCTAAGCATGCCTACATATATATGAACATACCTAAGCATATCCCCAAGGTACAAAATCACATCACATTCAAAGTACACTACCCTAAAATGATATAAATAGTTGACCTCATACCTTTCATCTTAAAGTTGATTACTAAACTTTAGAAAAGATTTGCATGATGTCCTCGATGGGATGAATTTATGCCATTAATTGTTGTCAGATCGCATCATTTGCATGCAGAAGAGAACACTAGTGAATATGAAGGTGGTCATGGGGATTAGCACCCAAATCACCACTTGTCTTAAGGTCAACCATTATACTATCGATGGGCTCAACCACGGGGTTGTATGTCAAATTGGTTTAAATGAAGTATAGAAATTAATTGTAGATTCGATATTGCTCATGTAATGTTCTAAAACATAAGACTCAAATATACTTTACTCATATGGGGAAATAAATTCACAATTTAGAAGCAATATCAAACACATGCGACATGAATCAATTAACACACATACACGGGGATATATATAGGGGAAATTCATTGCTCAAAACCCCTTCCTATATGTATTGCATTAGTTAGAAAATAGAGAAGAAATATAATTCTTTTTCAAGCCAGAACAATCTCTACATAAGTATAATCTATCTCACTGCCTCACAATCTGATTGTGGCCAACACTACATACCCAAGTCCTTATTTCCTTGCATTGTTTCCTTGGGAATTAGCCCCTATTATTTAGGTAAATTACTCATCCATAACTGAGCAATCCCTATAGGCCCTTCTATGACTGCATGCCCCACTTGTACAACTTTGATAATTATACAACTGATAGTACACTGCCCTTAAACTTCAATCTCAACTGAGTAACTCGTATTTCATGCATGCATGAGTTAATTTTAGTTGATTTATAAGTTAATTGGTTGATCATTGAGTACACACCCCACTACTAGACCTCCCACTAGTTCCTTCAAACATAAGAACTTGTTTAACTTACTTTAACTCAATTTAACAGAATTAAATTGTTACAACTCAAATTAAACTCAACCTAGGCTCCTAAAATTTAGGAATCACTCTACACAACTCAAATTAGGCCTTCAACTTGAATTAACTAAGTCAAATAATTAAAACTAACATAGTTAACACATTCTTGTTGTCTTGTGATGTGGAATTATAGTTTTCTCTTAATTTAATTCAAGGGAAAATTAAATTAAGATTTTTTTGTTGCCATTTTCAACACTCCCTCTCAACAAGAAATGGATTACCAGATACCTCAATCATGTCTCAATGGAACTTGAATTTTCCTCTTGACAATGCCTTTGTCAAAATATGTGCATCCCATTCCTCTGTAGGAATGCACTCCAACAACATGATCTGCCTCTGCAAATAATCTCGTAGATGGTGATACCAGATATTGATATGCTTGGATCGATCATGAAATACAGGATTTTCATAGAATTTGATACAACTCTGGTTGTCATGGTAAATCATAGAGGGATACATCATAAGACCAAATAACCCAACAAAATCCTTCCTCATCCAGATATCCTCACAAGTTTCTTGACTAGCAGTCATGTACTCTACTTCGGTTGAATTGAGTGCAATTGATCTATGCTTTCTTTTGTACCAAGAAATTGTTGTTGACCCAATACTCAAGACTCCTCCTGAAGTGCCCTTCTGATCTGATGGACTACCTACCTAATCTGCATCTATGAAGCCTTCAATCTCCACTCGATTTGTCCATTTGTACCAAAGACCATACTGAATAGTGCCTCTGAGGTATCTCAACACATGTTTAGTCGCCTTCCAATATAGTTTGGTTGGCTTAACCATTTCTTGACTAATTTGGTTAACTGCATAACACATGTATGCTCGTGTGTTCACTAAATACATGAGTGAGCCCACAAGATTTCTGTAAATAGTGGCCTTCACCTCTTCACTTGAAGTGGCATCCTCTTTCCTCCAACTGTCTTCTAAAGGAGTGTCCATGAGTTTTCTACTCTCCATGTGAAACTTGTTCGGTATCTCGTTGACATACTTGCCCTGAGAGCCAAATAGCTCCACAACTCATTTCCGTACTTCCAAATTGAGGAAGTAATGCATGACTCCCATGTCCTTTATCTCGAATTCTCTTGCAAGATCCTCTTTGCAATATTTTATCAACTTCTCATCACCAGTTAGAATCAAATCATCGACATATAATACTGTAATCAACAATTTACCTTCAACAACAATATGGTAAAGGTTTACATCTACTTCACTTTTGGTGAATCCCATCCTAGTGAAACAAATGTTGATCCTAGTGTACCCATAGTACTCAAAACCGACCAGTTTGAACTGGTAACTGGTCAAACTGGTCGGTTAGGAGCCTAGCCGATCAAAACCGATCAACCACCCCATTTCCCATTTTTTTCCAGTTGAACCAGTGCTAACTGGTTAGTTTATCAATAAACCGACTAATTATATGCCATAGCCACAAAAGGGACCCACATAAGTTGATTTGGTCAGTAATGGGTGGTTTTAGATTGAAAAGGAGGGTCTTTTCCCTCCAAAAACACCCTCCCCAATCCTTTAAAGGCAGGGTTACCCTCTCATTTGTCTCACACATCTCATTTTGATCTTTTTTGAGTTTGATTGAGAGATTGGAGAGTATTGAGTTTTTGCCAGAGTAGTGGAACAATTTGAGCTAAGTAGTAGCCATCATGCCTCCAAAAGCCAAGGATACTGCACAGGCTCATTGATGGAAAAATGATTTGAAAATATTGCCAAAAAGATATTGTAGGAGGGGATATTTACAGGTTCAAGCAACACTTGGCTGGGATAGGAGGCCATGTAAAGCCATGTGGAGCACCAAATGAAGTATAGGGCATATTAGGGAAAAATAGCTTCAGAAGTTTGAAACTCAAGTCATTGAACCAATAAAGAAGCTTGTGACTCGAGCAGTTGCAAGGTTTGGCAGTCGAGACTCAACCAACTGAGTTTGATCATGATGAGAAGTTTCAAGTGATAATGTTGTTCACTAATATCATATATGTATATTTGTAGTAGGCCAGTGGCCTCATAGCTTGTAGCATTGGTTTTTTAATTTATGGGTCATTTGGAGCCTAATTGCTTATGTATTTTTTCAATGATATGTATTGCACTCGGTGCCATTTTGATAAATTCACCTTTACATGGTATATAAATGAGAAAACTTTGCATATTTTGTCTCTATTGGCTTGGAATCATGGTTGCAAATCTTAAAAATATTTTTTTTTATTAAAAATTAATTATTTAATGTAGTTTTTAAAAACTAGTTCATTTAGACTTGGCCAGTACCGATTAGACCGGTTTCGGTCAAAAACCTGATTCATTAGGTCCACCGGTCCGGTCACCGGTTCTCATTTTTAATACTATGATTGTGCCAAGCATGGGGTTTTTTTTCAATCCATACAACTATTGCTTGAGTTTTCACACATGTGAATCTCTGTCGAAGGTCTTAAATCCTTTTGGTTGTTCAATGTACACCTCCTCCTCAATCACTCCATTGAGGAATGATGTCCTCGCATCCATCTGATGGATATTCCATCCCATCTGCACTTCGAGTGATAGAATTTATCTAATAGAATGGTACCTTGCTACTCGAGCAAAGGTATCATTATAATCAATTTCCTCCACCTAAGAGAACCCCTTGGCCACAAATTTGGCCTTTTGTTTCTCGATGCTTTTGTTTGTTTCTTGCTTCACCTTGTAGATCCACCTCAAACCTACCACTGACTTGTTCTCTCGGCTTGGGACCACTTCCCAAACATTTTTTCTGACTATGTAATCATATTCATCTACCATGGCATCAACCCATACTAGATTATGCATTGCTTCCTCAAATGAGGATGGTTTTGTCTCAACTATCTCACTCATCAAAACCATGTACCCAGTGTACCGATCCGATGACCTCATTTTTATGTTTTTTGATGTGGGTGCTCCCACATTCTCTCTAGCATCATGCAATAATATTTCAGCTTCTCTGGTGAACTTCCTTCCATCTCTAGATGTCTCTACATGAGTGAGTGCTTCCACTCTCTTCTCCTCTCTTTATGGATTCTCCACAACATCCTAAGGTTCTTCCTTTGGAGCCAAATGCTCTTCATCTGCATGCAATTAATGCTCCCTCTCAAGGGAACATCTCATGGCCTTCTCTTCATCGAAATTCATATTTCTATGAAAAATTGTTATCTTGTGAGATGGCAAGTACACCCGATGGTTGTGAGGTGTATCATTATACCCCAAAAATATTCCCAACTATGATTTCGTCTCTAGCTTTTTCCTTGCATCCTTGTAAACATGACACTAAACTAATGAACCAAAGATCCTGAAGTGTGACACATTTGGTTTCTTCCCTAAAAAGTATTCTTCTGGTGCACTCATCCATAGAATCCGAAAAGGACTCTTGTTCTACACATATACCATTGTGTTGCATGCTTCATCCCACGAGTGCAATGGTAGGCCCTGATCATGCAACATCACTCGTGCAGCTCCCACAACACTTTTGTTCTTCCTTTCAAGAACCCCATTTTGTTGTGGGTTATGGGGTGCCATTAACTCTCGTTGAATTCCTTCTTTTGCATAGAAGTTCTTGAACTCATTCGGCATATATTCGCCACCATTATCACTCCTTAGAGCCTTCACTTTCCTTCTAGTGTCTTTCTCGAAAAGTGTTTTAATTCACAAATTTTGGAGAATGTCTGGTCTTTCTTTTGCATGAAGAAAATATAGCACTTACATCAGAAATCATCTACAAATATAACATAATACTTGTGCTTGGTCTTGGAGGCTATCATGAATGCTCCACACACATCTGATAGAACTCTTTCGAGAACTGCTTGCGCTCTACTGTATTATCATGAAATGTGTCTTTGGTGTACTTCCCCAGTGTACACTCTTTGCATGTATCTCACTGCTCTAGTGCACTGTTGGGAATTCCTATAGAAACATGTTGCATGACCTTCAAAGCTCCATGGTGCAAATGGCCAAGTCTCCTATGCCATAATTCACCGATGTCTCAGCTCTACACCTTCTCTACTTTCATGCTCAAGGCATCACAATCTTCTACATCCAATTTGTAGAGATTCTTCACCCGAACCTTGATCTGCTTCACTTGTCCCGTGGTGATGTGTCTAAGGAAATTATTTCCTTTGCTAAATATCACAACGTAGCCATGGTCTTCCAACATAGAAACTGAAACTAAATTCTTCTTCAAACACAGAACATACATGACATATTTTAATGTGAGAGGAGAACCAGACTCCTTCTGAAAATTAATTGTACCTTTATCGGTCACGTTATACCTTCCATCATCTCCCATATCGATGTGCATATGGAGGTCCTTCTCCTCCAAGTCGATGAAATTTTCTTTGTTTCTCGTCATATGGAATGAGGCTCCACTATCCAGATACCACACACTACCCATCACCAATGTCACCATGCATGCAATGAGGGTGAAATCCAAATCGAATTGTGAAGCTAGAGATTCACCTGCTGCTCCTCGTGAGGGCTTCTTGTCAGACTTCTTGTGCGGACATTTTGTGGCATAATGTCCCAACTCAAGAGAGTAAAAAAATTTAATCTTCGACAAGTCTTTCTTTTTTCCTTCCTGACCAGAATCTCGTTTGGATTTGGATTTCTTCCCTTTCCCTTTCTTTTCCTTTCTAGCCAAGGCACAATTCTCCTCATCCTCAACCTTGGATGAGGTCCCATTTCTGGTGTTCTGCCTGAACTCCTCCTGTACCAAATCTGGCCATAATCTTTCCCAGTTTGGTAGCTTCTCCTTCCCATTGACTGAATCTTGGTAGTTTTGTCATCTCTTCGGAAGGCTTAGAAGTGCTAGGCTTACCAAATCATCTTCTACAATTGAAACAACAACACTCCCAAGTTCATCACGGCATTGTGTGAACCTACTCAGGTACTCTATTATTGGGTTGCCCTTCTGTATTTTGATATTCCGAAACTTATCTTTGAGTACCAGCTTCCTTTGGTCACTCTCGTTCTGGAAAAAATATGCTAATACTTTCCACATTGCATATGGATTTTATTTCCCATGGAGATTAGAGACAATATGGTCTCGTACTCCCTCCAATATGATCATCTTCGCCTTGGCAGCACTCTTCTTCCAATATGCTATATCTTAGGCATCAGTTGGTGTTGGTTTTGGGACATCATTATCAATGAATTTCTTCAACCCGTTATCTTCCATGATTGCTTCCATGTGGTCCTTCCAAGCAATGTAATTTGAGCTACCCTCAAGGGCATACTCAAGCCTTAGACCATAGAACGCCATCATGATAGCTCTAAAGAATAGATCTGCAAACTCATTCATACTGCAAAGATAACTTTGAGTTCTCTTCTCTACTATGAATCTAGCTCGGATACCATGTATAAATTAATTGTAGATTCAATATTTCTCATGTAATGTTCTAAAACATAAAACTCAAATCTACTCTACTCATCTGTGGAAATCAATTCACGTTGGAGAAGCAATATCAAACACATGCGACATGAATCAATTAACACACATACGCGAGGATATATCTAAGGGAAAGCCACTACTCAAAACCCCTTCCTATATGTATTACATTAGTCAGAAAAGAGAGTAAATACAATGCTTGTTCAAGCTTGAACAATCTTTTCACAAGTATAATCTATCTCACTACCTCACACGCTGACTCTGGCCAACACTACCAAATTTTTGCATGCCCAATTCCTTATTTCCTTGTGTTGTCTCCTTGGGAATTAGTCCCTATTATTTAGGGAAATTCCTCATCCATAACTTAGCAATCCCTATAGGCCCTTCTCTAAATACATGCACCACCTTTACAACTAGGATAATTATACAACTTATACACTGCCCTTAAACTCCAATCTCAACTGGGTGACTCGTATTTCACGCATGCATGACTTAATTATGGTTGATTTATAAGTTAATTGGTTGATCATTGAGTACACACCCCACTACTAGACCTCCCACTAGTTCCTCCAACATTTATAACTATTTTAACCAACTTTAACTCAGTTTAATTGATTTAAATTGTTACACTCAAATTAAACTCAACCTAGGATCCTAAAATTTAGGAATCATGCTACACAACTCAATTTAGTCCCTCAACTCGAATTAACTCATCCAACTAAGTCAAACTAACTTATTTAACACATTCTTGTTGTCTTTTGATGTGGATATAGTTTTCTCATAATTTAATTCAAGGAAAAATTAAATCAGGATTTTCTTGTTGCCATTTTCAACATGAAGACAAGTGATGCACGAGGGAGTTTCATCTGACATTCTTTTTTCCTGAAAATATTGACCTTGATGCTAGTTATGGTTTCCCTGCACATGAATTTGATCTTTAATGAGGATATTAACCTATGTGCTAGAAATCACACATGTCCTATGTTGCTTCTCCAGAGTTCGGTAGGTCTTTTTAGTTTTTTCCATCCTCAGGTTATAAGTTATCTCTATAAAGAGCGTGACCCCGCCTCAAGGTGGCAGATTTTCTACGAGGTATTCAGCTTCGGTAACTCCTCATACCTATCTTCCACTATGGCTCAGTAACGTTCATGCACGGTGATTTCAATGAGGGTCAAGTGATATATTTCAGTCCTTTGAGCTTTTCGTCTTTACCATTACCTCATAATTTATGGTGAAATTTGTTTTGGTTGTTTGGTTCAATCCTACAGGCGTCCATGTTTTTCATCTTCGTTTTACATAACATAGCAACATGCCCCTCATTTGATTTGGTCATTATTACCCTTCGCCCCCTCTGAAATTGTCGATTATGTGGGTGTATCATTCAATTGGCCAGTTCTCGTCTATGGCATTTGGTACACGGGTACGTTCTCAATCCGGTTTTGATTGAATTCTTGGTCGAGTGATTTTTCGGTCCTTACATATATTTTTCATAAGCCTTGCACATACACAAAGCCAGAGTCAATAGGCGATCTATTTTGTTATCATTCGGGGAGCATCCATCACGTTCGTATTTGACGATGTTTTTCTCACGGATTCCCTTCCAATACCCCTCGTGATAAACCTTCTTAATATTCTATTATGCCATCTTCATTTGCATTCCATTATGTTATTTCCTGAACACTCACTCTACTACCACTTCAGTCTCAGGGTTCGATTTTTGGTCGCGTATTTGGAGTCTGGTTTTACTAGCTATATTTCCCTAGTCTTGTCAGGCATGGTCCTATTACATGTTTTCATGGCCCTAAGGTTGCATCAACCTAGTTTAGAGGGTGGCTTCGCTGGAAGTTCCACCTCCCAACGTCGACGCCTCTTTAGTTGGCATACAATGGCATACCACTTTGACTTTTTCCCTCCAATAGTGAGAAACAAGATCCTTCACTTGAAGAAAAAGAGTTTGGCAACAAGATATATTTCTCTAATACTGAAATCAATGGACACACCTCCAAGTGGATTCCATATCTTGGGAAATTTCATAAAATAAGACTTTAGTTCTTAAATTCAGTGGCATTGCACCGTCAAATTGAAACGTTGGTTCACATGGTCATCAAGGATAAGCAAGTTGATTGTTACCAGATATTTGCAAGACAAGAGGAGATTAAAAGGATCCTCAGGGATATCAGATATAATCTTGATGATATAATTGTCCAACTCACAAGGTTGGAACACCATTTGGTCTTTGACTCCAGCTTCGGTTCTGACTCACAGCCCCACACACTAGTTGTGATCAATGCACCTACAGAGGATTCTCACCAAGACAACTCCAATGCTCTCTCTCCCGTCATTATATTGGATTAAGATTGTTTTATGGTACCTGGTTTATCTTTATAGGCTATGCTCTTTGTCTATCTTTATTATGTATCTATGTCGATCTCTATTGTGTGTCTATAGTTTTGTCTCATTTCCCATCAAAAAATCATGTATGTATTTTCTACTAGAAAACATAGAATGCCAGCTAATAAAATTTTCCAGTTGTTTTTTTTTTTTTTTGGCTAATATTGAGATTAAGCCAACACTGATTGCTCAGTGCTCTGGTTTAAAAGATCTCAAAGAATTTTTTGTAAATCAAAATTATCAATATACTAGCAATTTTTGATAATATAAATATCCTTATATAGTTTTTAAAAAAAAATTACATTATATAAAGTTTCATTAAACATTTCTTTATATAAACATCATTCAGTTAATAATAATAATAACTTAACCAATCCTCAAAACTACCCAAAAAATCATTATATAATATATTTTTAATTTTTAAAATTAAGATATATTATAATTTATATTTTAAAATTCTGTATATATATAACACTTTATATTTTAAAATTATATCTTATTTTATTTTATATATAAAAACAATGTGTAACTTATCATATTTTATTTTTTATAAATAAATGTTGTATGAATTGTGATCCATTTTTATGGAAAAGGAAATAATATTTATGTGAAGTTTTATAAAATATAAAGAATTATATATAGATAAATGGTGTGCAACTTAAATATATTTTATTTAGTGGTATTTTGTGAGTTTAATTTTTTTTTATTTGGAGATTTTTTTTGAAATATGTTAGTTTGTGGTAAAAATTTGAACATGTTGAAAATTTCAACATGAAAAATTGAATATCTTGATATTGAGATGAATAGTGACATTCTTGTGATTCTATCATGGGGGCTTATACACCAAATTACCATTAAAGAAAAATTATGATAAAATTCTAATTTGTAAGGTATATATGGATATCGAGATAAGAAATTAAAACTTATTTATTTATATATTCTATAAAATTTTAAAAGAAGATATATATATATGTGTGTGTGTGTGTGTGTGTGTGTGTGTGTGTGTGTGTGTGTGTTGGAGATTATATTACTAGAGTAGTTGTGTAATTTAAATCGTTGATAAATGCTAATAAACATCACAACGTTTCGCTCATGATACCTTTCACATTATAAAAAAAAATCATAAAATTTGAGTAAAGTATAGCTTGAGTTTAAGTTTATTATTATTATTATTAAAATAATTAATATATGAATTAAACAAACATATATATACTTTTTTTGAGTTGGAAAAAAAATTGACTAAAATATAACTTGAGCTTAAATTGTTTATTATTATTATTATTATTATTATATGAATTAAACAAACATATATATACATTTTTTTGGGTTTGGAGTATGTCTTAAAACTACTTTTATCTAGCTAAGAGCTTATCTTCCTCAAAGGTAAAGATACATGTTATGGCATGAGTGATAGCATGCCCCCTTATTGACCAAAAGCTAATAATTTCATATAGCTTGGTTTTCATTGAATAATAGTGATGGTGTGATTTTCCTTGAATAATAGTAATACTTTAGTCTGTTGGTTTGACTACTGAGTTATAATATATTTTTTCACTTTTATATATATCTATATATATATATAATTCTTAACCATGAAAATTCTCTTTCACTTTATCATAGATATTTTAAATTTGTAATTAATTTTGTTACAATATCTGTCAAACCAGGAGGTAACTCCTCAAATCAGAATGTTTATTGAATGAAGAATGAACATGTATTTATACATGAAGGTGAGGCTATTGGGATTCATCTCCCAATGACTCTTGGCCTTCCTTATTTCCTAATATAATTTATTATACAATATTACATATGCACACCCAACCCATAGGATTAAGTGTCAACATTCCCCCCTTTAATCCGAAGGGATGTTGGTGAGCCCAAGCATCGATCTGAACTTTTCAAACTTTTCTCTTCCAAGTGCTTTAGTGAGGATATCAGTTGTTTGCTCATTTGTGGAACAATGATGTAGATGGATGGTTTTGGCCTAAACATAATGTCGAATTAGATGGTATTTTGTATTGATGTGCTTTGTTCGATCATGGAACTTCGGGTTCTTGGCCAACTTTATTGCAGAAGTGTTGTCGATCATGAGTGGTGTGGAATACATTTGTTTCATTTGCAAATCTTCCAGGATTTTCCGGAGCCACACAATTTCCTTTGTTGCTTCAGCTGCTGCCACATATTCTGCCTCGGTCGTGGAATCTGCTGGAACTGACTGTTTGCGTGATCTCCATGAGACAGCTCCCGATCCAAGACTCATGGTGTAACCTATAGTAGACACCCCTGTTTCTTTGTCGCCATCAAAGTCTGAATCAGAGTATCCGATCAAGCTGAAGTCGCCTACCTGTGTGTATTTGAGTCCAAAGTCTTGAGTCCCCTTCAAGTACCTTAACACTCTTTTTGCAGCAAACCAATGTCCTTCACAAGGTTTTTGCATGAACCTTGAGAGGATTCCAACAACAAATGAAATGTCAGGTCTGGTGGTGGTCAAGTAGATAAGACTTCCTACAAGCTGTCTATACTTAGTTGCATCCTCAAATTCCTTCCCTTCAATAGATGTGAGCTTCAAGTTTTGTTCCATTGGAGTGGTTAAGGGATTACATTCATCCATGCCAAATTTGTTCAAGAGATCTCCAATGTAATTCTTTTGAGAAAGAAATATGAATTTAGGATGTTGAATTACTTCAATACCCAAATAGTAATGAACATGACCCAAATCAGTCATTTCAAAACCTTTCTTCAACTCTTTCTTCATGGATGCAATATAGCTCTCATTATTCCCTGTTATCAAAAGATCATCTACATATACCACAAGATATACAACTATTTTTCCAAATTTCTTAACAAACAAAGTTGCATCATCAAGATCAAAATGTTTGAAGTCAAATTTCAGAAGATGCTCAGTCAATTTCTCATACCAGGCTCGTGGTGCTTGCTTGAGGCCATACAAGGATTTTACAAGTTTGCAAACTTTGTGTTCTTGACCCTTTACCACAAATCCTTCTGGCTGGGACATATAAACTTTCTCCTTTAGATCTCCATTCAAAAATGTTGTTTTTACATCCATCTGATGGACTTTCCATCCATTCTGAGCTGCTAGGGCAAAGAGAGTCCGAATGGTGGTCCATTTTGCTGTGGGAGAAAAAGTTTCTTCATAATCGATTCCTTCTTTTTGTGCAAAACCTTTTGCCACAAGCCTGGCCTTGTGCTTGTCAAGTGAGCCATCTTCTTTGTACTTGTTCTTGTAGACCCACTTACAGCCAATTGGTTTTGTTCCCAAAGGCGGATCAACCAGCTTCCAAGTGCCATTATTTATCAAGGCATCATACTCCTTTTGCATCGCTTCTTTCCATTCATCATGAGAAGCGGCTTCTTTGAAGGAAGTTGGTTCATGATCTGTAGACAAACTCAATTCATAGTTATAAGCAATATCCATATCAACAGGAGAATCAGAATTATCTACATCACCTTCGATTTGTTGAGTGGAACTTCTTGTTCCTGTTTTTCCAACCTCATCAGGATGAACATTCTCCAGTGTCTTTGTCATCCATTTGGGAGGACCTTTCTGAGATGGCCCAGGCTGGTCATTTGACCGAGTTGGGATTGATTCAAGATTCAATCTCCCAATTCTGTCAATCACATCATCCAATGTGTCATCCGTGGTTGTTTCTTCATGTGGGGGAGAGAGTGCTTCAGGACATGATTCCACAGTTTGATTCAATATCGTAATCCCCCCTTCAAGATGTGGAATCACATTATCAAATTCTTGGAAGGACTTTGCATGTGTGAATCTATCCAGGCGATCAAGTTGCCGCTCAACAACCTTGTCACTCTTGGAAGATTCAAGAAATATGACATCTCTTGCTATTAAAAACTTCTTATTTGTTTCATCATAGAGACGATATCCTTTGGAGGTATTGGAGTACCCCAAGAAGATACATTTTCGACTTCTAGCACCAAGTTTGTTCCTTTGACCCTTGGGTATCAAGGCATAACAGGTGGACCCAAAGACCCTGAAATGCTTTACCAAAGGAATGTGGCCATGCCACATTTCAAAAGGAGTTTTGTTTCTAATTTCACTTGAAGGACACCTATTCTTTATGTAAACAGCACATAGAACTGCATCAGCCCAAAACATCAATTTCACATTCTTGAAAAATAACATGGAGCGAACCATATTTAAAATAGTTTTGTTCATTCTTTCAGCTACACCGTTCTGTTGGGGATTATATGGCACAACTGTTTGATGCTTGATTCCATGTTGACGAAGATAATTTTCAAATTTGTTTGAAGTGTATTCTTTTCCATTATCAGTACGTAGAGAGCCAATATTAGTTTGTGCATCATTTTCAATCCATGCATGAAAATTCTTGAATGTTTGAAAAGCATCAGACTTGTTCTTCAATAAGTAAATCTAACACATTCTGGTGTAGTCATCAATAAATGTCATCATGCATGTGTTTCCATTTGCAGAAGCAACAGGCATAGGGCCACATAAATCTGAATGAATAAGCTCAAGTTTTCTATGTGCTCTGGAGCATGAATCATGAAATGGTTGTTTGCTATGCTTTCCTAGAATACAAGCATCACATTCCTTTGGTTTCCTAGGAATTGTAGGCAGACCATTAACACCATTTTTCTTCAACAAACAAAGGCTTTCATAGTTTAAGTGTCCAAATCTAGCATGCCATAAAAGACTTTATGGGAATGTACCTTCATCATGATGTGAACTGAATGAAAAGTTTTGAGCATGAGCAGATGAACCTTTCAGCTTCAAGAGTCTCCCTTCTTCTATTCCCTCCATGACAAGTGAGTGATCTGATGCTTTTCTGACCTCTGCCTTGCCATCAAACAAGTGAATGGAGTGTCCTTGCTGGCTGATTTGGACCAGGGACAACAAGTTTCTCCTCAACTCAGGGAGGTATAGAACCTCATGTAGAATATGATCTGGAAGACCAGGCAACTTAAGCCTAACTGTGCCAAGCCCTGATGGCTTGAGTTTGGATTTATCTGCGAAATATACTGCTCCATCAACTTTGTCAATGAATTCTTCAAAAAAATCTTTTCTAAATGTCATGTGACATGTTGCTCCTGAATCTAGCAACCAATCATCTCTCCATGAAGTAAATGAAACATCAAATAGGTTTTCAATTACTCCATTGTTACAATGTGCTAGAACATAATGAGCGGATTCAGGTGCTTTACCTTTGTATTTGTCATTAGTTTTACCTTTGTCTTGATTTCTTTGCTGCTCAATTTTCTCCCAATGTGTGTCAGATTGTCTGCCCCCCTTTTCTCTGAAGTTTCTTCTTCCTCTTCGTTTTCTGCCATTTCTTTCTCTGGATGAATCTAAAGCATGACTCTTTTCTCTATGTGCCAAGTATGCAGCCTCTTCAGAAGATGAAGGGACTGTCATCTTCTTTTGAAGGAGGGAAAAAAAAACTTGCTGGAAAATTTCTTTTGAAGGAGAGAAAACAAAAAAAACTCTTTGCTGCAAAATATACTCAATTCTGGAAATGTTTTCAATTAAAAGGGACAAAAACTCTTTGCTAAAAGACTGAATTCTGCACCAAAATATATATATATATATATATATACATATTTTTTTTGGAGAAAAAAAATTTTGTATGGGAGGCGGTACTATGAAATGGGAGGGCGGTATCAATGGAAGGGCGGTATTATGAATGAATGGAATTGAAAATAGAGTGGGCGGACTGTATATATGGTGGGAGGGGCGGACAGTGGAGCGTTCGACAGAGTGTATGGGACGGTATTATAAGCAGAGACAGCATGTTATGACAGTCAGAGTTTTGAATAAGCAGAGACAGCGTTGTTATGACAGTGGGACAGTCGTTGGTATTATAAACTGCAGTTAAAACAACGTGGATATGCAGTTTAAAACAGCGTAATATGTATTGGAGGCGCAGGGCGTATTGTATTGGTATTACAAACTGTGTGGAGGGCGTATTGTAATATGGATGTGTGACAGCGTATTAATGTTTGGAAGGAACGGACAGCGCGGAGAGGAAGGAGCCGAAAGGCCACAAGGAATACCGCCTGTGCGGAGATATGACAGCGTGGGAATATATGTTCGATGGCGGATATATATATATATATGACTGTGTTGCAGCGTATTACAAATATGACAGCGTATTACATATATGGATAGAGGCGGTATATATATCAAAACAGAGAGCGTTGTATTAGTGTATCAAACAGAACGAACGCTTTTTTTTTTATTAACAGACAGAATGCTTATATACCACGACAGAGAGCACTGTATCAATGAAGGGGATGGAGGGGATGGCGTGAGGGAAGTGTGAGGGGGCGTGAGGAGTGTGGAAGGCGATATGCGTAGTATTGTATGTACAGCGAGGGTATGGGTGAGCGCGCAGGTAAGGAGAGAAAGATGGTAGCAGATGGTGGGATGTGGGATAGTGTGAGGGCGGTAGTGGGAGCGATAGGGAATGGGTGATAGGTAAGGGAAATGGATGAAGGCGAGCGCACTGGGTTGGGTAGGTGAAATTTTGAAATTGCAGGACTTTAATAATCGAATTTGCAGGTGTGTGCAGGGACTGCAATTTGCAGTATTTCAAGAAATCTTCAGGAGCTGCAGGAGCTGCAAATGTCAGAGTTGTGCAAAAATTAAAAAAAAATGCAGAATAACAGTATATAGCATCAATTTAATGGAGCAACAAAACTATACAAAAAAAACTGACTGAGCAAAGGAATGAGGGAGTTACACCACAGGCAAAAATGCCAATAGTGGGACTGGTTCTGATACCATGTCAAACCAGGAGGTAACTCCTCAAATTAGAATGTTTATTGAATGAAGAATGAACATGTATTTATACATGGAGGTGAGGCTATTGGGATTCATCTCCCAATGAATATTGGCCTTCCTTATTTCCTAATATAATTTATTATACAATATTACATATGCACACCCAACCCATAGGATTAGGTGTCAACAATATCATTATTTATTAATACCGCATACCCACAAATTACAATCCATTTCACATTGCATTTTTTTAATTAATCAATTTAATTAAAATGACAGAAAGAACATACATATTCTTGAAATAAATCTTAACCTTTGATTTGTGATTACTATTAAAAATATTCTAGAATATTTTATCGAGACTAAATTTGTATCATTCACCTAATAATTATTGATAATACAATTAAAATTATAAAAACTCTATTACAAACTATTAAAAGTGATATTACAAACTATCTAACTAAAAAATAGCAATACTTATTAAAAAAAATCACATTTGACTAATGATGTTTAGGTAGTGAAATTGTAAAGGAGGCAGTATCAACACATCATTCACGAGCAGATAGTTTCTCGAATAAGATAAATGAATTAAGTTTTTGAGTTTAAATATTATTTTAAGTTAAGATTATTTTCTAATTATGAAGTAAAACTTAAAATCCCATTTGATTAATGAAGGTTTGTTTTCTTTGTTATTAGAAAATAAGTTTTTCTATTGCAAACCACTAGTAAATTATTTCAAAGTGGCATGGTTTTTTTTGGAATAGTAATGAGTTAATCTACATGTGCAAATAGATGTCCATGAAAATCTATCCCTTTATAATCTTAAATAACATGATTTTTTTTTAATATATATATAATAATGATGAATCAACCTGCCTATATATATATATAGTAGTCAATAATAACTATACTCTTTGTCAAATAATCAATAAAATATAATAGGTTTTGCAACCTTCAAAATATATAAATCCTCCATAATAGGTTTTGCAAACTTCAAAATATATAAATCCTCCATTTTTTAGTTTAACTTTAGATATTTTGAATTTAATAGTCAATAATAACTATATCCTCCATTTTTTTTAGTTTAACTTTAGATATTTTGAATTTAATAATCAATAACAATTATACTCATTGTCAAATAATCAATAAAATATAATAAGTTTTGCAACCTTCAGAATATATAAATCTTCCATTTTTGAGTTTAACTTTAAATATTTTGAATTTGAGTTTAACTTTAGATATTTTGAATTTAATAGTCAATAATAACTATATCCTCCATTTTTTTAGTTTAACTTTCGATATTTTGAATTTAACAATCAATAATAACTATACTCATTGTCAAATAATCAATAAAATATAATAAGTTTTGCAACCTTCAAAATATATAAATCTTCCATTTTTGAGTTTAACTTTAAATATTTTGAATTTAATTTAATTAATATAAAGTTGACAAATAAATTATATTATATTTAGTTTGGCTTTGCAACCTTCAAAATATATAAATCCTCCATTTTAAATATTTCGAGTTTAGCTTTAGATATTTTGAATTTAATCTAATTAATATAAATTTGAAAACTAAGTTATATTATATTTAGTTTTTTCATCTTTAGTGTATATGTATATATATGAATTGATTAATATAAATTTTCATAATCCAAAAACCACCATCATAGTGATAAAAAAAAATTCAAAATGGTTCCACTAGAGTGAAGGTCACCAAGAGCGAGAGGCTACTAGCAAGTCTAGAAAGAATAGAAAGAATGGTTGGGCAATTAGTTAAAATCGTTGCCTCTACCCCCCATGTCTTGAGAAATGGAAATAAACTCACTGACAAACTCGCCAATGCATGCTTAAAATACAAAGGGGAAGTATAAAGAGGAAGTTCTAGACACCAATGGGAATCAACCCATCCCATACCAACTCAATGCAACCTACCAAGAAATAGTAGACCAAGACCATAATCCCCACAGAGGATGCGAAGGGCAAGCAACTCACCCAAACTTGGGATGAGCGCCATAGGCGATAAAAGGGAGGCAAATTGCCTTCCATATGGCAGCATGCATGTATAATTGTACTCCACATCATGGGAATGCTATAAACGAAACTTAGGAAACTTGCAGAGCACCTTAACTCAATCATAAAAAACCTAGAAAGGGTAAACTAGGCTCAGATATTGAACTACGGAGGAAATTTAGAATTCATTATGGCAAGAAATGGTGATAGGAATACACATTATGCTGAAAGGTGGCCAACCTAGGAACAAATTGTAAGGTTTGAAGGTGGGCAAATGCATATAATCAATCGCCCATGGAAAGCAGAGAATAAGGTTAGTGTTGTTGGTTTGAAAAAACAAATCCATGGAACTGCTACGGAATGGGCATCTAGCTTTTCTCCTTGGTGGAAACTTCTTCAAGTAGATCAATCCAACCTTTGGACCAACTCACAACATCTTCAATGATTGGAGGTTTGGTGTTTTCATTATCCCAATCTAGAACTCTATTTCATTATTATAAATTCTCGCCAATCCTTTGAATTTTATCTCTGGTTTTGTGGGTTTATGGCTAATTATCCCCTCCTTGAATTTAATTACCTTGGGCGGTCTTATTTTTCTCTAATAAAATCTCACTCATCTCCCTAGTCTCTCTTCCATTCTCCTCTACCTCCCTTTTTCTTTATTCCTCTTAGAGCCTCTCTAGTCTCATTTCTATGTATTTGGCACGCTCTCTCCATTACCTTTCTTCTTCAACTCGCCATGGCATTGTCCTCACCTACTCACCCTATGCTCAAACCACTCACTTGATGTTAAAGTTTTCTTACCCAACTCTCTAAAGCAAGCTTTCTATGTTGTTCCATCCCCTGTTATGTTCCCTTTAGCATGGTTAGATGTCAATCATGAGCGCCTCAAGAGCAACGAAATATAAGTACAACTTGGTCTCTCCCCTCATTTTGAATTCAATCCATCATTAGTCCACCATACACAGGCCCAAGCAACTGCTAGGGCAACCATAAAACATTACAAGGACATTATCCCTACATCTGTCAAAAGGGCTATATCAAATGTGGAAGACAGGTCAGGAAATCTTGAAGATTTGTCCCATACAAAGCTAGAACAAGAAACCAAGTGGATTCCTGATGTTGGGAAATCCACCAAGGCTAGGACTACCTCCTACATACAAACAATCAATCCGTACTAGCACATGGGCATAATCCTCATTGACAAGGCAAAAACACAACAAGAACTAATCATATACATGGCAAAGTTGCTTGAAAAGGTTGAAATACTGAACAAAAAAGTCACACTTCTTGCCAAGAACCTAACAAGTATGGACTTTACATCATCTAACACTGACAGAGAGCCACAAACATCGGGCCCAAAGGACACTCCTGCGAAATGAAACCCCAACAAGCCAACAATTTGCAACAACACTCTACTTCAATGTTATTATTATGTTTTGAGCATATTATTTACTTTTTATATAACTAGGAACAATTTCAATTTATGTTTATCAAACTCTGAGATAAAGAACAATATTGATAATCAAAAAAATTTGAGTTTATGCTACTAGTCTAGTTTCTCAAGTGGCAAACCAGTAGCGAGAACGATCTATGTATACCTATCTTTTTGAAAGCAATATACACTAGGCGATCTATATATATATATATATATATATATATATATATATATATATATATATATATATATATATATATATATATCACCTAGTCATCACCTCTAACAATAGTAACAAGAATGATAAAAGTGAATAGGTTATTAGCCACAAATGCATTAGTTTGCATGATTCTTACTAAGGTTCAAACTTCATAGAGAATTGCATCTTGCATTCTACAACCCAGTATGAGGAGAATGTGTAAGTTTTTCTGTCTGTTCATCCATCCCCATTTAAAATAAAATTAGAAATTAGAAATTATGTTCCTACTAGAAAAATAATGTGGGTTATTATTAAAAAAACGAATAGAAGTAAAAAAATGTAAGATATTTAAATCTTACACTTTTCAAAAATATTTCAAAAGAGACTTAAATAAATTATTTGAAGATCTATGTTAACTAATTTATGTCAATATCAACTTCATATATATCTATAAAAAAAATTGCTAGAAAAAACATTTTAATGTTGTATATAAAAATATATTCAATGTAGGTTATCAATAAGATATTTTAATAAGAATTAATATGGACATATACTTAAAAATATTTTAATAATAAAAATTCATTTTAATTTGCATGAAAAAATGTGATGTCAAATATTTTGATGTAAATTACCTATATATTATATCATTTTAAAAAATTATGTATATATCATGAAAAAATTAAGTTTTATGGTTAAAAGGCTTATTTGGTCCTATATATACTAGATATTTTGCATTCAAAAATACAATTTGTAAATTTTTGTAGATGTTCTATGCTTGATGCAACTTTACTTTTATAACAGCAATCACATAAATAGTTAAGTAAAATGCTGATAGAACATACCAGTGGATCTATAGAAGACAAACCAGAAACAGGAGAATGTGTTGGTGCGTTACGGCGATCAGCAAGATGCTTCAACCAGCAAAGTCTTCTTGGTCGGCCAACCCAAAATGTGTCACAACAATCCTCAAATCAATTATCCAGTCAACTCAAAGTCAACCCCAGAAATGTCAACGCAGTCCAGAAAAAGTCAACGCAGGGCAGCAACAATATAGTCAACGCAGCTCCAACTTCGGTCAACCTTTTGACCTTGATTTTTGTGCCAATGAGTACGGCCTTCAAAAATCGAACTCTCCACAAAATTTCAGCGCAAACAGACCATGCGTTGACCAAAGTCAACGCTGGTCAAACTTGCCCAGAAACCCTAACTGCAGAAAATTTCGTCCAGAAACCCTAACTGCAGAAATTTCGTCCTTTTTCCAGCTACAGCTACTTCGTCCTTTTCCCACGTGAGAACTGCTTCTTAGATGCTCGTATCCAATGAGAAGTGTGTGGATGAGATGAGTGAAAAGCTCTCCAACGTTGACTGTATTTATATCCATCATTGAGGTGTGTGACACATCCGTTGGGGGTGTAAAACCTTAAGGCCGACCTGCACTTAAATTTATTATAAATAATAAATTCAAAATAAATGTTCTGCTCATCAGATTAAAATCAATTTTATATCGATTTTACACCTCTCCGAAAGAGGAATCCAATACAAATATTGGAATCTTCATCCGAGCATCACAAGATGGAGTTTGGACCTAGTTGTCCAAATTTAACACTCCCTCTCAACTAGGGAGAACTCCATCCACCAGTGCAATCAAACATCGTGCGTCATCCCGCCGTAACTTGCTTTGCTGGCCTCTTTATTTCAGAACAAAAGTGGGTTAGTCACAAAGACATCATCCCCCGGCTGACAAATTCAGCCCAGAGGTCCGAAACCTCTATCAGACTCACAAAGAGTCTCCAACCAACCCGAAGTTGGTTCATCTGACCCGAAGTCAGGCGAAGGTCCGAGACCTCACTAGACTTGATCCCAGATCAAGTGGTTGGACCGTGCCATCCTAGATAGAGAGTACGACAATCTCTGATGCGTCCATCAGTCTTTGCTACTGGTCTCTAGCTTTTCCCATCTCATTGGCCAAATGAGAGGTACTTCCCATGAGCCCCGAACTCAATGGGTAGGATGCATACGGGGCACAGATAATGAGAGGTGAACCAACTCAATAATCACAACGGTGGGGTCCAAGCACACCAACAAGGTTTGGCAAGCCTAGCCTTGTGGTTGCTCATAGCTCCGAGAAGCTGTCCCCAAAGCCCCCCAGAGCTCCTCGAGCTCATCATCCAACAAGACCCACATCATAGGGTCGTTCCACAATACCAAGTCTCTCACGGAAGGTTAGGAACTTGACCTTCCCCAGGGGCTTAGTGAGAATATCCGCGACCTGCTCATCAGTTCCTATATGATCGAGCCTTACGGCGCCTCGCTGTACCATATCCCGGATAAAGTGGTACCGATATCAATATGCTTGGATCGGTCATGGTACACAGGATTCTCAGTCATACGAATCCCACTCTGGTTATAACAGAGTATCACGGCAGTATCTAGCACAGTCCAAATGTACCACTAAAGAGCTTTCGCAACCAAAATACCACAACAGCCCTACTTACCGCAATGTATTCCAGGCCTTCCGCGGTGCTCAAAGCCACCGACTCTCCCCGTTCTCGCTCATCCATGAAATCGGCGTAACCAAGATTGAAGCAAAGATCCCGATGTGCTCTTACGATCCACCACATCGCTAACCCAACAAGATTTAAGAAATCCACCATGAGTGTCATGCTCCCGGCGTATGTATCTCACCCCATGGTTTATCGTGCTCGAAGATATCTCGAAGATTCTCGGCACCAACCCAGTTGAAAGTGATGAGGCTCAACCATCTCGTGACTCAAAAGTGTTCACCGCAAAACATATATCTGGACGGGTGTTCACTAAGAACATCAGAGCCCCTACAAGTTGACGATACTCAGTAGGATTTGCCAATACGGGCCCAGCAGCGCTGCCACTCAACTTCTTGAAGTTGAGTTCCATTGGTGTTGACACAGACTTGCAATTCACCATACCAAATCTTTCCAGAAGTTTCACAATATATTTTCCTTGAGAAAGGAAAATCTCTCCAGGTCTCTGCCAGACCTCCAGGCCTAGGAAGTAGTGCATCAGTGCTAGGTCCTTCATCTCGAACTCAGCAGTATTCGCAGCTTCTCCCCACAAAAACTTCGGTAGACCCTGGTCACATAGCATGGCACGAGCAGCTTCGACAATGGTCCTATTCTTTCGTTCAGCAACGCCATTCTGCTCAGGAGTATAGGCAGTGGTAGTCTCCCTCTTAATGTCATCTTCTCTGCAAAAGTCATTGAACTCATTTGACTCATATTCAGTGCCATTGTCGGTCCTCAAAATCTTGATCTTCTTCCTTGTCATATTTTCCACCAAGGCTTTGAAGGTACGGAACCACATGAAAGCCTCATCCTTCTTCTTCAAGAAGTATATCCAGGTTTTGAGGGAGAAGTCATCAATGAATGTCATATAGTAAGAACATCCTCCCAGGGATGTCACGGGTAGCATACCAGATAGATCAGAATGGACTAGTTGCAAAATATCAGATGTCTTTGTGACACTTGAGGGGAAAGGTCCCCTTGTATGCTTTCCTTCGGCACAACCCTTACATACACCTTCATGATTATTTCCAAAGTCGGGCATCCCTGTCACCACCTTCCTTGCTTCGGGAAGGGCCTCGTAATGAAGGTGTCCAAACCTTCGATGCCATAGTTCAGTTTGTCGCATAGTATCACATGTCATAGCTCCTAGTGGACTTCCTTCAACTTGGTAGAGTGTTCCAACTCTAAAACCAATCACGATAGCTTCCTTGAGATTCTTCTTCCACATGCGCACCTTTCCATCAATGAATGCCACATTGAAGCCTTTGTCTTCGATGGCTGATATAGACACAAGGTTCTTCTTCAATTTTGGTACATAGAGTACATCCTGCAAATGTAGGACTTGTCCTTGAGACAAGTGGAGGGTCACAATCCCTATCCCTTTCACGGGATATGTGGCATTATCTCCAAGGATAATTTCCAGATTAGTATCCTTCTCAACCATGTCAGAGAGTGCTTCCTTGAACCCAGTGATGTGTCTTGAGGCACCACTATCTATCAGCCAGACATCCATAGTGTCGGGCGGGGATGTAGCAGAGAGAGCAGATACAAGAATGTATTCATTTCTTTTATCAACAACATTTGACTCTTCATACCTAGAGTTTCTAGACCTTTTGAAAGGTTGATTGTTTCCATCAGAGGGAGCCTTCCTCTTTCCTTTGGACCTGTTGTTTCTTTGATTTCCATTCCTCCGGTTGTTGTTGTTGTCATCACTATCGGGAGAATCCTTCTTGAAAGGACATTCTCTAGCATAGTGACTAGGCCTATGACAAGTGAAACACTTGCCCTTCTTTCCTTGGGCCCTTGCTCTTCCTTTGTTCTTAGGACCACCAGAGTTCTTCTTTCTAGAATGAGCAGCGTAGGCAGCATTTCTGTCATTTTCGTATTCCTTCATTCTTGTCTCTTCTTGCATGCATCTTGACAATAGCTCGTCAAAGTTAGGAATTGTATTATTATTGAGAATGGTAGTGTTGAATACTTGCCATTCATATGGGAGCCCTCCAAGTGCGGTGAGTACCATCTCACGATCGGCTATTGTCTCCCCAATAGCCAATAGATTGTTCCTGATCTCGGTCAATTTCAGAAAGTATGTTTGGACAGACTCATCCCTGCCTTTCTTCAGATTCTTCAATTGATTCTTGAAGAATAGCACTTGCTTTGCATTGTTTACTTTGAACATTTGTATCAGCTTATCATACATCTCCTTGGATGTGCCTAGCTCAAATATGTAGGCAACCAGACTTTTATGTATGGATTCCCTGATCATTAGCTTTGCTTTGATCTCCCCCTTCTTATACTTGATTTTAGCAGCAGTAGTAGCAATGGATGGAGGTTCTTGTATCTTACCTAGTACATAGTCCATGAGATCATGGTCTTCCAATTTGAGATCTAATATCATCTTCCAAGCATGGAAGTCATCCCTTCCAGTCAGCTTGTCATCCTCCTTGAAGCCATAACTTGTGGAACTCATTTTTCTTAGTTGGTGATTGCTATAAGTTAGGGCTTGTCTTCACCTCAGCTCTGATACCATGTAAATTTTTGTAGATGTTCTATGCTTGATGCAACTTTACTTTTATAACAACAATCACATAAACAGTTAAGTAAAAATGCTGATAGAACATACCAGTGGATCTATAGAAGACAAACCAAAAACAGGAGAATGTGTTGGTGCGTTACGGCGGTCAGCAGGATGCTTCAACCAGCAAAGTCTTCTTGGTCGGCCAACCCAAAATGTGTCACAATAGTCCTCAAATCAATTATCCAGACAACTCAAAGTCAACCCCAGAAATCTCAACGCAGTCCAGAAAAAGTCAACGCAGGGCAACAACAATATAGTCAACGTAGCTCCAACTTCGGTCAACCTTTGGACTTTGATTTTTGTGCCAATGAGTACGGCCTTCAAAAATCGAACTCTCCACAAAATTTCAGCGCAAACGGACCATGCGTTGACCAAAGTCAACGCTGGTCAAACTTGCCCAGAAACCCTAACTGCAGAAAATTTCATCCAAAAACCCTAACTACAAAAATTTCGTCATTTTTCTAGCTGCAGCTACTTCGTCCTTTTCCCACGTGAGAACTGCTTCTTAGATGCTCGCATCCAATGAGAAGTGTGTGGATGAGATGAGTGAAAAGCTCTCCAACGTTGACTGTATTTATATCCATCATTGAGGTGTGTGACACATCTGTTGGGGGTGTAAAACCTTAAGGCCGACCTGCACTTAAATTTATTATAAATAATAAATTCAAAATAAATGTTCTGTTCATCAAATTAAAATCAATTTTATATCGATTTTACACCTCTCCGAAAGAGGAATCCAATACAAATATTGGAATCTTCATCTGAGTATCACAAGATGGAGTTTGGACCTAGTTGTCCAAATTTAACACAATTTAAACAACAAAAAATAACACATTATATTTTGCACTCTAAAGAAGTTTGCAAGAAGTGTGCAAGCTCTCGGCTCATGTTAGATCTATACTTAAGATGTGTAGGCCTGTGACCACACATGACATGGAACAACGTCCCTTATAAGGAAATCACAGGGCAGAGGCAGAGAAGCAGTTAGAGCAAAGCAACAGCAGATGTTAGAGTCTTGAACGCGTTCGGGTCGAGTCGTGCACGCATGCAGATCAAGTCGTGAAGGTGGGAAAAATTGTGAAAGGGGCAAGCATTCCGTGAACAACCGTGTTATATTAAGCCTTATCATTATACCATAAATATAACAAAACCCGTTTAAACCTTTAGTGGGACCCCATATGCCTCATCGCATATTGTTGTCGCAATATTTTTTGTTATAACAATCAAATGCCAAAACTTATAAAATCGTCAATGCGATATGGTGTGGGACCCAATCCCTGCTGCCCTTTCCTTTCCATTTCATTTTTCCTTTGAAAAAACATCAAAGTCTACCTTTTCATTGCTTTTCCCTTGCTCCGCTTCCCAATTCCCGATCGCGATCAAAAGTGGGCCCTCATCGCATTTCGCAAACTTTACGTATTTGGCATGGAGACTAAACCCTAAATATTGCGATCACTGATTTGTGATTGCGATATCGCATCACGTTTGACTTACCCTTGTACTCGCCCGCAAGTCTATCCATTTTACTTTGCGATGTGGTAAGACGGCCCCACCTCAGCAGCGCTGCCTCCGCTTTATAAGCCATTGCCATACATATACCATATAAGATTTACAATACTTACCGCTCAAACCTTCGTTGATTCATAACACTCCGTCAATAGCCAGTGGGTCTCTCTCCTCGCACATTGCAAATCCTGAAACTTAACCCCCGCAACATATAACTAAAAGCTAAAAATTGCAATCAGCGCTGCGTTTCGGTCCCACTCCTTCCCTGCCACGTCATTCTTTTCCTCCCCCGTGTGTCGCACTTCACAGTGTTCAGTGTTTACACCATCTCCACTTATAACTAAACGGTATAAGTTGCGATATGCACCGACAGTCCGGCCCCACCTCCGCACCACGTCATCAAATTCCTCCCACGACCTTTATCCCGCTCCTTGCAGTGTTAAACCATCTGGCTGTGTGTTAGTGCCTTCGGCCCCACTCTAAGGCTTCACCATCACTTCCATCATCTCCCCCTTCATCTCCAGCACCAACACGGGATTTTGGCAAATCCAAGGAATCTCTGCTAAAGAGCCAAGCGCGTGCAGTATGATTGGCCACTCCACAACAGAGTGAGTGGAAATCATGAAAATGAGGGAGTGGGGGCATTCAAAAAGCAAGTGGAATTAAGTAATGGAAGATGGACTGCCATCCTGTTCACAACCACTCCTCACCACACCGTTTGGAGGCTAAAATAATTGGCCTCCTCTGGTCAACTTTGCCTTTTCTTTTCATTGTTAGATAGTGATGTTTGGCTAGTGAAATCTCAGTTTCACCCATTCCTGTTTTAATTCTCTCAGTACAAAAGTAATTGCTCGATGTACGCTCTGCAAGTTAGGTAGGATATTTTGATTTCATAAGTATGGGTCGATCATAAATGATTACGACCGTAGACCCTCTAGGGACTCTATATGTAGCAAGTTCTAAGATGAAGAAGGGAATATGGAATTGTGGAAGAATTTTGTTGTAGTTTGTATGACTGTGCTCCTTGTGCTTTGAGATACATTATGTTTGAACTCAATATAATACAGAGTTGATATTTGGATTCCAGATGGAGTAATGAGCAGTATGTATTTCTTTTCCTTGTTATGAGTAATCTCCTCTTCATGTGTAATCATTTTTCATGCTATTCTACTTTGATGGTTCATGGAATGTAGCTGTCGGTGATCTGCAATTTTATTCATCAATTCGTATCAGTATAACGCTTAGGTGTTAACACTCATGTAATTAAGCTTGTTGTATTACCTTAATTTGCGCTCCACGAACCTCTGTTGTTGTCCATATTTCATTTATGTGTGTTTCCTCTGAGATCATAGGGGACAAATTCTTAAATCCCTTAAGCCTGTCTCTCGTGGGTTCCTTCTCCGTTCTCCCTCGACGCCTCTGCATATTTTCAAGATTCATGCTCATTGTTTTTATACTTGGCCCATTTAAAAGTCACTAAGCCTCGCAGCCTCTTGAGCCCTCTCACAGTATAAGGAATTCACATGAATTGACTCCAAGACCTTTTCACTCCATGAACCACCAAAACCATTATTTCCTCATTCCATATTTTGTCAGAGCAGAGGCATTTTATGTTGTTGCCCACTTTAACCTCTAATTTTAAGATGTCCAGGCACTGGTCTTTTGCAACTCAAGGTTGTCTCTAGGAGCTACAATGAGATGGATCTATGTTGTTAATAAAAAGAAAATGAATATACATGTTTAGATAGTTTTAATTAAAAGTATTATAACCTAGTATGAAAGAGTATTTCACTTTCAATTTGTTATTGTTGCGCTAAGAAGGGCTCTACATCACAATATGAAGGAGATGTTGTCACATAAATAATAAAATAATATTTACATTAACAAACTAACAACAACAACAAAACCAATATTTGTCATTAATATATGTTTTCTACTTCAACATATGAAGGGCATTTATTAACATTTTAATTTGAAGAATGTTAAACATAAATAAAATTGTTAAACACCATGTTAAAGTACACACATGGTGTATGAGAAGAATAACACACACACACAAGAGACTCAACACACAATGAAGGATAAGCGTGAGGCTTTCTTATTTTCCATTATACAAAGATGTACATTTATAGTACAATGGTGTGACTTTTGGTTTCATATTCCAAGGTCACTTGGACTCCATTGTGACTTTTCGCATTCCACACCTACCCATGTAGGATTAGGTGTTCCAACATCCCCCCTTAATCCGAAGGGGTATGTGTGAGTCCAAGAAAAGAGTTGTAATACAAATCTACAAAGTATACATGGCAGCCCTTGGGCTGAATCAACTCTCTGAAATGTTGGAAAAAAGAGGTGGTTTAGGATGACCACAAACACTGGAACACAAAACTTGTTGCAGTTCCCAGAACTCTTCCAAAACTAGCAAGAAGCTGAAAGCTTCTACTAGAGGAATTGTCCCTCATAAAAAAAGGGAGACCTTCAACCTAAAAGAAGGGAGGTCTACTACCTGTGATGGTTTTAGGATTACCAACAACTCTAGAATGCTTGAAGCATTTCCTGGAACTCAACCAAAGCTGGCAAGAAGCTGAAGGCTGCTAAGCTGAAGGCTTCTGCTAGAGGAAGTGTTCCTCATATATGAAAGGAAGACCTTCGACCTAAAAGAAGGGAGGTCTACTACCTGTGGTGGTTTTAGGTTGTCCACCAACCAAAGATGATGGTTTTAGGTTATCCACCAACCGAAGGCATGCTCATGGGCATCCGTGTCTCTGGCTACATCTCTGAATCTGGAATGATGAATTGTGGCTCAGGCTTGCTTGAACTGTTGGCTACAACTCTGAACATGGAAAGAGAGATTGTGGCTCAGGCTCGCTTGATCTGTCGTCGAAGCTTGTACATGACCACCATTTTCCCCCCTGTCAGGGGCAAGGTGAGATGATGGGGAAAACTCAACTGCAAGTTTGCTCAATATCTGTGAACAAGTTCTAACATGTGTCGTAAACATCTTCTTGGCCGCTGATGCCCATTGCCAAGCGATCCATCCAAGATGAATCTTGGTTCTTGCAGGAGGCTTGTGTCTGAAGCATCTGTCTGAAGAATGGGTGTGCCGACCACAATGTTTGCATGGATGAAGATCAAAACAGTGATCTTTCATATGGCCAACTCGATCACAGTGTTGGCATTTTACAATCTGGTGTTGTTGTTGTGGAGAAGGATCTGGAATAGCTGCAGGTGAACTGTCATACAAGAATCCGGCACTTTGAAATTTGATGGGCTTGGTGTAGTCTGGAATATGAAATGACACATCCTTATCATATCCAAGACCAGTTCGGTGCTTGTTGTGGACAAGCTCTTCCCAAGGTCTGATGATGGGCTTGAGAAGTGCAGGTTGAACTGCTGCATCTGCATGTACATCTGCTCTTGTGCAAGGAACTGAATGGGAATCAACTGCAACTTTATCTTCTTTCTTCTGATGAGAGTCTTTCACAATCTTCTGAACAGAAACAGGTTTAGAATGGTGACTCTTTTGCTGAAGTTCATCTTGTTGGAGCTGAGATTCCAACTGAAAAAACTCAATCTTTTCTTGTGCATCTAGCAAACAACTCTGAATGTTACATAGAGCATGCTTGCTCATTTTTATCACATCATCAACATTTGAATGAATGAGGTTATTCAACAACACTAATGCCTCATTGATTTTAGCCATTTCAACAACTTAGGCTCAAAAAATGAAAGGGTGTCGGCTTCAACCGAAAATGCACCCGTTTACAATGTGATGCAACAAGAAATACAAATGACTCAAAAGAATTTCCAACTATGGAAATCTCAAAGTACAAAAGCTGCTCCTCAAATGATGGAGGGCAATCAACAATGACTTACATCAACAACTCAAATTCACTGATTCCAACTATGAATGAAGAGGCAAATTCCACTCAAAATACAATGTTAGCTCAATACATATCTCTGCAAAATATTTGTAAATGTGTAGCTGAAAACATTTGTGCAAGAGGCCTTTGAGGCAGCTGAAATTTCCTTCAAATAGTTGTTTTGCAATGATGGCAAACTTGTCTTCTTATGTAAAATTCTTCATAAAAATCACGTTTATGTCAATGTCAAATCTACAATTCTCTCTATGTGTAGTCCATCTGCTCTTCATATGCCATTTTCTTCATTTCTGCTGTTCATATTCTCTTCCTTTCTCTCTCTTTGCTGTTTTTTTTTTTTTAATTAATTAAAAAAATGGGAATAATAAAAAAGGAGGGGAAGAGGATTAATTAAAAGGGAGAGAATTTAAAATTGAATTTAAAATGGGAGAGATAAATTTAATGGAGGAGAGATATTATATGGAGGGGGTTTATTAAAAGGGAAAGGGATTAATTTAAAATGGGATTAAAAAGGATTATAAAAATAGGAATGTGGGAACGAATTTAAAAAGGGAGTGGTGGAATGGAGTTATAAGGGGAATATTAAAAATGTTAATAAAAAAATTATTAAAAAGGGAAGGGTATTATATGAAAGGGGCGTATATTAAAATTAAAAGGGAGGGGTATTATATGAAAGGGGGAATTTAAATGGGAGGGATAGTATTAATTATATGGGGGGGTGTATAAAAAAATTTAAAACGAAATATGGAGAGCGTATTGTAATGGAGGGGGGGAATAATAGAAATTAAAAATTTTAAAAATTGAGATGGGAGGCCAAAAGCCCGTGGCAAAGGGGAGCGTTCAGTGGTAAGAGGGCGTGGTCGAGTGGTGGTAGAGCGCTGTAAGGAGGGTGGGGTGAGGACCGTCGGGAGTAGGCGGGTGGGAGTGAATGGCGTTGTTGAGAGCGGGTAGGGAGTGTGAGCAGTAGGCTGTTGGGTTGGGTAGTCAAGCAGGGTGAGATTCGTATGGAGGTTGCGTTAGGTTGTGTGGGAGCTGTAGAGCCGTAGGGAGGGGTCGATTAGTTAAAGGAGCAGCGTGGGAATTTGCAAGGGAAGTGTGGAGTGGCCGAGGGTTAGTTATAGTTGAGTGTTGGAGAGTAGTGTGATGAGCAGGGTTTAAGCAAGGACCGCTGGGTAAGGGGGCCGAAAGGCCAAGTTGTTGCAGAGATTTTTTTTTTATTTTTTTATTTTTAATTAAAACAGCAGAGAGGAAAATCGACTCTAAAATAACAGCAGAATTTCACTGATATACAGTAGAGGTTGGCAGAATTTTGCAGTGAAATGCAGGTACAAGACTCAGAAATTTTCCAAAAAATCGCAGAAATTTCACGAAATATAGCAGTAGTAGAATACTTTCTTCTTTCAAATATAGAGCAAAATTTTTCTGGAACTTATAGCAGTAAAAAACCTAGATTTTTGCAAGAATCCTCGAATGAAAAACTCAGAAATTCTTTTTCATTAAAACCAGAAACCTCTTCAGAAATCAACTTTAAACAATTTTCAGTAGCTCTTTCAAAATGATGCAGATTTTAATGAGCAGAAATTGCAGAGAAAATTTAGAATGAAAACCTTCAGATGGGCAGTACTGCTTTTTTTCTCAAAACCAATGCCGGAATGCTGGAATTTTGAATGCTGCTCCTCAAAATCAATGTTGCGCTTCTTCAAACCACTGCTGCTCTTCTTCAAAACAAATCTGAATGGCGGAAAAAACTCTGCTGCAAAAACTCTCTAAAATGCTGCAAAAACGCCAAGAATTTTGCAGACATGCACAGGCCATAAACACAAATGGCTCACTCAAATTGGAGCAGGGCCAACAATCGCCCGCTCTGATACCATGTTAAACACCATGTTAAAGTACACACATGGTGTATGAGAAGAATAACACACACACACAAGAAACTCAACACACAATGAAGGATAAGCGTGAGGCTTTCTTATTTTCCATTATACAAAGATGTACATTTATAGTACAATGGTGTGACTCTTGGTTTCATATTCCAAGGTCTCTTGGACTCCATTGTGACTTTTCGCATTCCACACCTACCCATGTAGGATTAGGTGTTCCAACAAAAATTGTCATTGTCAAGCGTGTAAATATTATATAAAACAAATGACAATAAAAATTTCAAAAAAAAATAATTAAAATATTTTATTAATGTGATCCTCAAACCCAACATAGGTCCATCTTAATTCTAGATCTACCAAAAGTGAAGCGGAATCAAATCTAGAGATTTGTATCTTGAGAGATTTGATCACAATATGAAAGAGATGTTGTCACATAAATAATAAAATAATATTTACATTAACAAACTAAAAATAGTAATAACAAAAAAAAATCAATATTTGTCATTAATATGTGTTCTCTACTTCAAAATAAGAAGAACATTGTTGAGGAGGTAAATCCCCTCTGCGGACAGAGGCGATCCCTACTAGCCCAGATCGGGTCTAGCAACAATCAAACACGCTACAGTGCAGGTTCCTAATTGCAAATAAACCGACTTGCGATGAAGGCTTGCCTGGAATCCAACGCTGTCGTTTGTAGAAGAGGTGGTGCTCCCGTTCCTTCGCCCTGGCAGATCACAATCCTCACGATCTCCGTGATCGGACACCTGCACATGCAAGAAACAACACAAACGCACGCGTAAAATCCAGTATATACAACTATATGTCAGTCGAAGAGGACATAACTCATGAACATAACCAAGAACAAGAGTGGAACCATAACCGATAGTCGCTTATCATTAATGAGTCAAAAGAAGAATACAACCATAGCTTCGACGCAGCATTCTCCTTTGGCGGGTCGTCAGCAAAACATGTCTCGATAAAGCCTATCGAGGATGGGACAAGCCTCTCTCTCCGGATACTTGACGATAGTCTCCTTGCTTGGATTTGGCCTTAAGGGAATCAAGAAGGCTCTTGCAGCGTAAGGATATGAAAGCTCTTGGAAACTAGCTTGCAAAAGAGATTAGCAAGCTTTTATAGATGGAGGAAGGGGAGTTGGGATCCCTATAATTATGGGATTGGCCCTATCATCAAGGAAGCTTCCATGAGAGGTGGCAAACCACTTCCTCTCTATGGAAATTCGTAGCCAAACCTTCCAACTCAAGATAGATATCAGTCCAGGAATTTGTTAGGACGAAACTTCCGCCATTTATTTTTAAAAAACACCTCTTAATATGGTTGGCGCGGGTGCGGCTCTATGACATAGCGCCAATTGGTGCGCCCTCTTTGGAGGATTTGCCCCCTTGGCGCGAGGGCTGAACTGTGGAACCGCGCCAATGAAGAAAGAGCTATTTTTAGGGGTTTTTGCAGGGAGATGTTTTCTGGGCAATGAAAGCTCATCTTCAGAGGGATGCAATGAAAGTATTCTCAAGTCTTGTCTCTACTCACAGGTCATGGAATGAGCCCTCCAATGTGCGGGATGGGGAATGGCAGGGACGGTGACAAATTGCTGTGTAACAGATGCCCCCTAAAGCATGAGGCCTGAGAGAGAGAGAGGGGTGAAATGATTTACGAGAACATGCCGACTGAAAACACTGCCATTGGAAAACCTGCGGAGCGAAGTACAACTGATGTCTCAGATACATGATATATATGCGTGGTATGGGCGCAGCCATCCATAACAGAGTATACAATAATCGAGATCCAAGGCATGGACGCAGCCATCCAGAGAGGATCGATAAATAGACTCAGGTATGGTCGCAGCCATCCAATCAGTGAGTCATGTAAATAATCATAATAATCCACAATATCGCAGCCTGGATTACAACAGACACAATCCAGGGTCTTGCGCTCCATCTCGACCCGAACAAAGTACAAGTCCAAGCATGCGAATATGTGAGCTGAAGTCGAACATGCAAGAACATCGTCTGATTACCAGCCAATGATGAAAGCTATTAACAGACGCGAGAGGAACCACCAATAATGACAATGGTCCTCAAGGTACTACAGGTACAACCTCGGCATGGTCGAAGCAGGCGGCGTCGAACATCCGTGAGATCACTCGATACGGAGGCCAATGAAGTGGCCCACGTCGAATGCAACGAACTGCCAAACGAGGCATGCGAGCTTCAAGGTACCATGAGAGTCTCTAGATGGAAAACCCTAGGATAATGAAAGTGAAGTCGACGGTGACCTTGATCGAAGGTGAGCCGCAATGTTCCCCGCTCATCGACAGGACGGAGAGAAACATAATGTTTTGATCCGTCGAGATGATCGAGGAGGAGGTTGATATTTGCAGAGGTCAACTTCTCTTGAACATATTGGCGGCACGACAGTGGATTTGGCAGTATTTGACATCAAAAGATCAAAGGTCATGATGACGAGGCAAAGAGCAGATGAGAGATCAAAAGAGATCACCCAAACCCACGGAAGAAAATGAAAAACGAGATGAGATGTCCCCAACCCGACACGAATGCATACAAGTGCCATGTTCAAGAGTGACATACTGCCAACACGACAACGATGCTGGTTCCATTTTCCCCCACCATTTCTGGTGAGTACCTCTTTATTTTTACACAAGCTTGAAGAGGATACCATATGCTTGTCATATAAGTCCGCCCTTCGGGCAAATCCACCCTAGTATAGTTAACGAGCCCTAGGAAGGAAAAACTCGAATAACGTCATGACTGACAATTTCCGATGTCATTTAGGTTTAACGAGTCTGACAAAGGAAGAGCTCGGTGTCTTTTCATATTTAGAGAGTTTGAAAAGACATCGAAAAAGTAAACTCCAACAGTCCCTTTTCGTAAATAGTTCCTCAGACCCGAAAAGGTAGAAAACAATATCTGAGAAAACCTCCTAGTCATGATAGGCTAGGGTATTCCTTTTTCGTAAGTAATCTATCCCAGCCCGAAAAAGGGGTAAACGTATACTGGGTAGATTTCGTTTCGTGTCCACTTTAACGAGATCGAAAACGACAAGGGACTCGGCAATCTTTCCATGTTTAGAGAGTCAGAAAAGAGCTGAAAGATGACTCCTCCTGGAGGAACGAGTGGTATAAAGGGTAGCAACTGGTTCCGGTGATGGTGGAACTGCTCAAAACATGATAAAAGTCAAGAGGCTGGCTAACAAGACCACTCATGGCAGCGGTTCCTCAGGAACGGATAAAACAACCAAGTGAAGGCATATGATCGGCCAAGCAGATAGTGACGATGGAGTGAGAAAACCAAGGCTTATCTGGCAAAAATAGGCTGATAAAATGGCAATCACAAGAGGTAAAATGGGAAAGTTGGTTTCATTTTTACACAAGCTTGAAACAAAGATAAACTATGCTTGAAACCGGTTTCATTTTTACACAAGCTTGAAACGGAAACAAACTATGCTTGAAAATGTAAGCATGCCCCCAGCATGGTGACTCAATTCGAGGTACATGCCCCCCGAGCTTCAATACATATGAAAGGCAGATGGAGTGAAGGTTCAAGTTACGAGATCAAGAGAAAGACTCGACTGGGATTTTACGAGAACTTATCAAAGACTCGAATTGAACGGGAACGTGTTTCATTATTTTAACAAGGTTGACACATTAAAAGAACTATCCTCAGGACACCTTGTTTCATGGTTTAAGGAGCTTGGCACAAGACAAGGAACTCTGCTCCGACAACCTTGTTTCATTTTTTAAGGAGCTTGACACAAGACAAGGAACTTCTGCTCAAAGCAAACTTATTTCATTTTTTAAGGAGCTTGACACAAGACAAAGAACTCACCTTTCAGGCAACCTTGTTTCATTTTTTTAAGGGAGCTTGACACAAGAAAACGGCGTACTCGAACGACCTTATCATAATGAACAAGAGTCATCGCTTCCAAGAAGTTCTCATCCCGATGGAAGGAAAACATCCTGGAAGTCAGGACCCAATGCCCCCAGCACCTGATGCACAACGGCACCATCACTGAGTACAGGCACGGGGTAGGTAGCCACATAGTTGACCTGCGGTGGGGCAGATACAACGGGTGGATAAAAACCAGGAAGGGATGATGGCAAGCCAGTTGCCACATCGGGACCAAAGAACGAAAGCTGATCAATGGTCACGATCCGTCCTTCATGTGGAAAACAGACCACACGAAAAAGGGAGGAGACAAGCGCTCCCATGGCATAGGTGTAATCGCGCCCCAAGAGCATATTGAAATCCAAGGGGCCTGGAACAACCATCACGTCCATATGGACAGTTTTACCTCCCAAAGTAATAGGTAACCTTGGAAGGATCCCTAATGGTTGACTCGTTCTTCTGTTAAATGCCAACAGATTCTGCGTAACAGGTGCAAGCGGCGGTGAGCCAAAAGCTTGCCAAGTAGTTGAGGATAAAATACTGACAGACACGCCTTCGTCTATGATGGTGCTGGGTACAACCAGACCAAAAGCCTGTACTGTGATCTCGAAAGGCACATAAGACGGAAGGCGGTATCCTGCAAATCGATTCCAATCAAAGGAAGCGACTAAACTACTCAAAGGGGCTACCATCGAACCAAGATGGTCTTCCCCTGGTGTTACGGAAGAAGAAGGAGCATCCTCCACGACCTCCATCTCGAAGGTGGGAGGGGTATCCTCCAAGACCTCCATCACGGGAGGCGGAGGAGCAACTTCTTGAGGTATAGGGGCAGGAGAATATTTCTCCAAGTCCAAGGAATCTGAAGAAACAAGAAGAACCTAAGGGGTGTAAGGTCCACTCTCCACGGAAAAGACCTGGTGCACCGTAGACGGAGCCAGCTCAACCGATCCCACGACCAATGGTTGGTCGAGAATGGATTCCTGAACATGAATTTCCGAGGGAGCATGATCGACCAAGGATGACTCTTGACCAATCATAGGATCAACTGGTGGAGGACTCAAAGAAAGCCGATTATAACCAGCTGGAAGGCATGGTGTAGAACCGGTTGGGTTGTCCAAAACTCGCTTAGCTTCATCCATATACGGACAAAGGTGAATGGCATGGTGCCCTTCACACAACTTGCAGGGATTAGTAATCTTACCCCGCTTCTTAGGAGCCTTACCAATAGCAGCCGAAGACGTGCCCCCAACATGACTCCCGGAAGCCAAAGGCAACAGCGGGCGACCGTTGGACCATACTTCGAGTACTTTGGGAATGCCAGGGCAGTCTCGAAGAAGATGGTCTCCCATGCACAACATGCAAGGGAACTTGACTTTCCGTGGAGGGTTGGAAGGTTTGTCAAGAAGAGATGTTTCAGAAGCAGTAGCTGCACTCTTAGCCTCTCGCTTATCAGACTTCTTCTTCTTTGTCTTCTTCTTCTTCTTCTTAGCCACCTGGTTACTCGAATCCAAACTTTCACCAGGAAAATTAGAAGAGGAGGACGTAGAAACAAGCGAAGAAGGGGAGAGGTCCACCTTGGAATCAACATGATGTTGCTCAGGTGGAGGAACTGATTGAACAGAAGCTGAGACATTCAGGACCACGGAGGTTGAAAACAACCAAACAAGCAACCCAACAGTTAACCCAGGAAGGGACAACGTTGCCATATAAGGAGCACCAACATTTCCAAAAGGAGGAAAATGACCAGGATTCCCATCAGAGGGGATTCCTTGGTTGGTGAACTCTGGAAAAGTTGCCATCAACACAACCCAAAACCGCACACGGGCTGAAAACCAAGGCACACAATCAAACGGCCAACAAGCAAACTCTAACAGGGCGTGTGATCGCAGGTGATTTATTTTACCACATTGAAACTTAGAAACTTCACCGTTTCATGTTTTAAGAGTCGAGAAATGGATGAAAGGTGACTCTATCTCTTTCAGTTTTGAAACAAGCATGAAAGGACAAGCGCTTGATGATCCTTTCAAATTTAAAGAGTCAGAAAAGATAAAATGACTGCTCAGGAATACTAGGCAAAGGGTGTACCAAATAACCGTGAACTGCAATATACACCTTGGTTTCAAAATGAAAGAGAAATCAACCAAGGACTTAACGTACGTGCAGGCAATCTCCCCGAATGTTGTGTCCGGTGTATCACGGGTATAGGGCGGCAGACTCGGCTTCCTATGGATAAAGGATTGAAACCTAGTGGGGTCTCCCTTAATATACATGATGGTACGGGGAGCAAAAGTTCGTACTAGCGCTGTCTAAAGCCAAAAGGCGAACGACAGCTACTAGGTTTTAAGACGCCGGAACACGTCTCTAGCCTAGACCTCTAAATGTGTTTCGTTAGATTTCAATGTTGCCTTAGTGTAAATTGAGTAAATTTTAAAGTTTATCTTCAATTACGTTTCGGTTTCAAGGCCCTACCGTATGTAATGTCTCAAAATCTCTTAAATGCAATCTATATGAGAAAAGAAAACTTTTCAATTCGATGAATGCTATCTAGTTAAGGGAAGAGCTTCAAACAATGATGCGACATAAAACAACACTGCAAACGAAATCTTTTCCAAACTAGATGACTTTCACTATCCAAAAGTAATTCCAAACATTCAACGATGCGAATAATGCAATGTAATCTATGCAAAATCCTCTTTTCCGAAAACTATGCAATTGTAATCTATGCACAATTTTCTTTCTTTTCAAATGATAAGAATGCACTCAATGCATTTTTCGATGAAATGATAATCTACTTAATGCATGTTTTTAATGAAAGAGAATGCAATCAAAGCGATTTCTAGCTTTCAATCATTAAACAATGTCATCTAAGTTCAATGATGAATCTCAAAAGTACTTTTCAATGCAATGTGATCTAATGCATTTTAACAAAAAGAACACTTTGAGATGAAAACTAAATAAACGCAAATCTTCTTAATGAAGGATGAATGCAAAAGAGATGTAAACAAACACTAAGAATGCAATCGTTGTTTCAAACACTTTGTAATGAAATCCCTCAAAGGGCGGCAAGACATATGAGATCAAACACAAAGAGGACTTCCAAAGCAAGAGATCAAAACAAGGCATTCATTCCCTTTTACATCAAACAATCATGGAAAGAAGACATCCCAAACAATGAGCAATGTAATCTATGCTTATACAGGGAAAAGACCGGAAGGGAAAGACACACTGGTGAAGGATTTAGGGAAAAAATCTCAATTTTCACACACCCTGAAATTGGCTCGACTTGTACATTGACAACTAGCGCCAACTGGCGCGACTTGTACATTGACAACTAGCGCCAATGGCCAATTGGCACGGGTTGTTAACTGACAACAAGCGCCAATGCCTGAAAATGAAAAAACAAAGAGTTTCTCCCAACCAAGACCAGACTCACCACTTCCAGCAGAATCTTTAAGACTCAAATGAACCATGTAATCTAGGCTCAAAGCGAGACAGACACAGATCAAGCTTAGAAATCTTAAACAGAGTAAACCCTAGTACCTTACAGGATTGGCGCGACTGTAAGGCTAAAACTAGCGCCAGAATAGAATTGGCGCAGGTAATACACTAGCAACCTGCACCAATGGGCGCGACTATCAAGCTGAAAAGCGCGCCAGTCGAGTTTACCAGTCAAAAATAAAAAAGAGCAATCCAACAAGCAGACCAGTGATAATCAAGCTATCCAAAAGCCAAATTCACAGAAAGAACCAGCCCAAAAGAGCTGATCAAGCAAGCAGAATCAAGAATCAACTGGAAAGACAAGACAATGCTCCAAGTGTTCAGTTTACAAACTAAACCGGAGATTGACTGAAGCAGCTTTGATCTACTTCGCAATTGCAGAGCAAAAGCGTTTCGAAGGCTATCTGGCTGTGCTTCAGGCTTCGTCTATAGTTTACAAATCAAACAACAAGCTAATTCCCCAGCGGAGTCAGCCAAATTGTTGAGGAGATAAATCCCCTCTGCGGACAGAGGCGATCCCTACTAGCCCAGATCGGGTCTAGCAACAATCAAACACGCTACAGTGCAGGTTCCTAATTGCAAATAAACCGACTTGCGATGAAGGCTTACCTGGAATCCAATGTTGTCGTTTGTAGAAGAGGTGGTGCTCCCGTTCCTTTGCCCTGGCAGATCACAATCCTCACGATCTCCGTGATCGGACACCTGCACATGCAAGAAACAACACAAACGCACGCATAAAATCCAGTATATACAACTATATGTCAGTCGAAGAGGACATAACTCATGAACATAATCAAGAACAAGAGTGGAACCATAACCAATAGTCGCTTATCATTAATGAGTCAAAAGAAGAATACAACCATAGCTTCGACGCAGCATTCTCCTTTGGCGGGTCGTTAGCAAAACATGTCTCTATAAAGCCTATCAAGGATGGGACAAGCCTCTCTCTCCAGATACTTGACAATAGTCTCCTTGCTTGGATTTAGCCTTAAGGGAATCAAGAAGGCTCTTGCAGCATAAGGATATGAAAGCTCTTGGGAACTAGCTTACAAAGGAGATGAGCAAGATTTTATAGATGGAGGAAGGGGAGTTGGGATCCCTATAATTATGGGATTGGCCCTATCATCAAGGAAGCTTCCATGAGAGGTGGCAAACCACTTCCTCTCTATGGAAATCCGTAGCCAAACCTCCCAACTCAAGATAGACATCAATCCAGGAATTTGTTAGGATGAAACTTCCGCCACTTATTTTTAAAAAACACCTCTTAATATGGTTGGCGCGGGTGCGGCTCTATGACAGAGCGCCAATTGGCGCGCCCTCTTTGGAGGATTTGCCCCCTTGGCGCGAGGGCTGAACTGTGGAACCGCGCCAATGAAGAATGAGCTATTTTTAGGGTTTTTTGCAGGGAGATATTTTCAGGGCAATGAAAGCTCATCTTCAGAGGGATGCAATGAAAGTATTTTCAAGTCTTGTCTCTGCTCACAGGTCACGGAATGAGCCCTCCAATGTGCGGGATGGGGAATGGCAAGGACAGTGACAAATTGCTGTGTAACAAACATATAAATATATGTTCTCTCCTTCAAAATAGGAAGGACATTTATTAACATTTTAATGTGAAGAATGTTCAACATAAATAAAATATGTCATTGTCAACTATGTAAATATTATATAAAACAAATAACAATAAAAATTTCAAAAAAAATAATTTAAATATTTTATTAATATGATGTTCAAAACCAACATAGATCCATCTACCTTCTAGATCTACCAAGAGTCAAGCTGAATCAAATCTGGAGATTTACATCTCAAAGGGAATCAGATCTAGAGATTTGTATCTTAAGAAATTTGATCACTCTTAAGAGATTTGATCACTCTCAATGGAGATTTACATCTCAAGGGGAATCAGATCTAGAGATTTGTGTCTTAAGAAATTTGATCACTCTTAAGAGATTTGATCACTCTCAATGGAGATTTACATCTCAAAGGGAATCAGATCTAGAGATTTGTATCTTAAGAAATTTGATCACTCTAAGAGATTTGATCACTCTCGATGCTTGGTGAAGCGCTCTTATTTACATTCATCAAATCTGGAATCAAATCTGCATTGTTATTTTCGAACACATCCGAAATTTATAAAATACGACTCTTTTATCAAAGATGAATTTACTCGTCCTTTAATACATGGTAAGCTAAACAGCTGTTTATGTTTGACAATTTGCATGTTAAACTAGTTAACCAATAATAACCCTATGATAGAACTTTGGAAACAAGTGTTGAGGCTCAGTAATGTTTTATAAGGCAATGACAAGGCTGCACAACGAAGTTCTGATTATCCGAACATGCTATGACCGCATAAATATGTGATTACTCTGCCTTTTCAAAAGCTGCAGGGACTCGTCATATGAATGTCGTTCCTTTCTGTGCCTCAATATAATAATTTACGAAAAGTACAAGTCTTTTGGATCGACGATTATGACTTATATAGTTTGACCCAGGGAAAGCTAGAATTGGAAACACCTAATGGCTTAATCCACAACAGTTTGACTTAAATATCTGCTAATTTAAGTTTCTTCAAATCGTTACATAATGTAAGCTTCGTCTAAACCTTGGCAGTTAATGCCTTATTCCACAACAGTTAGCTTAAATATCTCCCAATTTAAGTTTGTTCAGATCGTTACATAATCTAAGCTTCACCTAAATTTTGGCAGTTAATAATCCAGTTAGCATGATTAAAGAGACCTTACCTTGGCAGCTAATGCCTTATTCCACAACAGTTAGTTTAAATATCTGCCAATTTAAGTTAGTTCAGATCGTTACATAACGTAAGCTTCATCTAAATTTTGGCAGTTAAAACTTAATAATCCAATTAGCATGATTGAAGAGACCTTACCTTGGCAGTTAATACCTTATTCCACGACAGTTAGTTTAAATATCTGCCAATTTAAGTTTGTTCAGATCGTTACATAATGTAAGCTTCATCTAAATTTTGGCATGATTAAAGAGACTCGCATAAAGTCTAGGTTCATGGACAAGTGTAACTGACATTTTTGTTTAGTGTACAATAAATGAGATGGAAGAGGCAACTTATCATGCTCCAAGAACCCAACCCATGTAAAATTTGGAGGCTCAGTACTCTTTCTGCCCATTTATAACCATCACTGCAGCAGGCTGTTCTGTAAATGGCCAGTAAAAAATTGTTAGTAATAGTCTGAATTTGCTGAGTGCATATTGAGTCACTTGGCTAATAGTCTAATGGAACTGAGTTAAAGCAGACAAGCCCATATTATCATACATGTCAAGTGCCATACTACCAAAAAGACTTAGGAGATCAAATGTTGTGAATTGCAGAGACCCTAGTTTATGATGTCAAAACTTAAAGATAAAATAGAAACGCCTACAGTTTTCATAAACTGTAGTGCTTATAATAGTGTGCTCGTTCAAACACATCTATTATTGTACATGTCACCCGTCTTGTTACCAAAAACAGCAGGACCAGTAACCTAAAAGGCTTATAATATCTGATAATAAACCAGCTTATAATATCTGATAATAAACCATACCTATTACGGACACTATATGTATGGTGTGGTAGTTGAGCGAAAATAGTACACCTACTATTTTCAGAAATTATAGTACACATACCAATGTGATCATTTATACACATCAAATTTTTAACTTCTATCATATGTTTCAAGTGTCTTGTTGGTAGTTACCATAAAGATGGACAAATAAACCACTTAGAAGGCTTATAAGATCAGAGTTCTTTTCGAGCTAGGGAAGCTCAGGGTTCAAACATAACTTCATGAATATTAGGCACCAGAATTTTCACTATCGCTCAAGAGGTCCACAAAAAACGTGATGAGAAATCTATATACTATCCTAATGGCCCAGGTCATGCTCCAAATTGCCATAGTTTAAAATGGATCTGATCTTCTCTGAGAGAAGATGAATGATGAGAACCCATTAGCTGGCCCCTGCTTGCCCTGAGGAGAGTATAGGCCCGGCCCTACTAATACAGGCATTGACTAAGTGTGTATACACAGACATAGGTAGAAGACATTGAACCATACAATCAACAGCAAATGACTATATCAAATCTGTAATTGCTAATACCTGGAGAATATAATGGTCGATTCAGATCATCAAACGTTCAATGGATATATCAAATCAGCAGTAAGCTGCTTATCAACATCAACCAAGAAAGGGATGAAGAGTAGTATTTTCAAAAGTAAGATTATCATACCTACCACACTCAGCTTGGCAAAAAGATGACTGAGGCAAAAGAGTCAAGAGTTTGACTCGGATCACAAAAAATTCAAAGAAAATTCAGCAAAATTCTGCATAAGGCAGAGGTGAAATTGAGTCAAAATCACTATTTTCTAGGGTTTTATAACTAAGCCGCAGAACTTTTCCGCGGATCAATGGGTCAAAATCATTGAGTCGATCAATGACCCATGAGTACTCTCAGGTCAAGGGTTAGAGTCTAGACCCACATTTATTCACAAGGCAAATCCGAGCGAGGGAGTCAAACTTGGTGACAAGAAGTTTAACTCACCAGCAATTCGTAACGACTAGTTTGGACTGCGAGTGACGTTAAACCCACAAGTCTTGTAATTTGAATATTTCAGTCACGGGTTTGACCCACAAGTCGAGTCATTTGAAGATTAGTGATGGCTAAGAATTAAAAAATCAACAAGAAACATATATATCACAGTGGTAGTGGAAGAATATCACGCATGTAAAGATGAAGACTAGAACATGGAAGCGTGCTCTTTGGTGACACAAAGAAAGAACTGCAACTTTGAAAATGTCATATCAGTTGACAAATAAAATATCTGAAACAAATGGGAAAAGAATTTTGGGTATTTTGGAAAAGGAAAACCGGACACAAAACAATTAATAAGAAATTTAGAAACCAGATTGAAGAGATTCAGGAACTATATGAAATATCTAGTACGCAAAATAAGTGGATAATTTAAAGCAAGTCAGAGAAAATATGAGATTCAGTGGAAGAGACTCAAAATTTGATCAATTTGAACAAGCAAACAGAATACACTTTATAAAAAGAGGTTTGCAGTGTAAAGCAAGAAGAATTAAAAAATCTATAGAAAACGAATAACGTTACAATTCTATAAAATCATGTAATTTTGAAGAGAATGAGTCTTATAATAAAGCTTGATGATTTACAACATAAACTATAAAAGATAGATTTAGGCCAAAAGATGATGATTTGTACAATAGAGAGAAAAGTTCCATGAACTACATAATCGGTTGACTGTTTTTAATCTAGCAGCTCACAAGTCAGAAATATTCTCTGATTTAGATCAAGAACAAGACACATGATTTAAAAAATAGTGCTCTTGAATTCAGCATGCATAAGTTCAAGAACAGAGAAACATATGCTGCTAAGCATTCATTGGTTTTCAAGCAGTTTTGTCAGCATATTGGTGTCAATAGGTTATTTAAAGCCATGAAAATCCTGTGAAGCCTTTTATAAGGACAACCTAAATGGTACTCAATAACCTGCAAGATTTGTATACATAATTGCCAAAAGCAAAATATTACAATATTTGAAGATCTCAGATCGTCATTGCACAAATCCACAGGCAAAATCAAAGAGAAGCATTCAAGACAAGCATCACAAGCTACCACTGCTTTGTCTACTCTTATTACAAGCAAAAAGATAAATTCGGAATGCCATGCAGCACATTTTATTCTCTATCTAAACGAGAGTGCGCTTAGCATTTGGGAGAACCCTACAGAGACGGCTTGCCAGAAAAACCAGACAACTTCATGAGGCTTTATGGGGTTTTAGAAATCTCTGGGCCAATTGTACAGGCTTGCTTGTGTTAATCTGGCTGCTCACTGATTTGAAAATTGAGCAGACAGAAAATGTGGCTAGAGATGAACTGGCTGAAAGTTCCACAGAAACCAAGGCATTTTGCAAGATCAGTAGAGTTCTCATTAAACCAAAAAATTTCCTGGGTTGGGTGGCGCATGCAAGATAAAAAATTCCACCTTATCCTAGTTTCCATTTTTACTTAGAAAAATAGATCAAGTAGCCCATATTTCTCCTAAAAGCTGAAACTAAGACAAGATGGAAAGGAATGATGTTGGTGTCTCTAGTTGGGTTTTCATTATAATCGCAATGATAAGTCCAGCTTCTGGTCATCTGATGGGAAAACCAAACCAGGCTCAGAATGATGGCTGTCTCCAGTTCGAATCCGTTTCTGAGAAGAACCTGAGCTGTCTCCTCCTGGTTCAACCACGCAATGGAAGCTACCCGGCCATTTGAGAACACCCATTTCATTATCCAGAAAGCCATAGTTTGCATTTAAGCCATTCTGAAAGCGATGAGCTCCTCTGGAATCAAACTTTTCAGCGAGATCAACAGGAAAACATCTCCCAACATTGGGTTGATTCGCAACAAGAGGACGAACCCATCTGTCTATTCCTTTTCCTCCGCCCCCTCCTGGAAGAGTTGCAGAGTGAGCCCTTATACAAAGAGACATATTCAACATGCTTGAAGCGGGAGCAAAGTCAGGGGGAAAAACTGGCGGTGAGGGTGCCAAGCTACAAAACCTCTGCTGAATGTTCATATGAGATCTCTGAGCTCTTCTTGCAGCAGTTCTCTCCTTCTTGTGAGCATTCTGGTGTCCTCCCAAAGCCTGAGAACTGTAGAACTTCCTAGAACAAAACAAACATGGGTAAATGCGAGCTTCCGGAGATCCCCCCTGCGCAGACCCCGTGCTTTCGCCAACCGTTCTTGAGAGCTCCCCCACACCTTCCTTCTGCCCATTCTCCTCGTCCTTCTTCAAGTTAATTTCTTCTCCCAACCAGGGCCCATTATAGCAACTCCTGATCCCTAGACTCAAATCCAGTGCAATCTCGGACTGGTTATTATCATCATCACTGTTCACATTGGATGCAGCTCGAGAATTCTGGGACTCTGTAGACACAGAAGGAACTTGGCTCAAATGTGAAGATTTCTCAACTGTGTTCATCACTGATTCCAAGCTTGTGAAGCTCCTCTCGATGCTCATAACCATCCCCGAATAACTAAAACAACAAGAACAAAAGACAGCAGAGAACTAAAGAGATCAGACAGGCAAACCCACATGCAGCAGCACAACAAAACACAGATTATTAATAGGAGAAAATTACATATATCAGTTTATAGATGAAGGGTGATTCCCCGCAGAATCCAAGGCACGACTACTATTTTAGGACTACCCTGACAATTTCAGAGACCATCTTACACGACAAGCCATGCCCAGAAATCATGTTAGCATAAACAACAGCAATGGCGAGATCCCAACATGCTTCCACTCAACTATCTTCCTTAACTTGAATGCAAACAAGTGTCTGATGGCTATATGCATGAACGATAAGCAAATGTGCAATAATGTCTGAACAGCCATCATAAACATCATTACCAGCATCGCCATGCACCACTCATCTGACATCTGTCATCCTCTAATACCGTTACAATTTTTTCCTCTAATTACATTGCTCCTACTTTAAACCACTGAATCTCTCGATCAAATTTTTCATTGAAAATGTCATGTTAGGCAAACGGGTGGGGGTGGGTAGAGGGGATGTGAAGGTATCTGATTGAAGATACAGACAATGGATTGTTGCAGAAGGGGGAAGAAAATACTTACATGAGATTCGTCCCTGCATTGATTTTTCTGAGGCATTTGCGGCATCCATCACGATTGTCGTGTATTAATTTTGTCGAACACTTGGCGTGAAAGCTACAATCCGGTCATTTTGGGCAGCCAAAACCTCCGGAAAATGCTGGCCTTCCACACTTATTCATTCATCCATTTATTGGGCTCTTCTCCGAATTGATTTTCCTCGAGGTTTCCCCGGCACCCATCACGATTTTTGGTTGCTAACAATGTCCAACACTTGGCGTTTCAACTTCAATCTGGTGCCAAAAACCCCATAATATATGGCGTTATACCATTCCACACTTGTCCACTAACGACGACATTAATACAGAAACTTCATTTGGGCAGCACTAAAATCGTCAATGCTGATAATCCATTTGGTTTTTTGCCTCAGAATAAACTGGGCTGATTGATTTCTGATTCAGTCCAGTTCGTTTTCAAAACCCACTGGATATTCTGAAGCATCCAGATCGGTTTTCATGACTGCAAATCACCATAACCACTCAATGTTATGGTATCTGTTACTGCACACCACATCGTATTTTTGTTTCTTCCCAGCACCATGAAACACTTTTCTTACAACACATGAATATATACATTTCACCACATTTAACTCTCTGTTCACCATTCTGATCAGTACTTGTACAACCCAGCCAACTAAGGCATGCAGATTAATCTGTCTAGTTTTTTGCACAAACTGCCTCAGAAAATGCATAAATTGCAGGCAGCGCCCTCTGGATTGGTTCATTTTGCATACAAGCCAACTGGCACTGTTTTGACAGTGACACCTCTACTAAAAGCATACACAAACAACTCGGCATTGACAACACAGACAGCCACCCAAAAATTGTGTTTTTCCTGCATCGCGACAAGGACAAGACTCCCTGCCATCTGTGTTAACTGTTCATAAATCTTGAGGGTGGCACTAAATTTAAAGTAAAAAATTAAAATAAGCTATACCTTTAATGGAAAGAGTGTCTTCTCACGGGGGAGCAACAGGATCAAAGGTCCATCTCTGATATTTCCTAGTACCAAGGATTTTGGGAAAATTGCACTTTCAGACCATTGGATGGCAGGGGCATCTCTTGAATATTTCCCCGCCCTAAAATTGTTTTGTATTAAGATACCTTAATTTAATTATTTAAGGAAATTTTACTCCACAAAAATTTAAATTTAGCAATTTTTATCAGTCCAGTTCTTCTTGTGGAATCTCTAATCATTGAATATTTCAAAATTTTCAATACATAATTTATGTTCAGAAACCTTCTATATATGATTATAAGTACACTTCATCATAATTATGTGCAGAAAGTTATTCACTTAAGATACGTTAAAATAATTGTATATTAATTATTTATAATAAAATAATAAGTAAAAATTTCATTATATATTTAGATATTTGAAATAAGTTTCTATTATTTTATAACAAAATAAAAAGAAAAAGAAAAAAGGGATATTTTTATAAATTATTAATAAAATTTATAAATTTATAAAATAGAAATAAATGTAATTTAACAAATGTTTAAAAAAACACAAACATGTTTCTTTAAAAATATGTAGAGGTGGCATGAGTGGAGGGGTGATCCTTAGTCTCGGTGGAATAATTGATATTTAATACACTTGGGGTTGGTTTTACTACAAGCAATGTAGTTGAGTTTTTGGCTCTTTGGAAAAGATTGGATCTTGCGATAGAAAAGAAAAATCCAAATCTAATGGTCTCTGGGGATTCTCAAATTGCAATTGGGCAAGCCTAGAAGTCGAAAGGATCCCAAAACGGTAGTCTTTCTCTTCTATTGCAAAGGATCATCATCCAGCTTGAGAAGTTTGACAAGATAGTCCATGATGATGGGTGGAGTGTCCACCTGAAACGTCGGACTCACACATCTACATAGATTATCTCCAAAATATTCAGACAACATGAATAATTGTGGAAATCTCCACTCTCAAATTGCTAGCCTCTATAGAGAGGCTTACCTTACAGATAGAACTCTTTCATGTTCTTTGGCATTTGAACTCATTAACGTATCCATTAGTCAACAAAGGTACAAATATGGATTAGGGAACGTTGGAGTTGAATAATCGAATTTATTCAAATATCTATTTGTCACTACCCTTAATATAATCATTAATAAAATAATGAAAGGTCCCAACGGCCTCTCAGGCATAAGGAATTGTGGAGAAAGCAAAATTTGGCAACATCGGTGATTGATTAATGTTCGAGTTCACCATCTAATGACAGTTCCCATGGTCTGGAGGTTGGCATTTACTCGTCCCTCCTCATGCTTGCACTGATGGCACAGGATTTTAATTCTTCAATTGCATAGGTGTTTAGATCACTCATTGAATCACCTTAAGAGTTGGGCCTTTAAAGGGTCGAGGTTATTCGTGTTCGGTTCCCATTCATTTCACACAAGATAGTTGTTATTTCCATCCTTACTTTGTATCAGTTCACACATTTAGTAAGGAATTCGCAACATGTTGGGTTCTGGTGATATAACTCTTCATTTAATTGTCTCTGAGAGAATGTCCATTAGGCGAGGAGGAAATGTCACGCCCAAGTTCAAGTTTCCCTTGGCCTTTAAATTCGCATGCAATCTCTCTCTAGCCATGCCAATATTATCATGTCAAGGAAGGTGCAGTCTTAATGTTATACTTTGTGCGTTGAGCGGATCAGGTCAAGCATTGTTAAGGAGTGGTTATTCCATGGAAAATAGCAATACCTCTTCCCATGATTCTGTGCAGGTGGATACCAATGTATTTCTGGAGAAAATTATTGATGCCATTGCTAACCTCTTGTGCGCCTTCAACTAGAGGGTTGAGGCAGAAATGAAAGCCCAGAAATCCTTCCAGACATCAACTAATGTCAAGCTAAATCTACTGCAAACGAAATTGGACCACCTCCAGCATGAACTCGGATTGAGCTTGCCGTAATGCACTGCAAATTCATGGAATTGGAGGAAATATATGTGTCAGACGTTTAAATGGCGACGACAGAGCTCGAAGCCAGTGAGAGCACTACATGGAGAAAATGAAAGTGGGCCCTTGGCTTAAGCAACAATCTCGAATGATGTATTGTTGTTGGGGCCTTTGTTTTTGGAATAAGGAGCAGTTTTGGGACAGCTAGAGGGATAGTGGGTGTCCGGACAGACGTCGCAGAAGCAACAGGGAGTAATCTAGAGTAGCCTCCGAGTGGCAGAAGGTAAACAGGAAAAGAACAAGGGAAACCGAGTTGCGGAGGCAGCCGAGCAGAAGGATAGCAGAGACTGGTAGTTCAGTTGGATAGTAGGAGGATAAGGGAGAAAAACCAGGAAATAAGAGGGGAGAGGACAATTGCAAGAAGGAAGAGAGTCGCTTTGGGATGTGGCTTCTCTGCAACTTTGTATTGTTAGTCCTGATTGTTCTCTGAGAGAGACAACTTTGTTGTAATGTAATGTATTGTACTGAATATAATATAAAGAGATGTTGTTGGTCGATATTACGTGTATATGCTCTGAACTATTGTTAGTATCTAAATGTTTGGAAATTTAAACTTTTTATTTGGTTATTATGTATCTCTCAATCTTTTCCACTTCATGGTATGGTTAGAACTTGTGGAATGATTCTCGTGTTGCGATGCTTATGTATTAACAAGTAACGGTTGATGGTGTTTATGATCTCCCATTTCTGACTCCCTTATCTTATTAATTTCACGACACGCCTCGGGTGAGATGCCTTACTCAATGTTGGGTAGAATGAAAATGACGACGTTGTCCTAGACTATTACAGAGCCTTGTTGGCCCCTGTGCCTAAACCTGGGTCTTCACCCAGTTATTATTTTCAGCCAACAAATGGTTCTGTTGCCGAGATCTGAAATTTAAAAGAGAGTTGGAATATGGTCTCAAGGATCTATAAGAAAGAACTACGAAGCTGGTGGGATAATGATCTGAATGGGGTATGTTAGTATTGTTGTGCTAATTCCTATTTCAGATTTTTTAAACAATGACTTATATGTGCTTAAGGGTTCAAGTTCTCTTACAAGTTATTGAGTCTCATGAGTGCTTTTCATGTTAATTTTATGAGAAATTTAACATAAAAGAAAGGTTGAACAACAACAAATAAAAGTACAGTACATCACCATACAACACATCAACACAGGTATTTGATGAAAGATTTCACCCCTCCTGGGCTACATCGCCTTGGTCCAACTTCCATGGTTTGGGCCTCTATATTATGCTCAAATTTTCAAAATGATGTGTTTACAATGCTTTTCTTCTCCTAAAACCTACACCAATGAGTTCATAATGCCCAAAAGTGGTGCCTTAGGCTCTTTCTGCTCCTGATTTGATCGAAAACTCCAAAATTTATGACCTTCTCCAGTTTTTCCACAATTTATGGCCTAAATTTAGCTAATTGGAGCCAAATTCAGTTAGCTGGTTCTAACACTAGCAGTTATTTCGAATTTGGCGAACCGCCAAACTAATCCGTATTAGTTTAATTAAATGAAGTTAGCACTAATTAAGTGCATTTATCCATTAAACTCGCGCTTAGTGGTTAATTGGGATTAGCACAAATTAAATGAGGATTAGCGCTAATTAAATCTCAGATTATCGTTAATCTCTGTGCTTAAGGATTAGGCTTCGTCGATGGTCATAGGTGTTGGTCACATGTATTGGGGGTTGGCCCCCTCTCCCCCCGTCGGTGGACTTTACACAACATAAAACAATGTGGCAACGCATATATGTTAAGAACCAACGTATAGGTGGTCTAGTAAACGATGTGGCTTTGGCATGGGAGGTCGCGAGGTCGGACCCCGACGCCTCCATCCAATCTTCAACCAAAAAATTTACACCACCGTAGGGGGGGGGGGGGGCACGTGGCGGCCCCAGGCTTAGCCACCTATCCTCTCCCCATTGGTCCACACTTCAACCAGTAATAACTTGCCAACGCACCCAAAAATTTGAACCAACCAGATGCTCCCACTTGGCAGACTGTCATTCGCTAGTGGCAATTGACCAAATTTGACCCTGTCGAGTCAGCATGTCATGTCAGCAGTACAGACTGCTGACTGGGCTCCCTATCATCATTTTTTTTTACTTGTTTAGCAAAGTGAACCACCTCATTTATGGGAGCATACAGAGTCCATTTTGTGCAAATGAATTGTGTTTGATTCAGAACGATGAGCACTACGCGGTCGTTTAGGTTTCGAGCCATTCTGAGAAATTTAATTTTTGAGCATAAATCTGAGCACCTGATCAAATAACCATGTAGATTGATCCATCTCACAATAAGCCCAACTCTGACAACAAAAGGAAAATAAGTTGAAGGAACAAATCATGTATTCAGAGTCAGCAAGTAATCAGTACAAGATATTTTGAGGTAAATCCCCTGAAGAAATTTATAATTGGTTGCAGAGGTTGCAGATCAAAGGAAAAGCGAGCGAACAAAACAAATCTCACCACACCTAGACGCAATCAGATCTAGTAGCATTGCATCTGTTAGACACATATCTAACCCGAGTGGTGAACTTCTGGGTATAGTCCACGCTAGAAGGGTATATTGTTGAATTTTCTACAGAAAGCTACTAGTCCTTTTCAAAATCCGAAGACATATTCAGATTAGGGTTGCGGGGAAAGTTGTTGAAGGAGATCTCATTGTGGATTAAAGTTCTTATGGTGGAAGAAGGCTTGTTGGTTTTCCCAGTCCTGAGAATGGAAGCATAAACACCCAGTACTTGGGTAAGGACCTAAAGGATGGATGCTATGGGACGAGGAGATATGAGGAGATTGAAAATATGGACACACGTAACTCTAGGAAATCTAGGGATCTAAGGGCACATCGAAGAGCACAAATAGCATAAAGGTGATAGGAAAGGGAAATGCAGGAGATCAATAGAAAAAAGGAGGATGTACAACAAGCAAGAGAGGTGTTGCGAAATCCGATAGATGAAGAAGTGATAGTGGGACTGGAAAGAAAAGAAGCGTCTGGTGAGAGAGTTAAGAGTCGAGAAGATAGAAGGAGCCCATCCCAATCCGCAGAAGAAGAGATGTCAAACAAAATGGAAGGTACAAGCTCAAAGATGACTCAGATGGAGACATGCATGTCGCAATGGAAAGATTATTTGTAGCAAGAGAAGCGTCCAAAATACAAAGAAGTATGATCTCCATGTGCTCAGGTAGCACCCTTCCCAACCTTCCCCTGGTACTTTACAAAAACCTTGATCATTTTTTGTCAAAGCTAGTTAAATTCATTAGAGTTCAAAGTGTTCAAACAACATTTAAATCTAGTACTAGTAGTAGCATTAGCACGAGAAAGATCTCGCAAGGATCATCACAACCTAGATCAAGAGGATTTGTACTTCTTCCTCAATCACAGTTAGAGATGGAGGGGTAATTAATGCGATATCCAGAGTTCTCATGGAAAGGGAATGATGATGTGGAGCAACATTGGTACCCATGCGAAGCCATACGAAGGGCCCGCTAGATGTTAGATGTTGCCAAACTGATTGAATTCCAAACCACGCTTAGGGAGAGAGCCTTGACTGTTGAGATTTTGAGGTAGCATCAGGTGTGCTCTAGCCCCGAGATTTTGTGGAAGGGATAAGAAAGTGTTTGGATAAATTTCATCTGGTGTGTGAGATATTAAAATAATTAATTTTTTTAATGAGGACCCTAAGTCTAACTTAGGGAATTAGAAAAATTAAAGTGAATTAATCAAACACATGTGATGAAATGTTCTAAGTGACGTGGATCAAGCAGTATTTTAATCTAAGTCGTCGATTAGTGGTTAGATCACGGCCGTTGATGTGTCAACGAGAAAAGTATAAGAGAAAGGCTTGGGGTCAGTTGGAGATACACACACATTGGCAGAGCACTGAAGCTAAGTCAAATTTTTGGGGCAGGATTTTGCTGAGAAATTTGAAACGAGTTTGCCATGCAGTGAGTGGCATAGATCAGTGAGGGATTTAGATCCAAGTCCAAGAACACAACAAGACAGAGAGGCAGTAAGCACTAGTCAGCGCAGAGTCATTTAGGAGGACGCAGTCCAACCAGCTACATGCAGAGACTGCGTAGAGGCTACGTAAGCCTAGTTAGGGTGACGCAGACCTAGCCAGCGCAACACTAGGCAAGGTGACGCAGTCCCAGCTGGGGCAACAAAGCATCAGTCAGGGTGACATAGTGGGGATGTTGGCCAGTTAGGGGCTAACGCAGAGGCTACAGAGGTAGCGTTGAGAGTTCTAGTGGGCCAGAAGGGGCTCGTGATTTGTAAATATCGTTTGAGGGTGTGATACAACCATATCCTTTGTCTCTGAGTGAAAGGTAGTTATTGCCGTGTAATTTCTCTATAGGGCCAACCATGTCTAGTGCCCAGATTGTTGTATTCAGATTCTACATGATAATATAAACCCTCTAGAGTTGTTGCACCGGTTTTCCCGCATTGGGTTTTTCTGGGGACATTTGTTCGAAAAATCATGTGTAATCTTGTCGCATTTGTGTACTATTCAGTAAATGATCTATACATGTGTAGGCTGCATTTAGTGTCTTTTTTAGTGTTTTTCTAAATATTTCAGATAAATAACTTGTTAAATGCTAATGAAACAAGTGGGTGAAGTAGATCTAGATACTGCAGCAGGGTTTCTGTTTTGAAACTTTCACATGGTTTCAGAGCATTGCAGATCAAGCTGGTCCACCAGCAGAACGACTAAAGAAGATTGTTGCAAAGAAGGCAACTTAAGCATCAGATCTAGAAAGAGGGCAGCACAACACTAGGAGGACGCAGTCCCAACAGAGGCCACGCATGAGCTAATGCAGTCCCATCTGAGTGACACAGAGGCAACGCAAAGCCTTCAAGAGTGACGCAGGAGCAGCCTACGTTGTGCAGAGGCTGTGCTGAGTCGGTCTACTCATGCAGAGGCCAGCCAGAGGGACACAGTCCAAATTTTTAGGGTGTTGTACGGATTTTTTGTAGCCCAAAATTGGAGCTTTGGATCTTCATAGGTTGCTAGTGTGGCAGAGGTTTTGTTGGTGTAGAATCGTGGCTAGCAAAGGTGACAAGAGCGGGAGGAGAGCAGTTGCTCAGTAGATCTGCGCCAAACAGATCTGAGATTCGTTCAAGAGGGTGATCATAGAGAACTGTTCAGTTATTTTTGGCTGAAGATTTCCAGAGTGAAATCAATTGTCGGAGAGTGCAACTACTATAGAGGGTTTCTAATCACCAATAAACCCAAATCCAATATTTCTGTTGAGTGTTGTAATATAAAGATGGAGAGGAGTATCTGTTTTGACAGATTTGAGAAAATATGGCTTCTCATAGACTGAGAGATCAGGACAAGTTGGATGACATGTCCAACTTCGTTATCTGGAGGGTCAGGATCCTAATAGCCTTGGATGAGTATGACATCAAGGACCATGCTGAGAATGTCCTAGATGTGCCTGTCGATTCAGATCCTTCGAATAAATTCAAGGATAATCAAGCGCGGGCTAAGTTCTTGATCATGGACGGAGTCAAAGATCTCGTGGTTCCACATATTGCTGGGAAGAACACGGAAATGATATGTGGAAATATTTGGAGACGATGTATCATGGAGGCTCTATCCAAAGGAAGATGCTTCTGGAGAATCAAATGTGGTTGTTCTAGATGCAGAAGGGTGAGGAAATAGATTCCTTTCTCTTCCGACTTCAGACTATCTGAGACCAACTGATTGCCATGGATTCAACTCCGGATGAAGAGCTCTTGGTAAGGATTGCCCTGAATGCAATCACCGAGGAATGGGAAACATTTGTCCAAAGCATAGTTGGCAGGGCAACGTTACCATCATGGGAAAATATCAGGAGATTTACCAAGAGGCAAAGCAGCAGCAACGGTACAGTCAAAGTAAAGAAAGAAGAGGAAGAGGATGCATCCCTTGCATCAAAGGGACAGAGGCAACAAGGGAAGACGAAGAGGGACCTATCCAAGGTATGGTGCTTTAATTGTGGTGAACTTGGACACTTCGCCAACCATTGTTCTAAGAAGAAGGACGAGGGATCTTCTGAATCCAAGGTAGCATGAGTAAATGATGATGGGAGTGATGATGATGTAGCCATGAGTGCTCATGAGCCACGTAAGTGGGGCGATATTGATCTGTAGAGCAGCTACAGATGAAGGAAGGCAGGATCCTTGAGGTGCCCAAACTCTTGGATCACATACGAGCTATGGAAGCCTTAAGACGGTAGTGGGACAAGTGGAGAAATGAGTCCAAGAGATCATAGTGAAGCAGAGGGTAGAGCTGGGACACTATAAATGGGAGCAACACAGTGTAAAGGCAGCAGTAGCGCAGAGGTTGATGGGACTTCAACAGCGCAAAGGGGCAGTGCTTACACAGTTCAAAGCTGCATGTAATGTTCCAAAAATTTCATGAAGTTAATTGGAACATTAATTTTGCTCATATCATCTAGAAGGTGAATAAAATGGGTGAGGAGACCCATGAGTAGGAATAAAATCCCTCGTAGTGTGAAAGGGATCAATGGAGCAACTTTATTTTGCACCTTCCAGTGTGAAAAGGGGCAATTGCATGAGGACAAGGTCAAGTTTGACCAAGTCAACAATGTTGCCTAAGAGGGTGTGGCTTGCTTGGGAAGACAGCACAGTTTGAGAGGGAGAAAGATTCTTTGTGGAAGAAACCCTAATGTGTGGGTTCCAGGGAAAAGAGACATTCACTTGCATAAAAGGAGGAAGAGGCAGCCATAGTGAGACATGTTTGAATATATGATTTTGGTCTGAAGACTATTTGCATTCTCCGGCTATTTAGCTGAGTTGCAGTGTTGTTTAGCACGAGGGATTCCTGTTTAGGATTTCCTCTCCTTCTTGAGAGGCCTCTTGAAGGATTTCACTTCATTTCTCCACATCTAGGCTTGCTGCCAGCGACTTTTTCACCATCGCGTTATTTTCTATTTAAAGCATAACACAAGATTATGTATGGTGTTGTTATAAAACATCATTTCTCACCTTGACAGATGCTCAGATGTGATTGCTTTGATGGCTTTGGGCACCCATTCCTGCGTACTGGACAAATTCACTTAAAAACAAGTAAAAATCCCCATACGCAATCATGCCCAGACTTTTCTCGTACACGCGAGTCCAGCCTTAGACTTTTCCGCGTATGCCATTAAAATGATTAAAAAATATATAATTATTCCTCATTTTCGGGTCGGGTCAATGGTTACTGTAGTTCAAACTCACTCCCAAGACGTACAATCAAGCTTCAACTATTGAATCACTGAGGGGACTATAAAAAGCCCTCATGTGTATGGCCTAAGGGAGAGAGAGAAAGTATTGATATTATACTCTGTTGGTATTCCCCATCCAAGTCTGATTCCCCGTGCCTCCTGCACTTTCCCAGTTCATTGTAGGAAACCCTTGTTTCCTTGAGATACACATCCCTTTATATGTTATCTCGTATGCACCAGTTTGGAAGGAGTCTTAGCAAGGCAAGGGCTGGACGGATCCGGACGACGGTCTGCGAAGGCCTTGGAAGGATCAGGTGATCTCTCCACCCGTTATTTTTGTACATGCTATTTATAATACAGAAGTACCATGCTGTTCCTGAAATAAACGTGTTAGTGTATGCTTATATGTATGAGAATATTTTTTATACAAGCATTCATTATGATTTATTTAATGTTTTATATGAATCTCACTAACATTTAGAGTAGATATATGCTGTACAACCTGTCCTTTGTGCTGGTTTCTTCTTGTTTTTCAGGTCAAGAAGGAAGGACGGTTGCTGGGGGTTTGGACCCCACGTGGATCTACTTCAACCGTAGGACCTACGGGTAACTTTCTCATTCTACTCTATTTAGTTTTTCTGAACGTGCATGGTTGTGTGAGTCTCTGTTAAGTAGCATGCCCCTGCTCTGTGGAGGTTGTAACCCAACGAACCTCTAGGGTGATATTCCCCGAAACAGGTGTTGCAGTGGAGGGTTCCACAACTCCATTCCTTGGCTCATCTTTCAGTGGAGGGAGCTCCTATTCCTCCGAGAGGTTAGTAAGGGAAATTTCAAAGCTTATTTGCATATCTTGGCATCATGCCAAGCATCTCCCATCATCAACAACGCAGTCCCTTCTCTAGACTGCGTTATTTCAGTGTATATCTACAGTGGGGGTTTGCACCACTATTTTGGAGGGTGATATCTTCAGGGATCGGATCAGCCTTTCACCTGAGAGATCCATTGGATGAGATCTATGCATCATATGCAACATCATCAGCTATCTTCATCCATTTCTATTTTCTGAGTTGCAGCTGCTACCCAGCGACTATGGCATTTCAGCAGATTTTCCATTTGAACATATATTTCAGCCAATCCTCTTAAGGATTGTTGTATTATCATTTTCAAGGGTTGAGAGCTTGCTCCCCCATTTTTACTGAGTTGGTATTGTCATATCATTATGTTATCATTTATTTTGTTGCAGTTTCTCCTATAAATTGTGCTGATATAGCCTTATGTGAATTTTGTGTAGCAGTGTTCTTCAGTTTCTAGTACATGTTCTGTTGAGGCTTCCATTGCCAAGATTGAGTGATTAATTCCTCAAATAATTGTACTCTTTTGCTGAGATATTATACATTGGTTGGCTATTTGTATCTTCATGTGTTCATGGCTATAAAATAACGTTGTTATTCCATTGTTGCAGTCCCTCATCGGGCACTTGTTGAGGACAACTAGGTGTGGGAGATCTGTTTAACCCACCTAGAAGGATTTCTTTGGAGCCTCCTCTTGGATTTAGGACTTAGACAAATTGTTCTAAGGGATCCAGGTCCTGGTTTCAATTCCTGTAGCAACCATTCCTGGAAAATGCGTTTTCCAGTCATGCCTTGCTAATAGTTCCCAATCTGGAATATTACCTCGCAGTAGCGCAATGGCTTCAGGGAGACAGCGCAGTGTAGCAGTCAAGGTAGATTTAGTGATGAGGTGCAACCTGAATGACTTGTCTGTCAGTGATTAGGTAGGGGTCCTTCATTTGCTTACTTCTCAGCAACTGAGTTGCAATGTAACAATTAGCAGTGGTAGTGCTATGGGTAGCATAATGGAGCGAATTGCGAGGGAGCTGCAGTACAAATGTAGCAGTTTCAGTGGCAGTGACATGGGAAAAAATACAGAAATCAGTAGCGCAGTGGATGGAGGGCAGCAATCCAAGCATCAGCAACGCAGGGATCGATGTCGAGATCTGGCAATACTTGGTGTGGATGTATTGCTAGAACACACTCCTCGCTAAGAGGTAGTGTTTAGATTTTGAGGTAGCATCGGGTGTGCTCTCGCCCTGAGATTTTGTGGAAGGGGTAAGACACACAAGACCTCCAAAACCCGGAAAGCGTTTGGAGAAATTTCATCTGGTGTGTGAGATATTAAAACAATTAATTTTTTTAATGAGGACCCTAAGTATAACTTAGGGAATTAGAAAAAATAAATTGAATTAATTAAACACGTGATGAAATGTTCTAAGTGACACAGCTCAAGAAATATTTTAATCTAATTCATAGATTAGAGGTTAGATCACAGTCATTGAAGGTCAACGAGAAAAGTATAAGAGAAAGGCTTGGGGTCAGTTGGAGATACACACGCATTAGCAGATCACTGAAGCTAAGTTTAATTTCTCGGGTGGTGTTTTGCTAAGAAATTCGAAACAAGTTTGCAGTGTCGTGAGAGCATCACACCAGCCAGGGTGATGCAGTCCCAGTCGGGGCAATGCAGAGGTAGCACAGCATCAGTCAGGGTGACGCAGTGGGGACGCTGGCCAATTAAGGGCTGACACAGAGGCTGTAGAGGTAGCACTGGGGGTTCCAATGGGCTAGAAGGGGCTCATGATCTGTAAATCTAGTTTGAGGGTGTGATATAGCCATATCTTCTATCTCTGAGTGAAAGGTACTTACTGCCGTGTAATTTCTCTGTAGGTCCAACCATGTCTGGTGCCCAGATTTTTGTATTCAGATTCTGCATAATAATATAAACCCTCTAGATCTATTGTATCGGATTTCCCGCATTGTGTTTTTCTGGGGACATTTTTCCAAAAAATCGTGTGTAATCTTGTCACATGTGTGTACTATTCAATAAATGATTTGTAGATGTGTAGGCTGTAGTCAGCATCTGCTTTAGTGTTTTTCTGAATATTTTAGTTAAATAACTTGTTAAATGTTAATGAAACAAGTAGGTGAAGTAGACATAGATACCGCAGTAGGGTTTTTGTTTTGAAACTTTCACATTGAGGTGGTTTATTAAATGGTCAGAGCTACATCAAGATCCGACAATGGATGATGTAAAAAGGAAATTTGTACAATAATTCATTCCCACAAATGAATCAACAAGGATTGTCTGAACCGTGGGAAATTTAGCAGCGAGAAGGAGAAACAGCTTGGGAGATGATGAGAAGTTTCAAAGACGCAATTGGAAAGTTTAGTTACCCCATAAACATGAACCATAAATGTGGTTGGTTCATCAAAGCACTTATGTCCCTTACAATAACATCGTTAACCCAGTCTAATATTGATACATTGAAGGATGCTTTAGAGCAAGCAACAAGAATTGAAGCTACGACGGGATATTAGGTTTACAACATCAGATTGCAAGTCTGATGGAGAAATTGAAAGTTATGAAAACTGTACAACCAACAAGACCCAATGTATGGTGTATGCACTGCTTGGTTAAAGGATACATAGTCACATAATTCCCAAGGTTGTGTGGGCTGAGAAATGTATCGGGACCGGCAGGGCCTTCAAGAGCTCCACTAGCTGCAGGGGTTGCACAGATAGGGATGCAAGGTATATACCAAGGGAAAACACAATTCCATGTATTCCCCAATCAAAAAATCCAAGCACCCACTGACTATTGCAAGATTTTCAAGGCATTTGGACACCTCCCTTGGCTCTACCCAATTCTACAGAAGTATTCAAATGTTCCCAAAAACATATACTATGAGTTTTGTGCCTCGCCAACTCACCACACAGAATAGTGTAGAGAATTGGACACATTATCTGACAGGATGGACAGAACAACTTACATAGTCAATGAAACTCCTCGGGGATGAGTAGGACGAAGAATAATGGGGGTGGAACGGGAGGAAGAGGACCAATGTGATGTTACAATTGTGACCAGGAGGGTCATGTTGCGAGGGAATGCCATTTACCTAGAAGGCCATGGTTTTCTCAGTGCAGAGTGAACATGCATGCCATAGAGGATTGCCCAGAACTAATCAAAATATGGGAAGAATGAATTAGACAAAGGGGAGATAATTTGATCAATGCGGAGCAAAGGATACCAGAAATCAAACCCCTCTCAAGTGTAGTTATAGTGACACGCAGAGGAAAGAAGATAGGAGATGATGCGTGATCAACTGAGCAACCTAATATTATAAAACCAACCTCGTTAAAGCACTCCTATAATCCAGAACAACAGAAAAAAATATTATAAAGAAGTGGTGGAAACATTCAAAAAGTTGAATTCACGCAAAGAACCATAGATAGTATAGCTAGTGGCGGGGAAGGAAAAAGGCCTATCTTCGGCACAACCTATAGAAGAGTGGTTCAGATTGTTTTTTAACATTGTAAATGATGAGCAGATTCTCAAACATTTGTGGGAAAATTTGAAATCAACCATTAAGGAAGGGGTAGGTCACGACAACACAATATTTGATAATATTCAAGAGAGGAACTCAAGAAGAGTCTGAAGAAACAAGAGACGAACAGGGAAGGAGTTCAGGATTGATGCACATATTTCATGGTTCCAGATAAGAGATACCATTTTTGATCTTGCTTCGGATGTTAATATACTGCCAAGGAATACCTTGGAAGCGTTGGGGAAGCCCAAGCTAGCATTTTCTCCTATATAGTTACACATGGCGAATCAATACTACATCATACCCATTGGGAGATTAGAAGGCATGGAAGTTGATATCGCGAGGATTAAGACCTATGTAGACTTTGAAGTCATAGACATAATGGGTGATAAGGAACCCTATCTTGCACTTCTTGGGATAGATTGGGCATATTATGCAGTGATTGACTTAAAGAAATAAATAATGTTTTTTTAGGTTGAGGGGGTTAGAGTAATCCATCCCCTAGACCCCTACCAAGGTCCAAGATTCACATAACCAGTTGATAACAAAGAAGAGCCTAGACTATTAGATCAATTGTACCAGCTAACTGCTGGAAAAAGGGAGGATTATATCAACCCAACAACCGAAGGGTCAATCAGCTGGCGCAATGTTCAAATTTCAGACATTGGATCAAAGGTTGCTTGGGATGATTGGCAAGAAGGAGGATATGAAATTGACACCCGAAGATGTGCCACCATCCGAGGGGTTAACTGGATCGGGATAGAGGTAAGAGGATATCCTATCTTCACCAATTGGAAACATTTAGTAGTTTTATTAATAAAGTTGATGAAATTGGACTGGAGAGCACAAAGTACCCTTAATAAATGTGGATTTACAAGCAACATCAGCCTGGTGGTGGGGAACCAATCGCAACAACCTCAAAAGGTGGGATGAAATCTCAAGTGCATTAAGGGTCAGATTTTGACGGTCTAGGGATCTGCAACTAGATGTAAACTATAGGGGTACTTCAGAACCCCAACAACATATAAAATATTGTGAAGAATGATGGGAAGTCGAAGAATTTCCAATGGAATCGTGGGTACATGATTTTGTGCATTCCCTAAGAACATTTCCACAAGCCTGCTACATAATGGAATAAATGAAGAGAAAAATGACAGATTGGGATTCTCTGGTGAGAATATTTGTGAGTAGTTTTTCTTTTAAGGATATTTATCAGAGGTTAACTGATGCATTGCAAGAGGTAAAGAGGATTCTATTTACAACAGGTCAGTTGACGGAAGGAATAATAAACCAAGCCACCCTGAAGCATATTTATGAATCAAATTACCAAGAATCGGTAGCTTACGAAAAGGTGGATTGAGAATCAAATGAGGATGACTTAGAAGAATTAAGGCATCTGTATTTTGAGGAAAAAGAAGGGGAGAGATGAATCAAAGATGGGCCGATTAGGAAGGAAAGAGAAGCCAAATCTAGCATCCATTGGGGACTACTGGGATGACCAAAAAACAAAGGAGATCTTTGATCTATTAATGAAGTATGAGGATCTATTTCTATCATTGATTGCAGAGTTAAAATGAATAAAGGGAGATTTAGGAGAGATGAGAATTATGCTTAAACTGGATGCAATACTAGTAAAACACCAACCCTATAGACTGAGCCGCGAGTAAAGGAGAAAGTAAAGAAGGAAATAGACAAAATGTTAGAGGTTGGATTGATATTCCCAGTTGAGGAGGCTGAGTGGGTTAGCCCAATAGTCATTTATAATAAGAAATATGCATCATATATAAGAGTGTGTGTCGATTATTGAATCCTGAACAATGCATGTGTACATGATTTGTTTCCTACACCCTTCGGTGACGAGGTCTTAGACAATGAAGCTGGGAATGAAGCCTACTCCTTCACAGATGGATTCCTGGGCTCCCACCAAGTCATAATAGTAGAGGAGGGTAAGAATAAGACGACCTTCACTACAGAGTGGGGCTCATGTACCTACCATGTGATTCCCTTGGGCTTAAGGAATGCACCAAAAATTTTCTCCTGTATTGTAATAGTGATTGGTGAGCCTTGGTATTGCACCAAAAATGCTGCAACTCCCAGAGGTTTCCCTTCTATACTTTATCAACCTGGGGTTCCTACAAACTTGGAGGTGACAATGCTATATACATCGTATATGCATTCTAATCATGCCATACTCTTCTGAGCTTTATGAAAGGGTGCTACTTCTAGGGTTTCTAGGTGAATTATGTCACGCTTATGAAATTAGGCCTAGGGCTAAAAACGATTCAAAGCCATGGAACTATCAGTAATTACAGAACTATAATACAACAAACAAGTACATTTGACTATTATGTAATGAAAGAAATCTACTTATTAGACTACGATAAGAATTGAAAAGCAACCTAGGTATCTTGCATGAAGTAAATCGCTGAATTGAAATGGAATAAAGGAAACTAATCTAATCACACTTTATTGGGCCAAATGGGTAAAGACACTCTACTTACCCTATGCTCTATCTATCATGTTTTTATTCATGCAACTATTCATGACCTGACTATGATTGAAAATGTGTTTTTTTGCAGCTAGGAGAAGAAAGTGCTAAGGTGGCTTATGGAAGGCTTGAACACATGGGGGCAAGTATGGAAGTGTATGAGTGGATTTTGCAGGTTTAGAATATGGTGATGGTGGCTTGTGGGCTTAGGGAAGGGCCCACATGTGCTATTTCAAGTGTTGCTACAGGTTTCTTGTAGTGCTACAGGAAACAGGCCGAGGGAAATCCGAGGCCAAAAATAGGTGGAAAAAAGGTAGGTGTTACACAACATTTTGTCACTTTCCCTGCAATCCCCATCTCTCACATTGGAGGGTCATTTCCCTTATCAATAATCAGTGTTATGCCTTGCAAAGACCATCATTGTATCCCTCTACATGAGAGTAATATTCCTTCTATTGACAATTCCCTGAGCAGAGACTCAAAAACCCTTGTTTTTGCCTTGGCGCGAGTAGTCATTTATTCCCTTGCACCGAAGAGGAAGATTAACACTAGGCCTCGTGCCAGCTGGTGCTCTATCTCAGTTAGCCACTTGCACCGAGCTTTTTATGGAATATTTTTTAAAAATAGAGGTGGAGATTCCACTCCAACAACTTCGAGGATGAGTCATTGGGAGTGGTTGAACTGAATAAACCACGGACACCCTCCTTTAATTTATGGTTTCCACCTCTTATGGGAACTCCCTAAAGGATAGGCCTCCCTCCCACCTTTGTAGGGATCCTAACCTCCTCCTTTTCCTCTATAAAAAGAAGTTATCTCTCTTTGCATAAGCTAGCTGAACATGGAGAATTGAAGATACTATAGCTGAACTATTGAAGAGATAGAAGAAGAAGGAATTACGTTGAGAGAGCTTGAGTCCATGCCTTCTGAGAGAGCTTGAGTCCATGCCTTCATCCCATCTGAATTCCCTGACGAGCATCTTAGACGTGCTTCGGCTAAACCCCGCTGGAGGAGACTGCGATGTCAAAGCATTGGTTGTAACTCTTCCTTCTATCAATACATATACGATGACTATTGTTTGGTTCCCATTTTGTATTATGTTAGATTCTTAATGCAATATGCTTAGCCCTCTTTGACTAGTTAGTAATTATGAATGAAATTATTATGTCGCATGCTGTTCTTGTTTTCTATTCTATGTGTAGGTATCCGAGCATAACTGCGGAAGTATTGTGACTTGGCAAGGCAAGAGCGATAGGCCACCACTACTACATCCATGAAAACATCGTTGGATTCCAGGTAGGTCAATCTACCGTGTCCTCTTTTCATTCAGTAATTAGGAATCAACACTCTAGCATGTCTCTTTGTTTCTAGACCCACTCTAGGGCTAGAGGGATCGTCTCTGTCCGCAGAGAGGATTTACCTGCTTAACAAATTTGCGACTCCCCCACCATTTCTGGCGAGTACCCCAATTATTTTTTAAAACAAGCTTAAAGGGGGTAGCATATGCTTGTGTTGTAAGTATGTCCTTCGGAAAAATCCAACCTAGTGCATTTTACGAGCCCTAGGAATGAGGAACTCGAATAACGTCATGGTGACGAAGTCCGATGTCATCAGATTTTAACGAGTCTGAAAAAGGGATAACTCGACATATTTTCATGTTTAGAGAGTTTGAAAAGAAGGCAGAAAATAAAACTCCGTCATGGCCCTTTTCGTAAATAGTCTCTCAGATCTGAAAAGGTAGAAAACAATATCTGAAAGAACCTCTTAGTCACGATAGGCTAAGGTATTCCTTTTTCGTAAATAATCTATCCCTGCTTGAAAAAGGGGTAAACGTATACTGGGTAGATATCATTTCGCAACCATTTAATGAGTTCAAAATGACAAGAGTCTCGTCAATCTTTTCAATTTTTAAGAGTCAGAAAAGAGCTAAAAGTTGACTCCTCCTGGAGGAATGAGTGGTATTAAGGGTAGCAACTGGTTCTAGTGATGGGGGAACTGCTCAAAACAAGTAAAGGTCAAGAGGTTGGCTAACAAGACCACTCATTGCAGTGGTTTCTCAGGAATGGGTAAAACAACCAAGTTCTAGTTATGTTGGCAGTATGTCGCTCTTGAACATGGCACTTGTCTGCATTCGTGTCGGGTTGGGGAAATCTCATTTCGTCACTTTTTCCTCCATGGTTTTGGGTAATCTCTTTTGACCTCTCATTTTCTCTTTTCCACGTCATCATGACCTCAGATCCTTTGATGTCAAATACTACCAAATCCAGTGTCGTGTCGCTGATATGTTCAAGAGAAGTTTGCCTTTGCAATTTTCAACCTCCATGTGATTCTCTGTTGGTCCTGATTCACTATCATTATGTTCCTCTGTCTTGTGTCGATGATGTGGGAAACATTATGGCCCACCTTCGATCAGGTCACTTCCTGTTGACTTCAACTCATTATCTAGGAATTTGATTTAGAGGCTCCCTTTTGGTACCTTGGAGCCTGCATGCCTTAATGGCAGGTTTTTCGCATTTGATGCAAGGTCCACATCATTAGCCTTCGATCGAGTGATTCTTCGGATTTTTGACGCCAGATCACTGTTCACATTCCATGGATTGTACCGGTTGTACCTTGAGAGCCATTTTCATTATTGGTGGTTTCTCTCATGCCTGTTAACAACTTTCATCATTGGCTGGTAATCAGGTGATTTTCTTGCATGTTTGACTTCAGCTCATATATTCGCATGCTTGGAATTGTACTTGCTCAGGTTGAGATGGAGTGCAAGACCCTGGGTTTTGTCTGATAAAATCCAGGCTGCAAATTTTTGTAGATTATCATGACTTATTGTATGACTCTTTTGATTGGATGGTTGCGACCATACCTGAGTCTATTTGTTGATCCTTATTACTGGATGGCTACGTCCATACCTCGGATCTCAATTATTATGTACTCTATTATGGATGGTTGCACCCATACAACATGTTCATGTATCAGAGATATCAGTTGTATTTGTAATTACAGGTTTTCCGACAGTGGTGTTTAGTTCGAACGCGTTCTCATAAAGCATTTCACCCCTCCCTCTCCCTCATACCTCATGCTTTAGGGGGCATCTGTTACACAACATTTTTTCACTATCCTTGCAATCTCCACCTCGCCCATTGGAGGGTCATTTCCATGATCAATAAGCAGTGTCATGCCTTGCAAAAACCATCATTGTATCCCTTTACATGAGAGTAATATTCCTTCTGTTGACAATTCCCTGAGCATAGACTCAAAAACCCTTGTTTTTGCCTTGGCGCGAGTAGTCAGTTATGCCTTCTCGCCGAAGAGGAATATTAACACTGGGCTCTACGCCACCTGGTGCTCTGTCTCAATTAGCCACCCGTGCCGAGCTGTTTATGGAATTTTTTTTAAAATAGAGGCGAAGATTCCACTCCAACAACTTTGAGGATGAGTCATTGGGAGTGGTTGAACTAAATAAACCATATACTCCCTCCTTTATTTTATGGTTTCCACCTCTTATGGGAACTCCCTAAAGGATAGGCCTCCCTCCCACCTTTGTAGGGATCCTAACCTCCTCCTTTTCCTCCATAAAAAGAATCTATCTCTCTTTGCATATGCTAGTTGAACATGGATAATTGAACATACTATAGCTGAACTATTGAAGAGATAGAAGAAGAAGGAATTACGTAGAGAGAGCTTGAGTCCATGCCTTCTAAGAGAGCTTGAGTCCATGCCTTCATCCCATCTGAATTCCCTAACGAGCATCTGAGACGGGCTTCGGCTGAACCCTGCTGGAGGAAACTGTGACGTCAAAGCATTGGTTGTAACTCTTCCTTCTATCAATACATATACATGAATATTGTTTGGTTCCAATTTTGTATTATGTTAGATGTTTGATGCAATATGCTTAGCCCTCTTTGACTGGCTAGTAGTTACGAATGAAATTATTATGTCGCATGATGTTCTTGTTTGTTGTTCTATGTGCAAGTATCCGAGCATGATTGCGGAAGGATTGTGACTTGCCAAGGCAAGATCGAGAGGCCACCACTACTACAGCTAGGACGACAGCGTTGGATTCCAGGTAGGTCGATCTACCGTGTCCTCTTTTTATTCAGTAATCAGGAATAAACACTCTAGCATGTCTCTTTGTTTCTAGACCCACTCTAGGGCTAGAGGGATCGTCTTTGTCTGCAAAGAGGATTTACCTGCTTAACAGTAGGGAAGGTGGTGTGAAGGTGGATTATGATGAGTGGAAGGTGGCCCACCCCTTGGCCAAGCTCAAAACCTCTTGGGAGGTCTGTCTTGCACCCCTAGGGTTTTCTCACGGTGTAGGGATGAAAATTCCAAAAACAGGGCTGATAGTGATTTTGATGAACAGAGGGTTGATGGGAGTTGAGAGATGAAGCTAGAAGTGTTGGTGAAGTTCTCCTTGGATGTGCTACCTATACCTACAATCAAACTACCTATTCATGCAATAAAAATGGACAAATTCATGATAAAGAAAATGGAAAATATGACTTGAATTTGTAAATAAAATCTACTCTAATCTACAGAAAGAGATCTAACACAACATACTGAACATATTCATGGAATCAAAACAACTAATCTCATCCCTTCCAGGAAATCATAAACTAAGAAAAAAATTTTGTCTGTGGGGAAGGTCTACCCTCCTCAATCTCTATTGACAGAATTACAAGAGAGGCTGAGGCACATGGATTGGGCCCTAACCCACAAGCCTGGCTCTCTGAAACTAGACCAGTAAGTCAAAGTCTAAATACTCATTTCATTTCAAAAGATAATCTCATTACATAAATATAAATTCTTGAAAAACTGATTACAAGAGAAAAGAGACTAATGGCTTTCTCCAAAATTCGGATCCTAATGAGCTCTTGCTCAGCTCTATTTAACCTAAAGGGTAGATACCAATATCTCCCTAGAAAATAGGTGATGAGTCCACTTGACTCCAAGTGAAGTGTGGCTTGAGTGCACTTAATCTTGAGGTTTTTTGGCTGCATTTGATTTCGAGTTGTTGGAGGGAATCTCAAGGATCCCTTGGCTACTGTTGTGAGTTAAGGAGAGTGGAAAACCCCCTAGAATCTCTCCTTGATGTCTACTCCGAGTCTTTATGACAAAATCTCCACAAAAATTCCATATCTTCATGATTCTACTGCATTTAATCTTATGTTAGGTAATCGAAGTATGTTAAGCCTCAATCACCACCCAAACTAGCATCATAAGCCCATAATATAATTAAAATGCAATAAAAAGAGACTTAATAAGGCAAAAATGTGAGTCGGTGACCATTAACCCTTCCAAATGTACCTAATGATGGAGCTCATCATCACCCCCCTACTAAATGGTTTCTCATCATTTGAGCAACTAATCCTTCTTCTGCATTTACTTTAAGGCTTTGATGGACCCTGTGACTTCCCAAGGAATAAGTGTGGGAGTCCCTTCAAGAGGGTAAAACCCATAATTTTTTCTGCTTCCTCCCATTCTATGTTCTGCTCATCTTGGTCCTTCCCATCACTTAGCCCCAACAACAAGGGTGGATTGTTGGGCGGCTTAATTGTCAGATTAAACCTCTCAATATTAATTATCAATCCGGGAGTCATAAACGTGAGTTGTACTGTGTCTTGGCTCAGCTTAATGGTCAGAGTATATGAGTTTCCTTATTAATGATAAACTAGGTGTTGAAATGAAACACACATTTGCTGGCAAACAAGAAATCCTGAAAAGGAGACCTACTTAACCAATTTCGTTCAGTGCAAACTTCATAATGCAATTAAACTACAAATCAATCCTCAATCATGTAACATTCTCGCACTCGCATTCTACTTTTAAATCTCCTATGATAACTTGAAAACCTTAATCTATTAACTCCTCTCACTAACTTGAAACTATCACTTGAAAACTAAACTTGAGATAAGTAAAAGACACACACGTTATTCTAATGACAACCTCACAAATTAAACTAACTATAACTACTCTTCCTAATAAATTCAAGATTCCAAATTAACAAAAGACAATTCTAACTATTGCTAAAAGAAACCATTTCACTTCATGTAAAATAACATTTAAAAGATCCTATTAAAAATAACATTACAATTAATCTATGAGAAACCTTCTATTTGAATATTTTAATCTAAATGAAAATGAACTATTAAAAAGCAAACCTACTTCAAAATTGAATCATGTAACTCAATAACTAAAACTAAATCAAAATCATGTCAATCAATAATGAAAACTAAATCATTGCTTCTTGCACAATCAAATTTGCATTCCAACTTATAAATAAATGATTATACTTGAAAACAAGAATGATTCGAATTAAAAAGAAATCTAATTGCTCTTGTAAGGAAATAATTACACTATGAAAACAAAAATCATTCTAACTAAAAATAAATCTAATTATTAAGCTAAGTCCCGGGATTAAATCCTGCAAACGTTGGAAATAAGTTAATTAATGAGAAACCATTCTCAAACTCAAAGCATTTAAAATATGTTCTAATTCCGATCACTCATAAATCATTACATTAAACACTCCCACATTTCACTCACGATCGCTGTTTTCTTACCACCATTGTCTTGCTTTTTCCTGAGTATTAATCACAAAATTATAGTAATTAAAAAAAAGCATAACAAATTCATTCCTCAGTGAAGACTCTCGCTCAATCATTTAACAATCATAAAACTGGATTTACAACATTCCATTCGAACTTATGGAAGTGAAACGAAAGGTTTAAGTGCAGAATGAAGTGATTACATTTATAAATTCAAATCTACGATGTTCATGATTCTATTCAAATCTATGATTCTGAAATCTATGATATCATTCAACTATGGGACTTGTCTCCAGTGGTGGTGGGCCCTTACCACTCCTAGAGCAAGCCTAGATTAACTCAATATACCTCCAGATATCGTAGCAAACCATAATATGTATAAAAACACTGGATAAAATTATATATTAGAATTCAAAATTCAAATGGAAAATAGAACATTAGTCGTTGCTCCTATTACAATCCATTCGCTCTGCAAATTCGATGCTATGGTTCTACATCTGAGCAATTCGATCGGAGCAATTCAAACTTGCATCTGACAAATTCCGCCCTATTCTACATCTGGGAAAATCGACTCTGTGTTCTGTCTAATTGATGGATTAAAAAATTCTATCTAATTGACCGACTACTACCTCCTTTGATCGACTACAACAACTGATATATATACATTTTTTAATTGCAAACTGGAGCTTCAACCAAGAAAAATATAGAAGATTATTTGTCTTACAATTTTTCGGAATGAGAATTGGTTTTGAAACAGAATGTCAAATTGGAGAAATCGTTCCTCTTTTTATGGGATGTGGCTGTTGCTAGTAGAGGAATCACACATCTGGCGAGCTCCAATCTTGGAAGAAACTTGGTCAAAATAGAGAGATTTGGAATGCTGGAAGAGATTGGGCTGCAATTGATCGATTTGTCTTGACAACGCATTTGTTGGCTGAGGCAGTAGCAAGTCCAAGTGCATTGGTTGACAACAATTGGCACCATTCCCTTGTAATTGAGGGTGAACGTCTCCAAATGAGTAATGTTTACTGGAGCTGATTGAATAAAATTCTCAGAATTGGAGTTACCTTCAAAAGAATCTGTTGGAGTGTATAGGACTGATATGCTATTACCTATTTTTTAAGGACATCCAGTTGAGATTGCAATGATGTTCTTTCCACACAATAGGTAAGGTCCTCATGACAGGGATCTGTAACTTCTCCACTGATATTGTGGTTGGCTTCTTAATCAGCTTATCTCGAGCTATATCCATTAAGTGAACTAGGAAATCACCCTGGTCGAGGAGAAAGTATTGCTTCATAGATCGCAATCGATAATTAAGATCATACTTTTGAGTGATAAGATTTAAAAGCTCTACACTGGCAAAGTTGTAGGTTATGTTGATGCATTCTAGATAGGGACAGTTATGTCCTGAATTTTTCAATTTTGCATTTTCTGCAAAGGGAACTTGAACATGATGACCACATTCTTGCAAAACATTCAAATATTTTCCAGTTGTCAAAATTGCTTCTGCTACATTTGTAAGAAAACTTGGGATACCAGGCTTGAGGCTGTAACGTTGTTGCCAATATTTAGCATTATAATCCCGAGTGAGACTCTCCTTTTGCAAAGTCTTATTCTCGGCAATGAAAAATTCCCAGTATGGATCATCAATTACTCCCTCATAGATCGACCTTTCTAAGATGCCAAGATATGGAGCTCATGCATGTTGTGTGAGTTTCTCGAGTAAGGACCTTACATCATTGTCACCAACCATAGCTACTGACTCTATAAGAGGTTTAAAATTGTGGATCCTGATAAATTATTCAAAGAATATTTTTCGTACAACTACAGTTAGAGCTTGCATGGCACCCATCATTGGCTGGCAAAAAAAACCACAGTCCTCGCAAGGACAATCTTCCTAACCTAAATTGATGTTCTAGCTGTGCCACCATTGCATGGTATTCTTGTAAAATAGCTCTCAGTCTAGCAGCGAATGCATGATTGACCAACCCATGCTTTAAGTGCGACCTTGACTCCACATATAGATTAATTATAATATAGTTCTCACACAAAGGCAATATTCACTTCGCTAACTTCTACAATGCCAAGTCCATCAATGCATCAACTTGAAAAGTAATACCATTTTCCTTTGCTCTCCCCCTTTTCATCCATATATACCTCCTTGTTGTGCGTTGTTGGGTTGCTTTAATATCCAGACTAAATTGACTAGTAAGAAATGGCCTTTCGATATTCCACCGGGGAGTTGCAGGGTAGGAAACACCCTCTGTGAGATGCTTGGAAACCCCAACATGGTATGGTAGCACATGGTTTTCATGGCAATCTGAGAGCCTTGCAAAGAATGTGTTGCTCCTCATTATCAGGATACAGATAAGTGGTTGCAGATGTTGAGGTGAATTCGTACTTAAATATGTCTTGGACTAGACTTATTTACCTGCCACCAAGAAACTATTTATTAATAAAACTATTACACAAAACACACTTCAAATTAATTAATAACAAGAATTTATAATTTAATAATTAATGTTTCTAAATGCCTCTAGTCATGAGCTTAAACGAACAAAAACTAGGTACAAGCATATAATTATGCGATAAATATTGTGAAAATTTGGGCAAAAGTGCAGCTCAACATCCCCCCACGCTGAACTTCTTGCACGTCCTTGTGCAAGGAAAAAATATAAAACGGTGAAATAAGGCAGGAAAAATGTCAGCAATGATTTTAGCAAGTAATAATGAAGATACCTAATATTGAAATGCCTTCATTCGCATGTAATGCCAACCAAAACCACGTTACAGTTCTAATGAAATCATCAATTGCAGGAATGTAACAAGATAAGGTACAACAAGTAGACATTATAGAAGAAGAGTATGGCACATGCCTGTTACCTTGTACCATGTGTTTTTTTTGCCCAAAGTCTTATGATAAAAATCAAATTTGTTTAAAAAGTACAGTTTCAAAAATAATAACAGAATATTTCTACACCTACTATAACAATATTGTACCTAGGTCATGCAGAGGCAACTACAATCAATACGCATTGTCGGAAACCAACACCTTGAGAGTAGTCATCATTGAGTATTTCATCACTCTGAATACCATGAGAATTAAAGTGAGTTATGATACCAATCAACAACCTATTTATTGAACGCTCTAAATTCTGTTGTTATCCAGATTCAAAAATAAATTTCCTCTTAATCTAGTACAAAGGATTACCTTCACTAAGGGTACCACTTCATTAAATATTCATGATTTTTGAAAGATAGAACTCAAAGCATCATGTTCAAATCGTCTTAAAACCATTGTTCAAGAAAAAAAAGGATGAGTTTTAGGGAAAGAGAAGGATGCCCAAGCAAATCATAGTATGTAGTTAACTTTAATACCACAGACATGGCCCTGCTGCCTGCAGGTGTCCATAACCTTAACAGGGATGTCTTTTAACCTAGCGAAATGTTAGTATCCCACTTACTAGATACAGATATAGAGTTAGCTTATTTGCCTCTTTAGATGAAGGCCACTATCCTGGCTTGGTAACCGGTTGATGGCAGTGCCACTCACAAGAAGTAACATGAATGAACATGTTAGCTCGTGATGAGACCTCCTATCTTCCAGCTTTTTGGCTGAAAGCCATTACTCTGGCTTGGTGACCACGAGCAGTAATGTCACGCATGCTAGGTCTCATGATCGTGGTAGGTCAGCTCATCACGAGACCTCCTATCCTTCCCTAAATCTTTGTAAGCTCTGACTATAATTAAACTTAAAGGTTACTTAATAAGTGGGGAGACAAATCTACTCCTTAAGAGTACATGATGGCGTGAAAAGTTTTTAATGACTAATCATTGCTGACTAATTCGTCTACCCTAAAGAATTGTTAAATATATCCCAGACAATGATTGAAAGATTATTTGAGTTAAGAATGCTAGTGTTCTCCTAAATAGCTCATTATGATCTTTACAAGAGTGGTCCACCATAGGGGTTTTCTAGTAGTAGCTTATAAGGGAAACTGAAAATATATATCCGAGACGACAACTTATTAGAGTGATTAATCATGGTTACTTTTGCAAAATCATGAGGTATTAGAGTGAATTGTACTGAACGAGATTTGTCACAAATGTGTGAGTTAACAACTAATGTGGATCAAAAGTAGTTTTAACAGGCATGCTTTAAAATTCAAAACCCTAATAGCATGATAGCAGCTTTATTCATTTATTCTCCTACCCTAATTTACTCTAAGAGGTGAAAGACTTCCGTTTAAGTATAGGAGTACTTACAATGAAGCCATGTGCGTAACAAAATGCTGATTATACTCACACTTAGTTTTAAATAATCGACTTCAAGACATACGAAAGCATGAGAAACCAGTTGCTTCAATTGATATGGTACCAAGAGTTTATGAATGATGAAGAAATAAGATGACTCGATGACTGCTCGAAACCAGGATTCAATGGAATCCACATATTTATGATTTTCCAACTGATGCAAACCTTCCATAGTTTGATAGTCACTCTCCTGGAGGCACAAAGAATCTGGTGAAAGAGAAAAGATAAATCCCTCAAGTTCAGGCTCAAATATCTGCTTTTCAAACTGACAAGAATAGTCGAGATGGATTCTAGGGTTTTGAGTTTCAACAACATTTTTAGAACAAGTTCCAATGAAAGATTTCTCCTCTTGTGTTCTTTGAATTATATCTTCCCGGGGTGAATGCTCTGTAGTAATGGGGGAAGTTTCCGACTTCATTCCTTTTCCAAACATGGAAGATGTAGCATTTTGTTCAACATGGGAATCAACGAAAAGAATAGGTGTTTGAAACTATTATGCAACCTGATGGTTTAGATTAGGGTTTATGATGTGGTTTGGGCTAGGGTTTTGGTTAATGATTGGAATAAGGTTTGGATTTCGATTGGGATTAGGTCTAGGGTTTGAGTTAAGGCTAGGGTTTGAATGAGGGCTAGGTTTAGGGTTCGGACTAGGGTTAGGGTATCGATTAGGGTTAGGTCTAGGGTTAGGATAAGGGCTAGGATATGGATTAAGGCTAGGTCTAGGGTATGGAATAGGGTATGAACTAGGGTATGTACTAAGGCTAGGGTAAGGTTGCACATGCCACTAGGACCATGGAAGAGGATAACTTAATGGTGCATTGGAAAGAAATTGTGGTTGTTGATGGTGCTCATATGATTGAATTTGCATGGGAGATTGCCCTAGAGATAAGGATCTGAACGATTCTTTAGGCCATGGAGATATCTAGCTAGAGGATGAGGGCCAAGGAGAGGGCCACTGCGACCATGAAGTAGGATATTCAATTGGAGGAGGATCAGAAGTTTTCCATGAAATTCCAGGATTATAAACGTGCTGAGGAACCTGCTCAGGAAAATAATCATTATTCCAAGTGTCAAATGGTGTTGGGTTTTGAGTTATACCTGGTGGTTGATTCGATTCCTTACTTGATTCCATGAGTACCTTTCGTAATCGTGGCAGTGATGGGAAATGTTTGGTTGCATGACCATCCTCGCAAATTTTGCAGACTTCCAGACTGCTAAGTGGAAACTTTCCAAGGTAATGTTTCTTTTCACAGTTGGCGCAAAGGATAAGCAGTGGTTCTTCATCCTTCTCTTGTTCCTATAAATCATCCAATTTCGAAATCAATGATTTAATAATATTGAATTTATGTTCAAGTAAGACATTAAATTCTACACTTGTGAACCCTTCACTGGATGACATATACGTCTTTGTAACAGCATCAAAACTCCTCATTGAATGATTCCTCAAAATACCATCTTCTTGTTCTCAACAAGTCAACTGGCACATTTTGTCATCACATGGATTATTACACAAGATTTCTTACAGTACCCCAAAAATGATATATCATTGAAGACTGGATTATGAAGATAAATGAATTTTAAAAGATTTTGACAGAAATACAACTCACCACACTTGCATGAAGGGAAAATGCCGAATCAAAGTGCTATTTAATCTATTAAAAATAAGGAAATTTGGAAATTAAATGTATAAAGCTTGCTTCTACTTCTACACATAAGCAAGATAAGGAAATAAAAGTTCAAGAGATAAGCAAGTTGCCTAGACTTTAGAGCAACCCCACAATAGTGTATGTGTGGCTCTTCACTCACGTCTTACTGTACACTCTCCGCCCTCTGAGTGCCCTGCAATATCCTTGAAACTCTGTGAGAAAATTTTACCTGAGCCAAAATACAACTCCCCGGAAATGGCGCCAAAATTTTGGATGGCTTAATCATCGGATTAAACCTCTCAATATTAATTATCAATCCGGGAGTCATAAGCAAGAGTTTTACTGCGTCTTGGCTCAGCTTAATGGTTAGAGTATATGAGTTTCCTTATTAATGATAAACTAGGTGCTGAAATGAAACACACATTTGCTGGCAAACAAGCAATCCTGAAAAGGAAACCTACTTAACCATTTTCGTTCAGTGCAAACTCCATAATGCAATTAAACTACAAATCAATCCTCAATCATGTAACATTCTCGCACTCGCATTCTACTTTTAAATATCCTATGATAAATTGAAAACCTTAATCTATTAACTCCTCTCACTAACTTGAAACTATCACTTGAAAAATAAACTTGAGATAAGTAAAAGACACACATGTTATTCTAATGACAACCTCACAAATTAAACTAACTATAACTACTCTTCCTAATAAATTCAAGATTCCAAATTAACAAAAGAAAATTCTAACTATTGCTAAAAGAAACCATTTCACTTCATGTAAAATAACATTTAAAAGATCCTATTAAAAATAACATCACAATTAATCTATGAGAAACCTTCTATTTGAATATTTTAATCTAAATGAAAATGAACTATTAAAAAGCAAACCTACTTCAAAATCGAATCATGTAACTCAATAACTAAAACTAAATCAAAATCATGTCAATCAATAATGAAAACTAAATCATTGCTTCTTGCACAGTCAAACCTGCATTCCAACTTATAAATAAATGATTATACTTGAAAACAAGAATGATTCGAATTAAAAAGAAATCTAATTGCTCTTGTAAGGAAATAATTACACTATGAAAACAAAAATAATTCTAACTAAAAATAAATCTAATTATTAAGCTAAGTCCCGGGATTAAATCCTGCAAACCTTGGAAATAAGCTAATTAATGAGAAACCATTCTCAAACTCAAAGCATTTAAAATATGTTCTAATTCCGATCACTTAGAAATCATTACATTAAACACTCCCACATTTCACTCACGATCACCGTTGACTTACCACCGTTGCCTTGCTTTTTCCTGAGTATTAATCACAAAATTATAGTAATTAAAAAAAAAGCATAACAAATTCGTTCCTTAGTGAAGACTCTCGCTCAATCATTTAACAATTATAAAACTGGATTTACAGCATTCCATTCAAACTTATGGAAGTGAAACAAAAGGTTTAAGTGCAGAATGAAGTGATTACATTTATAAATTCAAATATACGATGTTCATGATTCTATTCAAATCTATGATTCTGAAATCTATGATATCATTTAGCTACAGGACTTGTCTCCAGTGGTGGTGGGCCCTTACCATTCCCAGAGCAAGCCTAGATTAACCCAATCTACCTCCAGAAATCGTAGCAAACCATAATACATATAAAAACGCTGGAGAAAATTATATATTAGAATTCAAAATTCAAATAGAAAATAGAACATTAGCCATTGCTCCTATTACAATCCATTCGCTATGCAAATTCAATGTTATGGTTCTACATCTGAGCAACTCGATCGGAGCAATTTGAACTTGCATCTGACAAATTCCACCCTGTTCTACATCTGGGCAAATCAACTCTGCGTTCTTTCTAATTGATGGATGAACAAATTCTATCTAATTGACCAACTACTACCTCCTTTGATCAACTACGACAACTGATATATATATATATATATATACATTTTTTAATTGCAAAATGGAGCTTCAACCAAGAAAAATATATAATATTATTTGTTTTACAATTTGCCGGAATGAGAATTGGTTTTGAAACAGAATTTCAAATTGGAGAAATCGTTCCTCTTTTTGTGGGATGTGGTTGTTGCTAGTAGAGGAATCACACATCTGGCGAGCTCCAATCTTGGAAGAAACTCGGTCAAAATAGAGAGATTCGGAATGCTGGAAGAGATTGGGCTGCAATTGATCGATTTGGCTTGCCAACGCATTTGTTGGCAGAGGCAGTAGTAGGTCCAAGTGCATTGGTTGACAACAATTGGCACCATTCCCTTGTAATTGAGGGTGAACGTCTCCAAACCAGTAATGTTTACTGGAGCTGATTGAATAAAATTCTTAGAGTTGGAGTCACCTTCAAAAGAATCTGTTGGAGTGTATAGGTCTGATATCCTATTACCCATTTTTTAAGGACATCCAGTTGAGCTGGAAATGATGTTCTCTCCACACAACAGGTAAGATCCTCATGACAGGGATATGTAAATTCTCCACTGATATTGTGGTTGGCTTCTTAATCAGCTCATCTCGAGCTATATCCATAAAGTGACCTAGGAAATCACCTTGGTCGAGGAGAAAGTAATGCTTCATAGGTCACAGTTGAGAATTAAGATCATAATTTTGAGTGATAAGATTTAAAAGCTCTCCATTGGAAAAGTTGTAGGCTATGTTGATGCATTATAGATAGGGACGGTTCTGTCTTGAATTTGTCAATTTTTCATTTTCTGCAAAGGGAACCTGAACATGATGACCACATTCTCTCAAAACATTCCAATATTTTCCAGTTGTCAAAATTTCTTCTTCTGCATTTGTAATAAAACTTGGGATACCAGGCTTGAGGCTGTAACTTTTTTGCCAATATTTAGCATTATAATCCCGAGTGAGACTCTCCTTTTGCAAAGTCTTATTCTCGGAAATGAAAAATTCCTAGTATGGATCATCAATTACTTCCTCATAGACCCACCTTTCTAAGATGCCAAGATATGGAGCGCATGCATGTTGTGTGAGTTTCTCGAGTAAAGACCTTGCAGCATTGTCACCATCCATAGCTACTGACTCTGTAAGAGGTTTAAAATTACGGATCCTGATAAATTATTCATAGAAGCTTTTTGTACGACTATAGTTAGAGCTTGCATTGCACCCATCATTGGTTGGAAAAAAAAACCACAATCCTTGCAAGGACAATCTTCATAACCTAAATTAATGTTCTAGCTGTGCCACCATTGCATGGTAGTCTTGTAAAATAGTTCTCAGTCCAGTAGTGAATGCATGATTGACCAACCCATTCTTGAAGTGCGACCTTGACTCCACATATAGATTAATTATAATATAGTTCTCACACAAAGGAAATATTCACTTCGCTAACTTCTTAAATTCCAAGTACATCGATGCATCAACTTGAAAAGTAATACCATTTTCCTTTGCTCTCCCCCTTTTCATCCATATATACCTCCTTGTTGTGCGTTCTTGGGTTGCTTTGATATCCAGACTAAATTGACTAGTAAGAAATGACCTTTCGATATTCCACCGGGGAGTTGCAGGGTAGGAAACACCCTCTGTGAGATGCTTGGAAACCCCAACATGGTATGATAGCACATGGTTGTCATGGAAATTTGAGAGCCTTGCAAAGAATGTGTTTCTCCTCATTATCAGGATACAGAGAAGTGGTTGCAAATGTTGAGGTGAATTCGTACTTAAATATGTCTTGGACTAAACTTATTTACCTGCCACCAAGAAACCATTTATTAATAAAACTATTACACAAAACACACTTCAAATTAATTAATAACAAGAATTTATAATTTAATAATTATTGTTTCTAAATGCCTCTATTCATGAGCTTAAATGAACAAACACTAGGTACAAGCATATAATTATGCGATAAATATCATGAAAATTTGGGCAAAAGTACAACTCAACATGGACTGAGCTTTAGACCAATCCACTAAATATTTTTGGCCTACATGGCCCTCTTGTACAATGGTGCTCTCTCCAAGTCACCCCTCAATATTTCTAATGTATGGTACTCCTTGTTTCTAAGGTTGCGAGGGAGGCTATTCTATCTTCTTTGGCTAGCCATAATGCACTCATCTCCCAAAAATCTAGAAACATCATTAAAGTGGGTCATTGCTTGAGCTTGTGTATGGAGGTATCTTTCATCTAATTCAGGACCCTTTTCAATCTTCAGATGGTTATTGATGACTCCTCTAGGGTTGAATAGTTCTGCCCTAATGTATAAGGGTTCTATGTTTTCTCTTCTCATAACCTTCCTCATCTCTTGTGCTCTTGTATCTTCATTGACCATCCTGTAGGAATTTACAGGGTAATTTCCATAGATCAAGAACCAAAGGTCACTACTCACAAATAGATCATAAATCAGTACACCAGTATAATCACGTGGTTAAAACCCTCAAAGAGGGAAACAATCCACGTCCTGAGCCAACACGGCCACTTCAAGCAATTTAATAATATAAAATAAAAGTTACATATGTTTCTCTCATAAACCGTTACTGAACAAATGACCCTCCATGCTCTTTAAATAGAGATCATGGAACAATCAGGTGTTAAGCCATGGATCAAGTGTCATTAATACCAAGGTCATAGATAACCGTCGGATCACTACAAATCGTGACCGTCGAATTATAAGTTATAAATGTAGATGGTAAAGAAACACACTTTACCTAACTCTACACTAGACTAAGTTATTCTTAAATATTTCCTATGTGTCGGAATATGCTAACATCCTCCCTTAAGAACAACTTGGGATAGGATTGAAGGATTTACAAAGGTGACACAAAAGGAGCCTATTTCCTATGTGTCGAAATATCCTAACATCCCCCCTTAAGGACAAATTGGGATAGGATTGAAGGATTTTCAAAGGTGACACAATAGGAGAAGGAAGGAGGAATTAGAGCCTATCCCCCCTTAATGACAACTTTCCTGAACTCAAAGCATGGATCAAATTTTGGTAAACTTCGCTTCTGTGAGAGCCTTTGTAAAGATATTGACTACTTGATCATTGGTTGGACAATACCGCACTTCAATAACACGATCATGAATGAGCTTTCTGATGAAGTGTATGTGGAGTTCAATGTGTTTCATACGCTGATGCTAAACTGGATCTTTACATAGCTGAATGGAACTCTGATTATCACACCAAAGTGTAGTTGGATGTTGCCGATGAGGACCAAATTCAGACAGGATCTGACGAAGCCACATGGTTTCCTTGCTGGCTTCAACTGCACCACGATACTCCGCTTCTGCTGAAGAAAGAGAGATGGCACTTTGTTTCTTACAAGATCAAGTAATAGGTCCTGAAGCAAGAGTGAATACATATCCTGCAGTAGAATTTCGATCATCAGGGTCACCAACCCAATCAGAATCAGTGAAACCAATCAACAATGGAGATGCTCCTACACTGTAATGAACCCCAAACTGAACTGTACCTCGAATATATCAAAGTATTCTTTTAGCTGCTTTCCAGTGACTTTCATGAGGTTGGTGCATAAACCGAGCAACAAGACCAACGTCAAAGGAAAGGTCAGGACGAGTATGGGTTAGATACATAAGTTTACCAACAAGTTGACAATATAAGGTAGCATCAACTTCAGGGGTAGTAAAAGTGACTGAAATCTTGAATCCAGACTAAAAGGGAGAAGGGGATGGCTTACAGTCTTCCATGTGAAAGTGGTGTAGAAGATCACACACATACTTGGACTCAGAGAGGGTAATGCCTTCCTTGGATTGCAAGACTTGAAGACCAAGGAAATAATGCAAGTGTCCTAAGTCTGTCATTTCAAACTTCTTTTTGAGGCTAGACTTCACATGGTTTATATGGTTTGGATCAGTAACAAGAAGGATAAGATCATCAACATAAATAACAAGGATGGTGAAGGACTTACCCACTTTCTTGGTGTAGACAGTGTTGTTAGAATGACACCTAGAAAAGCCATTATCTAATAGAAATCTATCCATTTTGGCATACGAAGACCTAGGAGCTTGTTTGATACCATAGAGATACTTCCTAAGATGAAAAGCAAGGCTAGAGTCTTTTTTGATAAAGCTAGGGGGTTGTTCCATGTAGATTTCTTCATGAAAATCTCCATGTAAGAAGGTGGATTTAACATCCATCTGATGGACTTCCCATTTAAAGGAGGCAGCAAGGGAAAGAACAAGGCGAATAGAATTCATTTTGGCAACAAGGGAGAAGGTTTCAGTATAGTCAATGCCTTCAACTTGTGAAAATCCTTTAGTGACAAGACGAGATTTATGTCTATCCACTCTTCCATCTGGTCCAAACTTTGTTTTGTAAACCCATCTACATCTGACAAGTGTTCTTCCTTTTGGAAGAGGAACAAGATCCCAAGTATCATTCGCCAATAAGGAGTGATATTCTTCATTCATAGCTGCATCCCAATCTGGATGAATGGAGGCTTCTTCAAAGGTTTCTAGATCATGATTTTCTACAACTTGAGCCAATAAGGAAGAGGCTCTTTCAAACGGAGAATGAGTATGTCGTCGATCGGCAGGGTCACTTGCAAGAGAACCTACTGCATCCCGAGTAGAGCGGACCCATCTTGGAAGTGGTGGAGGAGGATTTTCATCCTCGTTGTCATAATCTGAACTAGAAGGAATGCTATTAAAAATAGAAGTGAGAGAGAGAGGCGGCACATATGCTGAATCAGGCTCGCAGGCGAGAGGTGGCACACTCGCCGAACTAGGCTCGCAGGATGATATATTTTCATCAAATTTTACATCTCTTCTAATGATTTTTTTTTTTTTTTTTTGGTTGAAGAAGTCTATATCCTTTGACATCCTCAGAATATCCAACAAAAATGCATTTTTCACTCATAGGTTCCAAGGCTTTATGTTTCGCATCTGGAATATGGGCCCAAGCATCACTTCCAAAAACACGAAAGTGACTTACATCTGGTTTGATTGAGCTCCAAGCTTCTTTTGGAGTTATATTCTTTAAAACCTTAGTAGGAGTGTGATTGACTGTGTAATTTGCACATTTAATGGCTTCTGCCAAAAATTTGAGAACAAGTCCTTTAGATTGAAGCATACAATTAGCCATTTATTTTAAGGTTTGATTCATCCTTTCAGCTACACCATTTTTTTGTGAAGTATATGGAACAGTATGTTGCAATTGAATGCCATGTTGAGTGCAAAAGTTGATAAATTTGTTGTTAAAATATTCTCCTCCATTATCTGATCTTAACTTAAGAATTTGATGTCCAGATTGTTTCTCAACAAAGGCCTTAAAGGAAAGGAACATGTTAAAAACTTCACTCTCGAGTTTTAAGAAGTATACCCACGTGCGTCTGGAAAAATCATCAATGAAAGTTAAGAAGTACTTGCAACCAGAGAAAGAAACAACAGGAAGTGGACCACATAAATCACTGTGCACAAGCTACAAAAGGGCTGAAGCGTGCCAAGAGGCACATTTGTAAAAACTATCCCGATGATGTTTTCCGAGTACACATCAGGAGCAAACACCATCTCGACAAGATACCATAGGAAGACCCATCACCATATTTTCCTTTCATAGAGTTTGAAGAGAGCGATAGTTTAAGTGACCAAATCACTGATGCCAAAGTTTGCTCACTTCATCATTATGAGCAACAAAAATGGAGGGAAGACATGATGATCCAAAGTTGTCAAACTTATACAACCTTGTGGAATCATCAGGAATGCCAGTAGCTAAAATATGTTTAGGATCTTTGAGGTCCTTGATTACAACATCATGAGGTGAGAATTATACTATTTTCCCTTCACCTAAATGAGTTATCTGATAAAAAGATAGAAGGTTGCATGAAAAGGTAGGAATGCATAGTACATCATTAAACTGACCATTATCGAGATGAATGGTTCCAGATCCTAAAACACTAAGAGATCTATCATCACCAACATAAATATGTTTGGTGTTACAATCATTTAAAGAAGAAAACATGGCTTTATTTTTGGCCATGTGATAAGAAGCTCCAGAATCAATGAGCCACTCATGAGAATGCGAAGAGGGAGATACATTTATTGCATAAACAGATCTTGATGCTTGAAAACCACAAGCAGAAAGTGCCATTCCTGAAGATGAAGGTGAAGATTGCTCCAAATTGATGTTGTGCTTCTTCATTGCTGCTTCTAAGGCTTCCATCTTCTTAAAGCATTTGGACTCTATATGGCCATCACGATTGCAAAAGTTGCAATGTCAATCTGTCTTCTTTCCTTTGTTTTTATATGCCTTATCATTTTGGTGAGTTGCTTTTTCAGTTTGCGGCTGAAATTTATTAGAACCCTTGTTTGGTTTCAGACCATACTTTTTAGGATACTGCTTCTTGGGATTCTTTTGATATGATTGTTGTTGCACTGCTAAGGTTTTCTTAGAAGCGTTTTCAGAAGTGATAAGATCAAGGTGTAAGATTTTTTCTTGTTCTCTTATTAAAGAATCACAAAAGGAATCAAAAGAGGGATTCTTGTAGGTGGTTCCCGAAGAAATGATCGCTTCTCTAGTGGAATGGAAGGCGGAAACAAATACAGAGTAAGCAGGGCCAAGCTTAGCAAGAATGCAATAGATGAGGCTACTATCTTCCTTTTTGACCTTAAAACCTTCTAAAAGAAGTCTAAGGGTCTTGAATTTGGACAAAAAGTCTTCAATAGAGGAGAAATTATTAGGGTCCAAAGTAAGCATCTCATTTTCAAGCTGGTGAGCCCTAATTTGATTTTGAATGCCAAAGACAATATTTAGGTTATCCAGGGCTTCATGAGGGGTTTCAATGTCAAGGATATGAAATCTAAGATCTTGAGCAATGGACATACCTATCAACCCTCATGCTTGATCTTGTTTATTTTCCCATTTAGCGACTTTATCATCATCAGAAGGTTTAGTTTCTACTCCTGTGGGTATTCTGTAAATCCCAAGTATATCTACCATGTGAGGTGGCCATTGGAAATAATTGGTGTTGTTAAGAATAATCGGACATGCACTTTCCATTTTTTTTTTTTAAACTGAAGCTAAGAAAAGCTGAAACTAACTACTCCAATGGAAATATCTCAAAAAATTAGGTCGTTTAAAAAAAACGGCTTGAAAAAGGGCTTCCAGATGAAGAAGTTATGCCTTTTTGAAAAAAACGAGTTGAAGATGTCGAATAGTTACGGGAACGGGATGAAGTGCGAATTTTTAAAAAAAATCAGCCCTTTTTAACAAAAACTTTTTACAAAAGAAGCTTGAGAAAGAGATTTGAACCCAAGACCTCTATTCTCATAAACTAACCCCTCACCAAGTGAGATAGTAAAAGGATTTTTTTTTGGTGTGCGTGCCTTTTCCTGCACAAAAAAACACAAAAAACCGAGCAACAAAAAAACGAAATGCAAGCCTTACGATAGAATGTTAGATTTTTTGTTAGCCTTACTAGAAACTATCAATTTTTTCACTATTTCTGATTTACGAGATCACACAAAGACGAGGGAAAGAGCATACGTAGAAAAAAAAATCCCTTTTCCTGTTTCTGATTTGCCGAGATTGCACGCAGCGTAGAGAAAAGAGCATACACAGAGAAGAAGGTATAGATCCAGCAAATAAATAAAACCTAAAAACTGAAAATAAACAGAGGGAACTGAAATAAGCAGAAATATTAACAAATATAACTGCGAAACATATGCTTTGTACCTCCAGATCTAAACTGTCATAACTTGGACAACCGGAAAACTTTTTGCATGAAATGAAAGGCTTTCATCTCTATAACAGACACTCTGGACACAACATAGCAGTTCTCCAAGCCCAAAAATGTTCATAAATAATAGATCTACAAAACAACATTCACATGCAGTCAAATCGGCTTCAGATTTTGATCAACAATGGATGTGGCCCTCAAATTAGCTCTGATACAATGTAGGAATTTACAAGGTAAGTTCCGTAGATCAAGAACCAAAGGTAACAACTCACAAATAGATCAAAAATCAGTACACCAATATAATCACGTGGTTAAAACCCTCAAAGAGGGAAATAGTCCATGGCCTGAGCCAACGGGGCCACTTCAGGCAATTTATTAATATAAAATAAAAGTTACATATGTTTCTCTCATAAACAGTTACTGAAAAAATGACCATCCATGCTATTTAAATAGAGATCATGGACCAATCGGGTGTTAAGCCACTGATCAAGTGTCATTAATATTGAGGTGAGAGATAATCGTCAGATCACTACAAATCGTGACCGTCGGATTATAAGTTACAAATGTACATGGTAAAGAAACACACTTTACCTAACTCTACACTAGAATAAGTTATTCTTAACTATTTCCTATGTGTCGGAATATCCTAACAAAGGTGACACAATAGGAGAAGGAAGGAGGCATTAGAGCCTATCCCCCCTTAATGACAACTTTCCTAAACTCCAAGCATGGATCAAAGTTTGGTAATCTTCGCTTCTATGAGAGCCTTTGTAAAGATATCAGCTACTTGATAATTGGTTGGACAATAATACACTTCAAGAACACGATCATGAATGAGCTTTTTGATGAAGTGTATGTGGAGTTCAATGTGTTTCATATCCTGATGCTGAACTGGATCGTTACATAGCTAAATGGCACTCTGATTATCACACCAAAGTGTAGTTGGATGCTGCTGATGAAGACCAAATTCAGACAGGATCTGACGAAGCCACATGGCTTCCTTGATGGCTTTAACTGCACCACGATACTCCGCTTCTGCAGAAGAAAGAGAGATGGCACTTTGTTTCTTACAAGACCAAGTAATAGGTCCTGAACCAAGAGTGAATACATATCCTGCAGTAGTCTTTCGATCATCAGGGTCAACAACCCAATCAGAATCAGTGAAACCAATAAATAATGGAGATGCTCCTGCACTGTAATGAATCCCGAACTGAAATATACCTCGAATATATCGAAGTATTCTTTTAGCTGCTTTCGAGTGACTTTCATGAGGTTGGTGCATAAACAGAGCGACAAGACCAACGGTAAAGGAAAGGTCAGGAAGAGTATGGGTTAGATACATAAGTTTACCAACAAATTGACAATATAAGGTAGCATTAACTTCAGGGGTAGTACAAGTGACTGAAAGCTTGACTCCAGACTAAAAGGGAGAAGGGGCTGCCTTACAGTCTTCCATGTGAAAGTGGTGTAGAAGATCACATGCATACTTGGAATCAGAGAGGGTAATGCCTTCCTTGGATTGCAAGACTTGAAGACCAAGGAAATAATGCAAGTGTACTAAGTCTGTCATTTCAAACTTCTTTTTGAAGCTAGACTTCACATGGTTTATATGGTTTGGATCACTACCAGTAAAGATAAGATCATCAACATAAAGAACAAGGATGGTGAAGGACTTACCCACTTTCTTGGTGTAGACAGTGTTGTCAGAATGACACATAGAAAAGCCATTATCTAATAGAAATTTATCAATTTTGGCATACCAAGCCCAAGGAGCTTGTTTGAGACCATAGAGAGACTTCCTAAGACGAAAAACAAGGCTAGAGTTTTTTTGGATAAAGCTAGGGGGTTGTTCCATGTATATTTATTCATGCAAATCTCCATGTAAGAAGGTGGATTTAACATCCATCTGATGGAATTCCCATTTAAAGGAGGCAGCAAGGGAAAGAACAAGGCGGATAGAATTCATTTTGGCAACAGGGGAGAATGTTTCAGTATAGTCAATGCCTTCAACTTGTGAAAATCCTTTAGCAACAAGACGAGCTTTATGTCTATCCACTTTTCCATCTGGTCCAAACTTTTTTTTGTAAACCCATCTGCATCTGACAAGTTTTCTTCCTTTTGGAAGAGGAACAAAATCTCAAGTATAATTTTCCAATAAGGAGCGATATTCTTTATTCATAGAAGCATCCTAATATGGATGACCGAAGGCTTCTTCAAAGGTTTATGGATAGGATTTTTTGGAACTTGAGCCAATAAGGAAGAGGCTCTTTCAAATTGAGAATGAGTACGTCATCGATCGGCAGGGTCACCTGCAAGAGAACCTGCTGCATCCCGAGTAGAGCAGACCCATCTTGGAAGCGGTGGAGTAAAAGGAACAATTTCAAGCGGTGGAGGAGGATTTTCATCCTCGTTGTCATCATCTAAACTAGAAGGAATGCTATTAAAAATAGAAGAGAGAGAGAGAGGCGACACATATGCTGAATCAGGCTCGCAGGCCAAAGGTGGCACACTCGCCGAACTAGGCTCACAAGCCGATATATTTTCCCCAAATTTTAAATCTCTTCTAATGATTATATCTTTTGATTTTGTTTGAAGAATTCTATATCCTTTGACATCCTCATAATATCCAACAAAAATGCATTTTTCACTCTTAGGTTCTAAGGCTTTATGTTTCGCATCTAGAATATGAGCCCAAGCATCACTTCCAAAAACATGAAAGTGACTTACATCTGGTTTGATTGAGCTCCAAGCTTCTTCTGGAGTTATATTTTTTAAAACCTTAGTAGGAGTGCGATTGACTATGTAATCTGCACAGTTAATGGCTTCTTCCCAAAAATTGAGACCAAGTCCTTTAGATTGAAGCATACAATTAGCCATTTCTTTTAAGGTGTGATTATTCCTTTCAGCTACACCATTTTGTTGTGGAGTATATGGAACAATATATTGCAATTGAATGCTATGATCAGTGCATAATTTTATAAATTTGTTGTTAACATATTCTCCTCCATTGTCTGATCTTAACTTAAGAATTTGATTTCTAGATGGTTTCTCAACAAAGTCCTTAAAGGCCAAGAACAAGTTAAAAAAAACACTCTTGAGTTTTAAGAAGTATACCCAAGTGCGTCTGGAAAAATAATCAATGAAAGTTAAGAAGTACTTGCAACCAGAGAAAGAAACAACAGGAAGTGGACCACATAAATCACTATGCACAATATGCAAAGGGGCTGAAGCGTGTCAAGAGGCACATTTGTCAAAACTATCCCGATGATGTTTTCCAAGTACACATTGGGAGCAAACACCATCTCGGCAAGATACCATAGGAAGACCTGTCACCATATTTTCCTTACATAGAGTTTGAAGAGAGCGATAGCGTAAGTGACAAAATCGCTCATGCCAAAGTTTTCTCACTTCATCATTATGAGCAACAAAAACGGAGGGAAGACATGATGATCCAAAGTTGTCAAACTTATACAACCTTGTGGAATCATCAGGAATTCCAGTAGCTAAAATATGTTTAGGATCTTTGAGGTCCTTGATTACAACATCATGAGGTGAGAATTCTACTATTTTCCCTTCACCTGAATGAGTTATCTGATAAATAGAGAGAAGGTTGCATGACAATTTAGGAACACAGTACATCATTAAACTGACCATTATCGAGATGAATGGTTCCAGATCCTACAACACTAAGAGATCTATCATCACCAACATAAATATGTTTGGTGTTACAATCATTTAAAGAAGAAAACATGGCTTTATTTTTTGCCATGTGATAAGAAGCTCCAGAATCAATGAGCCACTCATGAGAATGAGAAGAGGAAGATACATTTAATGCATAACCAAATCTTGATGCTTGACAACCACAAGAAGAAAGTGCCATTCCTGAAGATGAAGGTGAAGAGTGCTCCAAATTGATGTTGTGCTTCTTCATTGCTGCTTCTAATGCTTCCATATTCTTAAAACATTTGGACTCTATATGGCCATCACGATTGCAAAAGTTGCAATGCCTATCTATCTTCTTTCCTTTTTTTTTTATATTCCTTATCATTTTGGTGAGTTGCTTTTTTAGTTTGCGGCTGAAATTGCTTAGGACCCTTGTTTGGTTTCTGACCATACTATTTAGGATACTGCTTCTTAGGATTCTTTTGATATGATTGATGTTGGGCTGCTAAGGCTTTCTTAGAAGAATTTCCAGAAGTGATAAGACCAAGGTGTAAGGAATAGTGAAAAAATTATTTAAAAATTTCATATCCCCCATCCTAGGATTGGGCTCCCAAATATTAAAATTTAGTGAATGATCTCTCTCCTACCAGGAGAGGAGTATATTGAAGATAATTTCATATCCCCATACGTAGTAGGATTGGGGATTTAGTGAAGGATCTCTCTCCTCACACCATTTTTATCTTCAATATACTCCTCTCCTGGTAGGAAGAAATTATTTTTGGCTGCATTGTTAGGCATTCTTTCCTTGACCCATTTGACTCCTAAGGGAAAGGTGGTGACTCTGCTTATGAGTTCAGGTGATAGAGTGATGTCCAGTCCTCTAATAATAGTGGTGTCTCTTTCTCTTGAATGTGACTGCAGAGCCACTGCAAATTCTTTAGCTATTTCATCATTAGAACCTTTCAATAGCTCAAAGAACCCTAGCCATTGGTGATTTTAGAAGATTTACATAACCTGAGGGTGCTGCTTAATTCTATTAATGTCTTTAGGCTCCCTTATTTTGAATCCCCCTCCCATTTTAATGATGTGAGATGAAGGTGGTGAGAGGTTTTTAGAGTTATGTCTTGGAGATGGAGGCCTTGAAGAAAAATGCATGAATTTTTTTTTACCCTTTAACTGTTAAATTTATTGCTGAGTGTGAATTGTATGAAGAAATTGCAGTGCTGGAGGATGAAAATCCACTTACCTTGGTCCTTTGCTATTTTGGTTTGATATATGGAGGATTTGGGAAGCCAATTTACTCATAGGTAACTGTGTGTTTCCCTATAAGCCTCTGCTGGTCTACTGCTGAAGTTGCCTGTAGCAAAACGTTGTTTCCTGTAGCACGATGGTGCATGCAAACTGAAAATTCGATGTTGCTCTTCTAATGGATCCCACTTCTATCCTACTCTTGATTCTCTTCGAAATGCTCAACGCAATGTTGGAAATGAGACAAATATTACCTTTATTGAATTTTTAACCAAATTTGGAGTGTTTTGGTGACTCGTACTTAACTCGAGTTTCCTCTTAGAGACTGTTGGCCGCCACTTTAGCTAATCATTGTTGACCTCGTGATAACTTCCCTTATTACTCGTACACTCTTACTTGACACGATTTGAATTTCCCGGGTGGCATGCACTTTCACTTTTCCACCAATTTCACTTTAAGAAGGTGGCCAAGTTAACTGGCCACCTTTTTGCCTTTTAAACTTCTAAATCTCGACATTTAACTATTTTGGCCATTATGGATGCACAAAAAGGGGTGAGAGGCCATACCTGAGCTTACCTAGTGTTGGTGATGTGATTAAGGAGCTGGAGCTGGAGGTCGTAGTTTGAGTCTTTTATTTGTTGTGTCTTCATTTTTTTATTTGTTTTCTAAGTGAGCAGCTTTTTCTGAGTGAGATGCTTATCTTGTCTAAGTGAGTTGCTTACACTTTTCTTGTTTTCTTTCTTTTGTAGGTACTGCATGGAGGGATTCAGATGTTGTGGATGGTGTGCTTGTCCCTCTGGAGTCTTCTAGTGGTTTCCTAGAGTCATCTACATCATATTTCCTTCATCTTTTGGCCTTGCTGTGCCACACACATATTTGCTACAAGAAATTTTCTGATACCTGTAGCAGTTTGTTTCTTGCCTCTTCTTACTTTAGTTTGTTCATAAATGGAGGGATATCGTTTATGGAGGCTGTGGAGGAAGGCATGGAGTGAATGGAGTGGAGAATATGCAAGAGGAAGGGTTCATATGCCAAGTTTTCAATGATTTAGCTGCCTAAGGTGCAACATAGGGTTTAGATAGGGAAACCTTGCACATGGAGTGAAATAGGGATTTGGGAATTGTAGGCATGGGAAAAACATGAAATATCATGCCCTAGATGAAGTTCAAAAACCCTTAGGAAACCTTTTTTTCTTCACAAATGAGTTTCCTGTAGCATTTATAGGAGTTTCCTGTAATGCTACAGGAATCTTGTAGCTGACTAATTTGCCTGTAGCAATTACAGTTTAGGGAAAAAAAATGAAATTATTGCCTATTTGATGGGTGAAATGGATGAAGGGATGGATTATGGAGTGTCTTATGGAGTGTGCAAGTAGATAAGAAGAAAGAATGAAAAGAAATTGCTCCTCTGGATTGATCAGGAGTTCATAAATTTTGCTCAAAATTCAAAGTTACAGGATTGGAGTGAAACTAGGATGGTTGCGTAGATCTCATCTTCCTGATTCCGGAGCCATGAACAGTTCGAGAAACCGATGTCGTATGAGGGAGATATCGCATTCTGATCGAAATGCCAAATAAGTAAATTTTCAACAGTTTGACTAGGTTTGACTGGGATGCACAGTTAACAAATGGGTGGATGTACAGTCAGCAAAAGGGAATATCCATCAGAATATTCCCTCCACCGGGCCAATCAATGGATGATAAGTGTCGATTTTTCATTTGGTATGGGGTTTGGAGGAGCCAATCAAAGGGTACCACGTGGCCCGCCCTGAGGCCGCCATGTGTCCCTGGAATGGCACAATAAAATTTTGGAGGGGTCCATAGGAATCGACCTCGAGACCTCCCGTCGGGCACACATGTGGCTTACCACCTGAGGTGCACGTTGTTTGCTAACTCTATACGGTTACGAGTTGTATTTATTGTTTAGTGAAATGACAATTGAGGGTTGGGAACCGCCGGTGGTCCCAACCCGCCAATGGTCCCCAACTGTGGTAACACATGTCAACATAAAAATCCAACACCGCACGGTTAATACAATCTAACCTACCAGCAACCGGAGTTTCAAACTATTAAACCACAGTTTAAACGCGAGTTCCGCCGACTATTGCAGCTATGCTGCAGATTTGGGGTACGCATGTGGCCACCCAAACTGCTAACACTAAATCTAAATGGTCATTTCTACAGGAAGTTTGGTGGGCGCTCCAAAATTTGCGGCCTATGCCTACTTTATCTCCAGTTAAGTGGAGTTCTCCACTATTAGTGGAGCTTTCCTAGGTGAAACTGGGAAAAAGAGTAGGAGACTCAATTTTCGCCCATTCTGAGTGAATGAAGAGTCATTTTTGACTAATTGGAGCATTCTGGAGCCATTGGTGCAGAGACAAAAGCCATTAGAGCACTGTATCTACATGTAATAGCAAAATTATTAGCATAATGAAAGATGGACATGTCATTGGGAGTTGGACCAGCAGATGTAGCCCAGGAGGGGTGAAATGCTTCATCACGGCTACTGTGTAAATTTAATGTGGTGACTTATTTATATGCTTTACACTGTTGTTCAATGTTATTTAAGCTTATTTTATGCTTTTAATTCACTAAAAATCATATACAATTCATGGACAAACACCTTAAACCTCATGCAAACTAATGAACTGATTATGCATATGTTTTTAAATTGAAAAGACACTTAGCACAGAAAAACTAATACAGTCATTTCAGATCAGGATGGTATTGGAGCTAGAGTTTTATTCTCTTGTGTTGTTTAGTGCAAATATTTGTTTAACTGTTTGCAAGTTTTAGATGCTTACAAGGCTCAAGCTCAAAAGAGGAGAAGACAAATTGGTGGAAGCAGAAGGGTCTCAAAAGGAGCCAAAGAAAAGGAGAGCAATATTGCCACAATCTCCACCACCTATTTCACCTCCCAAAGAAGCAAAAGTTCCATTAAGCATGCCTCATGAGGAAGGAGAAATGCATGAAGAATTTGATCCCAAAGAGGAAGAAAGAGTGTTCAGGAAATCATTTCTGACATGACTGAGATGGTTAGAATCCTTTATCAAGAAAGGAATGAGAGACTGGAAGGAGAAGGATATAAAATTCACAAATAAGGACAAGGATCTTCAGGAGGTCACCATGATGAAGATAAGTCAAAGAAGGGAAATGGAGGAAATGGAGGCAATGGAGAGCCATCGTCCTCACCCTCATCATCATCATCCTCTACTTTTTCTTCAGTACATCAGCCACACAAGTCAAAGAGCACTGGAAAAAATCCTTTTTTAAAACTTTATGTTAAGTTTGAATTTCCTATGTTTAATGGTGAAGTCAATGCAAAAAATATTGATAATTGGATTAGACAATTGGAGGTCTATTTGAGAATATAGAACCTTCAAGATGATGATACAAAAATTCAATTAGCTTCATTGACAATGGAAGGTGCAACACTTGTTTGGTGGGAAGCCAAGACAAAGGAGGAAATGAAGAAACATGGTAAGATTGTTCTATCATGGTCATATTTCATTATTTCTATTAAACAAAAGTTTTATCCATTAGCTCATATGCAGAAATCCATCATGAACTGGCAGAACTTTAGGCAATTAAAAGGAAAAAATGTGCAAGAATACACCCAAGAATTTAGGAGAAGAGCCCTTTTGTTAGGGGTGGATTTGCAGAGCCAGGATACTTTGATCAAGTACATAGGAGGCTTACATAACTACCTAAAACATACTATTCTCATGTTCAACCCCACCAGTCTAGATGAAGTATGTGCTCAGGCACACATCTAGAAGCTAGAGGGAAGAACATTTTTGAAGAGGGTAGGAAGAAACCTTTTAAGGGTAAAGCCAAGGAAAATACCTCAAAAGGTAAAACCAAAAAGAATGCATCTGTTAAGAAAGAGGGAGAAAAATTGGTTTGTAAACATTGTTCAAAATAAGGCCATGATGAAACTCATTGTTGGAAATTACATCCTGAATTGAGGCCAAAGAAACCCAATAACAAGGGAAATAGAAAACTGTTGCTACAACTCAACATGATTTAGGATCTGATTGAGGTGATGAATCTAAAGTTACAGCCATGGGATTGAAGAACATGAAGGGAAAATAAATTGAAACTAAACCTAGTAGTAGTACATCAAACTGTCACATAAACACTCCAAATGAAGAAGAAATAATAGAACTGTTTCATGTGAGGGTCATATCCAAACATACCAAGTTTGACACATTGTTTGACAGTGAGTCACAAGAAAACTTAATATCTGAAGATTTGGTCAATAAAGTTAATCTTGAGACCATACCACATCCAAAACCATATCCATTGGGTTGGATTTGTAAGGATGAAAATCTACAGGTTTCAAAGAAATGTATATTGAGGTTTGCAATCACAACAAGTTTTGTTGACACAATTGAATTAGATGTGGTTCCGCTTGAAATCACTAGTATTGTATTAGGGAGTCCTTACTTGTATGGAAGGAAAGAGATCTTCTATCACCATGAGAAAAATTATCATTTATTCAAATATGGCAAGGAGTTCATTATTAGAGTACATCGCAAGAAGACAAACATTGCTATGGTAAATGCTGGACAAGTAAAGAGGCTGGTAAATTCAAGTAAGAATTTTGTTCTTCTTATGATTAAGCCTAAAGCTGATATTGATCATGAATCTTTTGAGGGATGTGATCCTAAGTTGAAATCAGATTTATATGATGTGGTTAATTGACATCATGAGATGTTTCAGGAGCCAACATGATTGCCTCCAAAAAGGGAAATTCAACATGAGATTCAGTTGCAACAAGATTGTCCTCTTCCAAACATCGGTATGTATGGCATGTCGATAATGGAGAACACTGAAATAAAGAGGAAAATCAAAGATATGTTGGATAAATGAATCATAAGGCCAAGCACCTCGCCATGCAGTTCACCCATAGTCTTGATACCAAAGAAAGATGGGACTTGGCACATGTGTGTAGATTTTCGAGCTTTGAATAAGATTACAGTAAAAAATCGTTACCCACTCCCAATAATAGATGATTTGCTTAATCGGCTGAAAGAATCAAATCTTTTCACTAAGTTAGATTTACGAAGTGGATATCATCAAGTAAGAATTGCAGAAAGTGATATATGGAAAATTGCATTCAAAACCAAACAAGGACTCTTTGAGTGGCTAGTTATTCCTTTTAGTTTTTGTAATGCATCGACAACTTTCATGCGAGTTATGGATAGTGTTTTGTGGCCATTACCTGATGAATTTGTTATTTTCTACTTAGATGACATTTTAATTTTCAGCAAAATAAGAGAAGATCATGCCTTGCATGTGAATAGAGTACTTAATATTTTGAAGAAAGAGAAATTGTTTCTTAAGATGTCAAAGTGTGAGTTTGGAAAGACTTCTTTGGTCTATTTGGGACATATTGTAGGAGGAGGAGAATTGAGGATTGATCCTTCTAAAGTGGAATCCATTGTGAATTTTCCCACACCCAAAAAAGTAACCGAGGTAAGAAGTTTCTTAGGTGAAACTCAATATTGGAGAAAGTTTATTGCTAACTTTTCTTCCATCGCAGCTCCTATACATTCAGTGACAAGTGTGAAGAAAGGAATCCAATGGGGAGGCAAACAATAGAAAGCTTTCGAAGCTTTAAAAGACAAGATCAGTTTAGCTCCAGTCCTTGCATTACCAAATTTGAGACAGCCATTCGAGATTCAAACCGATGCTAGTGATTATGCCATGGGCGCAGTACTTTTGCAGCATGGTAAGCCTATCACCTTTCATTCAGAAACCTTTAATGGCGATGTGAATAATTATCCTACATATGACAAAGAACTATATGCGTTGGTACAAAGTGTCAAGAAGTGGAAAAGTTACTTGATGGGTAAAGATACTATTGTCCATACCGATCACCAACCATTACAGTGCTTGCAGTCGCAAATAAAATTGCAGCAATCAATACATTTCAGGTGGATGGGATTTCTTCAATGGTTTCACTTGGTTATAAGGTACAAGAAAGGCATTTTCAATAAATTTGTAGATATGCTTTCAAGACCAATCATTAGTGCCTCTAATTTACTCAAAAATGATTCTGTTGTACATGAGAGTTACATAGAACAATATGCACATGACATTGATTTTCAAGATGTGTATGCTAGTTTGAGTGAAGGGAATCAAGTTGAAAAAAAATATTATCACATGCATACAAATTTGTTGTTTCATTTGGGAAAGCTATGTATTCTACAAGGAGAGAGGCTAAGTGTCATGAGAGAAGCTCATTCATTTCTTGTTGTTGGATACTTTGGGGTAAGAAAAACAGTGGCGCATCTACAAAGGTATTGTTATTGGTCTCGCATGATAGATAGAATGTCACATTTTATAAGAGGTTGTTCTATGTGTGCAAAAAATAAGCCTAGTAATAGGAAGCTTAGGTTGTACACTCCACTACCAGTACCATCAAGGCCATGGGAGAGTGTCTCCATGGACTTTGTTGGAGGTCTACATATGTTAAGAAACCAACATGATTATCTTTATGTAGTTGTGGATAGATTTAGTAAAATGTTTATACTTATGCCATGTAAGAAAACCATTACTGCTGAACAAAATGCTGAAATTTATTTTCAAAATGTTTGGGTTCATTTTGGATTACCCACTTTTGTTGTTAGTGACAAGGATTCAATGTTCATTGCGAATTTTTGGTCAAATCTATGGAGAATGATGGACACAAAGTTGAGAAAGAGTACTACTTTTCATCCATAAACATATGGAAAAATAAAGGTAGTGAACAGAACAATTGTGCATCTATTGAGAGGATATTGCAGCAAACATCCTAAGTTCTGGGATGAACAACTGCATTACATTCAACACGCTTACAACTGAGCAAAGCACTCTTCAACACACACCTCACCTTTTGAAGTATGATTTGGATATTTTCCAAAATCTCCATTAGACTTCACCTTTGGGAAGGATGTTGCAATCGATGGCCATAATGACATTGATAATGCTCGAAATTTCATTGAGAAAATTCAAATTGTACATCAACAAGTTCAAGAATAGCTTGAGAGTCAAAGAAAATACAAAGAGAGGCATGACAAACATCAAGTTGATCACAAGTTTCAAGAGGTAGATGAGGTATGGTTGCACATTAGCAAAGAAAGGATGCAAGTGGAAGGTAAAAATCTCAAACCCATTCGATATGGTCCTTTCAAGATCATCAAACAAGTTGTTAATAATGCATTCCAACTTGACTTGCCTTCTTATATGCAAATGTATTCAGTTGCTAATGTTGAAAACTTACGCTTGTATGAGCCACCTTTGATCGATGATCAAGGAAGTGATGTTCAACTACCTTCTATTGAATATTTCTCACCAGAATTTCTGGATGAGCTCAAAGAAGATACAATTCTTGATAGGAGGACAAGAGCATCCAAGAGGGGAAGTGTTGACTACCTTCGAGTTGGGCTCAAAGGCACTAAACCAAGCAAGGAAAAATGGATAGAGGTTGGAAAGGTGAGGGAGTTGTACCCTCATCTACTGAACATGTAATCAATTCTTTTGGGGTCCAAAAGCTTCCCAATGGGGAGGAATGATCAGGAGTTCATAATTTTTTCTCAAAATTAAAATTTACAAGATTGGGTTGAAACTAGGATGGTTGCGTAGATCTCATCTTCCTGATTCTGGCGCCGTGAATGGTTCCAAAAACCGATGTCGTATGAGGGAGATATCACGTTTTAATCGAAATGCCAGAAACTTGAATTTTCGACAGTTTGACCAGGTTTGACTGGGATGCACAGTCAGAAAATGGGTGGATGTACAGTTAGCAAAATGGAATATTTCTCGAAATGTTCCCTTCGCTGGGCCAATCAATGGATGATAAGTGTCAATTTTTCATTTGGTACGGGGTTGGGAGGAGCCAATCATAGAGTGCCACGTGGCCAACCCTGACGCCGCCATGTGTCCTTGGAATGGCATAGTAAAATTTTGGAGGGGTCCACAGGAATCGACCCCGAGACCTCCTGCCGGGCATGCGTGTCGTTTACCACCCGAGCTGCACGTTGTTTCTTAACTCTATACGGTTACGGGTTGTATTTATTATTTTGTTAAATAATAGTGGGGGGTTTGGAGCTGCCAACAGTCCCAACCCGCCAGTGGTCCCTGATGGTCGTAAAAATGTCAACATAAAACTCGGGTTCCCTGATGGTGGTAAAAATTTCAACATAAAACTCCAACACTGCACGGTTAATACAATATAACCCACCAGCAACAATAGTTTCAAACCATTAAACCACAGTTTAAATGCAAGTTTCGCCGACCGTTACGATTATGCCGTGGGTTTGGGGTGTGCATGTGGCCATCCCAACCGCTAAAACTAAATGAAAATGGTCATTTCGGCGGGAATTTTGGTGGGCATGCCAAAATTGGCGGCCTATGCCTAACTTATCTCCAGTTAAGTGGAGTTCTCCACTTTTAGTGCAGCTTTCCTAGGGGAAACTGGGCAAAAGAGTAGGAGACTCAATTTTCACCCATTTTGAGTAAATGAAGAGTCATTTTTTACTAATTGGAGAATTCTAGAGCCATTGGTGCATAGAAAACAACCATTAGAGCACTGTAACTACATTTAATAGCAAAATTTTGGCATAATGAAAGATGGACATGTCATTGGGAGCTGGACCAGCAGATGTAGCCCAGGAGGGGTGAACTGATTCATCATGCCAGCTGTGTAAATTTCATGTGGTGACTTATTTCTCTGTTTTAAACTGTTGTTCAGTATTATTTAAGCTTGTTTTATGCTTCTAATTCACTAAAAATCATCTACAATTCATGTACAAACACCTTAAACCTCATGCAAACTAATGAACTAATTATGCACATGTTTTTAAACTGAAAAGACACTTAGCACAACCAAACTAATACAATAATTTCATATCATGGATCCTAAAAACCATATTCAAATTTTAACATGCAAAATAAAATAAAATAAATAAATGCATAAGTATTTCTTTTTTCTTTTTTCTTTCCTTTTCTCTTTTTCTCCTCTTTTTTTTGAAGGCCAGTGAGTTTCCTCCACAGAGTTTTTCATCCCAGACGCTTGCCTTGGGCACCTCAGAGAGGTTTTCACCAAAGGATATTTTATTCTCTTCTTTTTTTCTTTTTATTTTTCTTTTTCCGGGGCTACCTCATGGAGGTTTTCAACCCTAGAGTTGACCTAGGGCACCTCAAAGAGGTTTTCACCCATGCCTCTTTTTTTTTCTTTAGGAGGCATTGGAAATTATGGAGTTTCCCATGACATACACCTCCCTGCTTATGGACTTTATAAATTTTTCCTTAGACATGGGCTTCTTGTAAACCTTGAGTCTGTAACCATTAACAAGCAGGGGAATTCCTTCCTCATCTATGGTTTTGATCTGAACTGCGCCATTATCATAACATTTTTCCACTTTGTAGGGTCCCAGCCATCTTGTCATCAATTTTCCTTTGATGTCCTTAAACCTTAAGTCATACAACAATGCCCAATCTCCTTCTTGAAAGGTCTTTTCCTTAATGTTCTTGTCATTCCAGACCTTCCTTTGCAGCTGAATTACCTCTGTGTGAAGAAGTGATTGTATCCTGAACTCATCCAACCCATTTAATTGCATCAACCTCTCTTTTTGGGCATTTTATATGTCTAGGTATAACTCAGTTGGCATCCTTAAGGTGTTGAATTCAAATTCAACTGAAAGTAGAGCTTTCTTGCCATAGACTAGGTCATAAGGATTGAATCATGTTGTTGTTTTCCAAGTAGTGTTGTAGCCTCAAGTAGCTTCTACAATATTCCCACCCAATATTTTCTATTGCTGCTCACAACCTTGGTGAGGATACTCTGCAAGGCTTTGTTAGTCACTTCCACTTGGCCATTCACCTGAGGGTGGTAGGCAGTAGAAGTCTTATGATTTAGAATGTACCTCCTCAGAAGATTCTCAATGAGATGAGAAGTGAATTGTTCCCCCTGATCAGTGACTACTTCTCTGGGGCACCGAAACTTGTAAAACACATTCTCCTTCAGAAATTATGTTACTTTCGCCTTGGTTGTTACCTTCTCAATTTTTTTTTCAACCCACTTTGTTAGACAATCAGTGCAGACTATGATATACTTTTTATGTCCATATGGTGTATCAATAGGTCCAATGAATTCCATGCCCTATTTTTCAAATGGCTCAAGGGCCACCTGAGGGTGCAAATGCATCTCATTCCTTTGTATAGGTTTCCCCATCCTTTGGCACTGGTCGCACCTGCTAGTGTATCTTTTGGAATCCTGGTGAAGGGTAGGCCAATAGTATCCTGCTTGCAAAACTTTGAAGGCAATCCCTTTTGCAGCAAAATGGCCTCCACAAGGGCTATCGTGACATGCATAGAGGATATAAAAAAATTGTTCCAACCTCACACATATTCTGATGATTTGGTTAGGGCCTAGCTTGAAAATATTTCCAATAATCCATGTGAAAGGGGTGCTTTTTATGATGATTTTTCTTTTCTCCTTGAATGAGATATTAGGAGGGAAATTTTTGCCAACCAAGTAGTTATCTATGTCAGCAAACCATGTGTTAGGGTCCCGTGATTTGGAAGATTAGATAAACCAAATGACAGGGTAACATCAGACCAGTCTTTGGAGTCCTAGGACCTAGCCTTCTTGGACTCAGAGAGGGCTCTCTCTATTGTGCAAAGGATGTGAACTTGTTCGCTTCGGATGATTGATTTTAGGCTAGTTGTTAAGTGTAGTTTGTTTGTTTTTTTTGGGTTGGGGTAAGATGATTAAGTAGGATAGGTGGAATAAGAGGTTCTCAAATCAATAGGGCTATGGGGTCAAATGAATTTCAGGGTGTCTAAATGATGAAGCAGAGTGTATTGCAGGGCCGATTTAGCAAGGTTAATAGATCCTTAGGTTGATGTATGAGGTGTAATGAACATTAAGTTTGGGAAAAAATAATAGGTCTTAAACATATATATAGTCTAAAAACAATAAATCATGAGGTAGGGCAAACCATTAATCTCTATGGACAATACTAAAACTAATAAACATGTAAGATGAACATTCCAGTGATACATAGAAGCATTAGAACTCCTAAATTTAGAAATTCACCTTCATCTTTTTGAGAAAACACATAAGATAAACAAAAAAATCAATATATGGAGAGGGAACTCCTAAAAAACATATATCAAACTATCGGGAACTCTTAAACAAGTTGGTAAGCATGGGCAAAGGGAAAGATCAAAATGAGACCTCTTTTTCTTAACCTAATCAATCAGTATTCCACAGAAAAGCTTCACAATATGGTTTTGAAAACTTTAAATAAGCAGGGAATACGATGAATCATATTTATAAGCTAACATACTAACCATTCATGAAACAAGAACAAGTTTTAGTGGGCTTAAGTAGCAGTCAAGAATTCCTTAAGATGACTAAAAGAAGAAAACATCAAAACTATAGCAAACAGGAGGTTTGAGGTGCTTCCATGAGCATATCTCAACCTATAATTTTCTGATCTATAGAAACCAAGCAGACTGAAACAAAATGAGGACAAGAAAACATTAACAAGTTAGGAAAACATCACCATTCACCAAGCTATGGAATCCTGCAAGCAAGCTTCTCCAACATCAAGCCACACAAGCCATTCATTCACTTCATAAAACCAATATCTTGTCCAAGCTCATAAAACCATGTATTTCTCTTAAGCACATCAATTCCCAACTGTTTACAATGAATCCTCATGTGTTATATAAAAAATGATGAGAGGACAACCTACTAGAGCATCTAGAAGCCTATTGTCCAAATAGAAATATCCTAACTTGTCCTTGAGGCTTTGCAAAGCCCAAGGAACAAAAATATCTAAATAAATATATTTTCCGACTATAAATGGAAATAAAATTGAATTTTAGGCCTGAAATGCCTATGAAAACTTTTCAAACGCACATTTTTCCCACTCAGCCATAGGAGTGTAACACATGTGTCAATCAGTGAAAAATTTCTAGGTGCGTAGCATAGAAATAGGCCCTGTTGCAGCAGTCTTTTGGAGGTCTTCTTGACACCAGATTTGGCGCCGTGATGGCTCGTTGGAAAGATTGATGAGTATAATTTCCAAAAATGTTTAATTTGTGCTAATTTGATTCCATTTACATGCTCAAAAATCAAATCTCCCAGCACTTCTCTGTGCGTAACACCTAGTTTGAAAAGGAGGTAGAAAGGTCAAATTTTTGATGTTTTTGGACCTTTTGAGGGGGTAAAACTACTCCAAATGATCTGAAAATTGGTGAGGAGACTGTTGGTGATGTGAAAAATCCAAAAATGTAAACTTTGAGAGCTGAAGATTCACCAAATTTTTGTGTAGCGCCTATGGTGTTGCGCTCCTAGGGGTCAAAATTTGGAAAAAACAAAAAGTTGTCCAATTGGCTAGACCCCTCAAGAGGTTTTGGATACTTTTTGAGAAGGCTTAGCCAAAAATCCAAGGCTATCATGAATTTTGGCTCTTTTTAGGTCTTCTAGTTCAATGAGGGCCTTCTTTAGCTTGGCGCTAGCAAGCATGCTTTTCCTGGCATAATGTTTGGCCATTTTCTTTTGTAGGGCAAGGCCCCTCTTGACATCTTTGAAATTCTTATGTTCCTCTTTTTAATAGTATATGACCCTTTGAGCCATCTCAAAATCCCTTTCCCACTCCTGAAGTTGTGCATATTTTTCCAAGAGGAGCAACCTAGATTTCATCTCTTGGTATTCATTGTCACTGTCTAGATCAATGAATTGAGATCCTTGAGAAGTCTTCTTGATCCTTTTGCTCCTTCTTACTTGTACCTTCTGCTCACCTTTTTCCACCTTTCCCTTTACTTTGTCTTAATGCTTGATTGCTGGAGGAGAGATGGCCCCTTGCCTTTTTGAGGCAGAAAACACATCTCTTCTGCCTCTGTGATAGGTGCATGTGAGAGGTTTTATGATGGTGTCTCTACCTTTGGAGGTGCCACAAGCCTTGTCATCTTCTTCATCATAAGACCCACTATTTTGTCCCTTTTTCTCATCATGAGGCTCACTGATTTTAACTTTTTTTTCTTGCTCACTGATTATTTCTTGAGAGGTTGCCTCTTTGTGGTCATCATCACTCTACTGTTCCTCTCCTTCACACTCTGTTTCTGTTCCATAATCTTCATTATTTTCGCCACTTTCATCATCTTTATCAAGCTCTGTATTTGCCTCAATGTTTTCAACCTTTGTCTCACTTGCATCCGTCTCCTGATTTTTTATGTCATCATTTTCCTGTATGTTATGGCTATTATCACTTTCTTGCTCACTACTGTTCTCTTCCTCATCTTCTTCATCTTCCTTAGCTTCTACCTCACTATCTTCTTCCTCATTATCTTCATCTATCTCAGTTTCTACCTCACTTTCCTCTTCCTAATTTTTGTCATTTGTTTGCTCATCATTAGAGCCACTGTCCGCTTCTTCACTTGGTACATTAGGAGAATGGATAGGGGGTGAATTTGTTTGTGGAGAAGGCATATGGGGAGATGATGGAGGAGTGGAGGTAGGTGGTTGTGAAGTGGAAGGTAGATTCTACTGAATGAAGGCTTGGGGGTTTGTAAACACATCATGTGAGATGAAGAATTCCCAAGGGATTCCTTGCTGCCCCGGATGGTGTAAGACAATCATTATGATCAAGGAGTGGTGGAAAAGGCTTGGAATTTGCTAGTCATAGCTTCTTTTCCTGATAAGTGAGGCCATCTTGTCAATGCTCTGGAAAAAGGTAGTATGGTAGGTTCATTATTTTGACTTTGGTGAAGTGCATTAGTAACCTTTTATGATATGAGTAAATCCTAGAGTATCTCCCCTCACAAGTGAAATATTTGATAATTTGCTTCATCAGCAAGGCATACCTCTCTAGCAAGTGGGAAAAATGAAAAAAAACCTTGCAGCCTTGTTGACAGTTTGGTTCTAGTTAGGGCTCATAATATCTCAACTCCAACTTATTTTGTTTAAACCAAATCTTGCCAATGTCTGGTATACCTGTTGCTTTAGAAATGGATTCAGATGAGAGCTCAAACTCCACTCCTGCTAGGCTAACTTGGTGATTTTGTAAGCCAAGGACGAACAATCTAGTCAAGTCTGAGTGGATTTTGACTTGCTTGGCCTTTTCACAAAAATTATAACACCCAACATCCTGAAAGCATGAAAGAATCATGGGAGAGGAAGTAATCTAAACTGTGTCTAAAGGTTCAAACCTATTTTCCCTTCATCCCTTGTATTGTTTCTTGGAAGGTATTTGAATTTCATCACTGCTGGTGTGAATCTCTGCTTCAGACATGGTGGCTGGTTTTTTAGCACAGAAGGCTTTTTGAAAAATTTTTGAGGGCCTTTGGGTCAAAAGGCTGCAATGAGTGAAGTGAGGTAAAAGTTGTGCAAATGAAGGCAAGACGAAACTCTCCAAGAGTGCACTCAGTGTTTAGAGGTTGGTTTGATGTCACTCAGCCTCCTGTGGCACATATAACAATTTTCTCCTTCAAACCATAACCAAAGGTATTTAAAACTGAATTTTATGCAGTCTAGGTTTTGGTTTAATTAATCCTTTAAATATGACTTTTCTTAGGAAATTGAAATCTTTGGAGGCAAGAAAACAAATCACCAACCTTGTGTCCTGACTTTTTCAGAGGCTTTGAAGGTAAAAAACCGAAATTTTGACTCCCTTTAGCAATTTAGACAAAATCTGTCTATGTGTAACACCAGTGCATAGCGTTGGTGCATAATAGGAAGGAGACGGGCCAGTCGAGCTTTAGGAGCATAGCGCCGGTGCGTAACAAGCAGGAGATGGGCCAGTCAAGCTTCAGGAGCGTAGCGTAGGTGCATAACAGGTAGTTTGTAAACACTCTGTTGTGCCTATGCATAACACCGACCCAGGTGCGTAGCGCCGGGCCCTGGGTGCATAGCGTAGTGTTAAATAACACTGCGGCCACCCCTCTTATGCGTAGTGCAAAGAGCTAGGTGCGTGGCGCTGGCCTCGGTGCGTAACGTCTGGAGATTTGTTCAGATTTTGCTCAAAAACCCTAAAAAATGATTCCAACGACTCTCTCTTATTTGTAAGGGTAAATGAAGTGCGAGAGAAGCTGAGGAGACTTTATATTTCTGTTTGAAAATGATTAGATGCCCCAAAACCCACTTTTATAAGGTTCCTTTTTCATTGATTTTTCTTACTGTGTTTTTGATTGCTTTTGGTCCTGTAGGTGGAAAATTTGATGAAAACATGGTTCTTTTTTTCATTGCTAGAGGCCTCTTAAGGTTCTCCTTATTTTGACAATATTCCTGAAGACACTAAGCCCATGCCTCTTAGCCTATACTTTGGAAAAAAACTGTTTTGAACTTTTAACCCCTACACACAACAAACTCATTATTGTTGCCATTTCTCCTTTTGACTGATATTTTGTGTTGAAAACATTTTTTCCTTTGACCTTGGAACCATATACTGTGATGAAGGAGGTTTCTTTGTCGCTATCTTGACCATTTTCTCCTATCTTGCCAAGCTTTTGAGTTTTTAGGGATACTTCAGAAAAACAAACAGTGCTGTCTTTTGAATTGTCAAAAAAATACTTATCAAACTCACTATTTTATGCCTAAAGCCTTCAATGATATTTTGAAGGGTTTTAGGTGTTTTTTGCCTTTGTAGCCTTAGCATTGCTTTATTACTTGGTCGAAACAGTCATGAATCCTAATTCCCAGCAAAAACATACCTTATTGCTTTCTTCTAGGTTGTGAATGGTCTTCTCATGATCACCCTCCATTTTTACCTTATCTCATGGCTAATCTGAAAAATTCTTGGTCCTTTTTGCAAGAATATAGGCAAAGGGCAGCTGTCCCTCTACCAGTTTCATGCTTGAGGCCAAACAATCTTTAATTAATATTTTTTATTTGAGGTACAGTGTTGCTTATGTGCCACTGTCTTTCAGGACCTGCATGGACCATTTTATGGGCAACACCTCATAACAATATCTTATGAGATCATGATCTTCCTTGTAAACTTAAACCTGTTATATTCTTACTATCAGATGTGAATGCCTTTATAAGTTTTTTAGGCCTCCTTCTTTGACTCTGTTCTACTGTTTGACCATTTACAAAACATTTCTACATAAATGCTTGAACATGGTAAATTGCTCCTTTGCAGGCTTACTGCTTGATCAGGAGGATATCTTTGGAGGTCTTTTGATGTTCTTTGGATAATGACAAGCTTCATCCTTGTGTTCTCTTGACTTCACCTTTGAATACTTATGGAAATAGTGCATTTAGAACCATGATAATGCATAACCATGATAATCAGAGAGAACTTACCTGATAACCTAAGAGTAGAATCTAGCTCTTTCACCATCTTATGCATAACCTGGGTTTGATAAAAAAAAAGCTGCACACAATTGTTATTTTTGTACAAAATAAGACTAGAAAAATCAGGGCTAAGATACATAGTTTGCTATTCATCCCTGTTTTTCTCCTTGGTTCTGTTTTGAGCATGTGGAACCAATATCTTTCTTTCCTAATCTATTTTCTTTGACAAGTCAAGCTTCAATGTTTTGACCAGCATTCTTTTCACTAACTTATCAACAATAAATTTAAAACATGTTCAGCCATGATTAAGCTATATAGTTGAACAAGACATTCTTTTTTCACCAGTAGTGGCACTTAGGCTTGCACACTTTCAGTATCACTATTTTTTGGGTATGGGGTTGTACCTTTTCTTTAGAATCTGCCCTCTTTTCCATTTTTTCTATGTTTTTGTGTTTCGTCTCTTTTTTACTTTTTCTTCACACAATATTATGTACAATGAGTGAAAATTTTAAAGCTAGGAATCTTAACAAAAGTAGTGTTTTAGTGTCTTGCCATTGATAAGACCTCCAAATGTTTCAGTTCCATCAGGTTCTTGTAAAAAGAAGGCATTGTTTCCTATAGCTGAACTAATAATAAATGGACCTTTCCACAAGTTTTCAAACTTACCATGTTTATCTTTATCTTCTCCCCTTGAGTCCCACTTCAACACCTTATCTCCAATCTGGAAATCATTGTCCTTGGTTCTTCTGTCAAAGATTTTCTTTATATTTTCCTGTACTAACAGTGTCTTTTTGTACAGATCCTCTCTTGTTTGCTGTAAATGGATAGTTTGGTTCAGCCTCCTTTGCATATCATTTTCTTCTGATTGTATTTCTTGTAACGGTTTCATTACCGAGACTCCCAAAGATGTCAGGAAAATGACGTCCATGCCATACACTAATTGATAGGGAGACATGCCGATTGATTTCTTGGTGGTTAGTCTATCAGCCCATAGTGCATGTACTAGCTTTCCATGCCATGCCTTTTGATTCTATTCCAGAATCTTCTTAATGATATTGTCCAGGCTTTTATTAGAGGACTTGGCTAACCCATTACCTTGAGGGTAATAAGCTGTGGAATGTCCTAGTGTGATGTGATATTTATAACAGAAGTCAACCATTTTTTTAGATATACAGGAAGTCGCATTGTCTGTAATGATTTTCCTGGGGCAACCGAATCTAGATAGAATGTTGATCTCAAGAAATTTGATAATGACTGAATCAATGGCATTCCTAGAGGGGATGGCTTCTATCCATTTGGTAAAGTAATAAATAGCGGTGAGGATCCATTTTTGTTGGGTAGATGAAGAAGGGTGGATCTCTCCAATGAATTCTAAACCCCATTGTTGGAACGAAGCTTCAACAATGATCGGATGTAAAGGCAAAGGTAAAATATTTCTCTTGCCATCGAAAATTTGGCATTTATGGCAAGTCATGACTAGTTTGTGGGTGTCAGAGAATAGGGTGGGCCAATAGTAACCGGCTCTAAGGATCTTGTTAGCTGTGGTTTTCCAGTAAAGATGCCCCCCACATTCTCCCTCATGCATTTCATGCATGATCTTTCCTGCATCATCTTCAAGCAAACATTTAAGCAATATACCAATAGGATTCTTCCAGTATAGAACTTCATCTAAAATGCAGAATTTTAAAGATTTTTGTTTCAGGAATCTTGCTTTTGTCTTTGATAAGGTAGGAGAAGAATTAAGATAGAGTAGTACATAAATAATATCATCATACCAAGGTGAATTTAAAAATACTTCTTCAACATGAGGAGCTGTGCATTCTTCTTGTTCTTCGAAAGAGTCAACAAAATTCATATCTAATGCTTGGAGATTTGTTTCAACCATGATTTTTGCAAGTCCTTGTCATTTAACTAGTTCAGTGGGTCTGATTTATAAATCATATTCTAAAATAATAGCAATCCACTTTCCCCTTTTACCATCGGGATCCTGATTTAAGATATCTTTAACACTTGTGTGCGGAACAAAAGCAATAATATGAGAATGCAAAATATAAACTCTGAAGTCTTTCAATGCTTTTATTAATGCGAAGGCCTATTTTTCCATGATTTTATATTTTAGGGGAGCATCCCTAAGAGATTTTCTGAAGAAAGCTATGGGCTGTTCTTGTCCCATTGCGTTTTTTTGTAACAACACCACAGCCACAGTATGTTCATATGAAAATGAGAAAATATAGAAGTCTTTGGTGAAATCAGGTCTTATTAGAACCGGTGCTTGGGTGAGTGATGTTTTAACCAATTCGAAATATTGTTTGGCCTCCAAAGTCCATTTAACTCCTACCTCATTTTTTAGCATGTTTGTAATATTTCTCAAGAGTTCTCCAAGGTTGGGGATGAATCCTCTTAAGAAGTTGATTTTTCCAATAAAGGATTGCAATTCCTTAATGTTTATGGGATGGCTGATTTGCAATATGCCTTCAATTCTTTTGGGGTCTATTTTGATTCCTTCTTTAGAGATGATGTGGCTGAGGAGTTTTCCTTCCTCGAGACAAAACAATGTTTTTTTGGGATTCAAAGATATGCCATATTTCCTACATTTTTTGAAAACTTTTCTTAAGTGGACTAAGTGCTCCTCATCGATCTTGGAGTAAATACTGATGTCATCAAGGTAAATGACTATGAAGTAGCCTATGTCTTCTGAGAAGGCTATGTCCATGGCTCTTTGAAAATTGGCCCTTGCATTCATCAATCCAAATGGAATTTTAACATACATGAATGTGCCCCAAGGAGTGGTGAAGGTAGTTTTGTGTTGATCACTCGGGAATACTAGCACTTGGTTGTAACCGGAAAAATTGTCGAGTAGTGAGATTCTTTTAGAGCTAACTACCTTTTGTAGTATGTGGTCCATTTTAGGCAAGGGATATTTGTATTTCAAGGAGGACTTATTCAGATTTCTAAAGTCAATGCAAAGTCTGATCTGTCCGGTTTTCCTCCTAACTGACACAAGGTTGGAAACCCATTCAGAGTATCTAAGAGGAACTATTATCCCGACGTCATACATCTTTTTGATCTCTTGTTCAACTAGAGGTAATAATACATGGTTTATTCTTCTTAACTTTTGTTTGAAAGGTTTCTGGTTCTCTTTGAGAGGGATTTTGTGTTGAATAATGCTTGTGTCATAAGATTTTAAATCTTGATACCCCCATGTAAACACATCTTTAAACTCTTTTAAAAGCTTAATATATTTCCGTTTTATGTGAGGAGGAAGGGTCTTAGAAAGTTTGATCATTTTAGGTTCCCTAGTGCTTCCTATATTGTATTCCTCTACATCGGCCTCAGTAGACTCTATATTTGGTTTCTTAGCTACATCATTAAAATTGAACAACTCTTCCAAAGGTGCAAGGCCTCTTGGTAATGTGTCATTCTTACAGTGTAAGACTTCAAGATATCTTTGGTCTAGGTCCTCACACATCTTAGCTTTATAAGGATGTGTGATCAGATTTATATCAGCAAAAGAGGGCAACTCTTATTCATGATCTCTATCTTCAGCAGTACCATCTTCCCCATGTTCTAAGCTAGGTTTAGTCAATGTAAATTCATTCCTAGATTGTAGGAAATCATCAATTTTTTCGTCACCCTCAAATACCTGCCAATGATTTATGTTGTCGGGTACCGTAGGGTGATGTTTGACTTTGATAGGGTTTTGTTCATTTACAATTGGTATTTGGAAATTACTAGCAGCAAAGGTGAGCTCGTTGGCAAGGCTATTTTGGGCTGTAGGAATGTAGGTGAGCTCATATTTCTCGAAAGTTTTGAGGAGGTCTAGGGCTGCATTTATGTACTCTCTTAATCTTGGGTTCTTGGCTGAGTATTCACCTTTGATCTGTTTAATGACCAGCTCTAAATCTCCCTGGGCTGATATTTTCTTAGCTCATAAGTCTTCAAGCAAGTGTAAACCAAGGAGGAGAGCCTCATATTCTGCAATGTTATTAGTACATTAAAATTCCAATTTGTAAGAATGGACCTCATTTGTGTTATGTATCCAAACACCAGCCCCTGAACTGGCCTTGCCACATGAACCGTCAAAGCTCATGTTCCAAAGTGTTTCTATTTCATGTTTTTCATTGAGTTGTTGTTTTGGTTATCATTTTCCTCATTTGAGGGTGAGTATGAGTGTTCCGGTAAGCCTAGATCTTTCTTACTTCCTTTTGTTTTTCCACTAATCTCATTCTCATTATACAAGATAAAAGAATCCAAATCTGAATGTATGGAATAAACTTGGGTGTTGTTAGGCCTACCTAGGCTACTCACCATAGTAGGATTATCGGTACAATCATTTATACAAGATAATGTGGGATTATTGGTACAATCATTTAGTTTGATTGAAAACATGGATAGTAGCATAAGACATGTCAAGATGGAGGTTTCCTAGAAGTTTAGCTCCCCAAGATTGGGACAAAAGCATGCCATATTTGGGGGGAATTTCAGCCATGACTATATCCATGACAAGGATCTTAGCAGGGATTTGTGCCAGATTGTCACATAAGTCCTTGATCAGGCCAAAGCATTTAACTCTGCTTGAATCGAAGGAATACAGATCTTTATAGGGCCTGGTTATTTCTAGGCCCAATCTTACCATCACTACCTTCGGCATGAGGTTGTGAGAGGCACTAGAGTCTAGCATGGCATTATGTAGGATTTTTCCGTGTATGTTTAGGATAACATAGAATGGGGGGATGGCTCCTTCTTGGTATTTTCCATGTACTTTGGGTCCAAACAACAATTCTGGTTTATCACCTTTCAAATTCAGAGTGTTGGTATGATTCCCTATGTTCAAGGCTTTCAAGACTTGGGAGCGATATATATCCTGAGCTACCAATTCAGTGACAGGGATGGTTATTTTTATTTTAGCGATCTCTCCTTCAAAACTGAAAGGTACTTGAGTTTTAGACATATTTACATCAGTTTTATCAGCCATAAATTTCTCCAAATTTTTAATTTTCTGATTTTGGTTTGGGGCTTTGGTCATTAGAGTTTTCTTAGGGCCACTAGCATAGGTGCTAGGACAGCTTGTGTCAACTCCTGGTTGGCTAGTTTTATCCTTGTTGAGATCAGTTTTCTTAGCCATGGTGCTATTATTGTCTATTGTTCTTTTAAGAATGTTTTCGGGAGTTTTCCTAACAACAGTGTCTAAGTTTTTTTTCCTGGAGTTGTCTTGGTTTTTCTTACTCCTAAGATCACATTGTCTATGGACTTCCATTATGGCATTTTCTAATCCCAATTCGTGGTCTTCAGAATCTTCATAACTTGTTTCATCTTGGATTGAGGAGAAAAAACCTTGTTCTTCTTCTATGAGAAAAACCTCACTGTCACTATCAGAGCCTATTAATTTTAGATGATTCTCATCTGGTTTTTCAATATTTATTTCCCCTTCGTGAACATGGTTATCTTGGAAGGGTGGCCTGATTTGTTGATCATTTTCCCTTGGTCTGTTTTGGGGCAGGTCTCTTCTAAGATTTTGATTCTGGTTTCTGTTTTAGGGATTTGTTTGGTTGTCCCTACGGGGTGTTCTTTCGTTTATTCTTATTCTCTCCATCATTCTTTCCATGGTCCTAAGAAGGTTGTCCATCTTGGAATCAGATGAGGAGGTGGAGGGCATGGTGTCATCTTTGTATGTTACCCTTTTTTCTGATCTTAGCCTAGCTCTTTTTTATATTAAGTTGGCCTCTACACTTATAGCTCCTTTTTGCATGTCTTCTAAAGTTAGGGGCTCTCTTTCTCTTAGTTGATAGGCCATATCAGGGTCAAAACCCTCCAAGAATTTAGCTAAGGCTAAGCCTAATGGGGGTTTCATGTTCGACGGTAGTGCGTTGTAAACACTATTGAACCTAGTGCAATAGTCTTGGATACTTTCTCCCATGTTTCTTTTGAGATTGATATATTTCGAAAGGATATGAAGAGGGTTTTTCTTGATTTCCCATTTGTTTATGAAAGTTTGGTAAAGAGAAGGGAGATCATGTATGTTGTTGGGAGTTAGGCTTTTGAACCATTTCTTAGCTTCTCCTCCTAGGCTTTGGGAAAACATCCTCATCTTCATGGTTTCCTCTTCTAATTCCATGTAGTCAAAAGCATCATTCATTATATCTACATGCTGTTGGGCGGTAGTGGATTCAGCCTCAGTGAAGTGTGGGATTCTGGATTGGTAATCATTCGGAAAATGTACCAATGGTTGCGGTAACACAAGGGGCACATACTGTGCTGCCATGGTGGGAGCTAATAGTGGATTTACAAGTGGAGGAATTGTGCTATGAGATGGAGTGGTTTGCACAGTGGTGGTGTGAATGGGTGTGGTGGAAGTACTTGGACCAATAAACTGATTTTGAGCAGACTTGGGATGAAAAGAGCCAAAGTGGTGGAGAAGTTGGAAATCAGGTGGTGTGGAAGGAGAAGCTTATCTGCTAAGACTCTGTTGCAAGTCTATGGGCTCAAGATCAGTATGGTCAATTCTACTTTGTGACCTGGTTTTGAAAAGGTTTTTTGAATGGTGCAAGTCAAACTGGGGATCTTGCAAGGCTGTAAGCTGTTCAGGTACAGAGCTTACTTTATGAATGGTCCTATTAGTAGCTAAGTTTCCAGTTTCAGAAGTTTGCCACAAAATATTTTCTGGGTCATAAACTATAGTAGGAGGGTTTGGGTCCGGATGAGATCTGGTATTGATTCTTCGCGGAGCCAAATTTCAAATTCAAAATTTAGAGAGGTTGAAAGTTTATGATTGCTTTCAGAAGGCTGACGTCTCTAGGTGCTATCAAACTCGCATAGTGTGTGACTAGGTTTCTAGACTTCTTAGGGCTGGTTTGATGTAGTCCTACAAGAGTCTATAGATACTTAGCGAAATTTAGAAGGCCTACTGGAGGCTAGTGGAGTCGCCAGGTGGATATTTTTAGTTTTTTTGAAGATATGTTGTCTATGGTCCACCACCAATACCGAAAAAAGCCAATCTAGAAATGTTTTGGGGTTTTTCTGAGTTTCTATATGTAGCCCGAAGGTTTGCAAGAGTGTCCTATAACCGAGTCATCAATTTTCTAAGATGGTGAAAGAGCTAGATTCTACTCTTAGGCTATCAGTTAAGTTATCTCTGATTTGATGAAGGTTTCTAAAGTCCTAAGGGATACTTAATTTGTCACTAACATCAGAGGTTGCATCATAATCACCATTGTGTTAGTGATAGTGAAGAGGTAGCTATAAATCATAGGATACTGTTTGATGAAGGGATTCTGGGTTCCTAAGGGGTATTTAGATTGTTATGAACTCGGAAGGTTCCACTGTGATCGCCATTATGTTAGGGTGGCGATGAGGTGGTGGATGAACCACCAGATAATATCAGTCAAAATTGAGGGTCTAAAGAGTCCTAAGAGGTTTTCAGGCAATTATATACTCAGAAGGTCCCACCGTGATCACCATTATGTTAGGGTCCCGTGATTTGGCAGATTGGCTAAACCAAATGACAGGGTAACATCAGACCAGTCTTTGGAGTCCTAGGACCTAGCCTTCCTGGACTCCGAGAGGGCTCTCTCTATTGTGCGAAGGATGTGAACTTGTTCACTTCGGATGATTGATTTTAGGCTAGTTGTTAAGTGTAATTTGTTTGTTTGTTTTGGGTTGGGGTAAGATGACTAAGTAGAATAGGTGGAATAAGAGGCTATCTAATCAATAGGGCTATGGAGTCAGATGAAGTCGAGCAGGGAAAATTTTAAGAACCCCCCTAAATTTATATATATAATAAATGGGCGAATCCCCATGATACATAGGAAAAATGGAAGGCGATTTTATTAATAATATAATATGTATATATAATTTTTTGGCGAATCTCTCACGAGATTATATTATCTTGTAAAATCATGGTGAATCACCAGTACAAATGGAAAATCACTACTACAAAATGGTGAATCGTTGTCTAATGGAGTTCGGGGTGTTGGTTCTAATGAATATATGGTATTTGAACCAGGAGTAGAAGGAAGAGAACCACTAAGACCAAGCATGGCACATGGTGACTCGTGAGGGAAGTAGTTCTCGTGCAGTTTGGAAAACATGTTCTTCTAGTTCTGCTAAGCATAGCGTTGTTGCTCATGCTACTACTAGCACTGATATTGAGGTTGGGGAGGAGTTTAAGGAAGCATGGAAGGTAGAAGTGGTGGAGAATTACAAAGAGTAACCCATGATGGGCTCCATTTTTCCCTTTGGTATTTGTGCCTGCAAGATCTTATGTCCATTGAACCAAAAATTAACCGTTCAACCAACAATCAACTTGACTGAGTTGATTAGGTACGAGTCAAATTAGACTAATATTCAAAAATATGCTTTGCACTATCCCATATTTATCACACTAATGCTACACAACATTGTGCATTTGCACCCAAATCTCATGCATGCACACAAAATTTTAATTAACATCTATAACCCTAACCAAGTGAGAATTGATCTACAATTTGCACCAAAGTTTGTTAGTGTTGAAAGTTCATAAGAAATTTAGATCCATGGTACCTTAAATAAATTTTGAGATAACCTCCACAAATTTGACCACAATAGAGATAACTTGTGATAAATTTTAAACCTACAAAAATTACGATTCATGTTCCTAGGAACGATCATAAGAAGTAGTTGGCATATAGGTCGAGTTTTGAGCCTTCTTCTTGTTTGAAGAGGATTTGTCTATTATCAGAACTACCTTCCCTACCTCTGATGCCTTGAAGGAATTGCAAATTGACTCATTAGATGAAGACAAATTTATGTTCTTGTCAATTAGAGTTGAATAGCTTCCCTGTGCACTCAACACAAACTATGACCGATAGGAAACATCCCACCCACCAACTATGAGGTCCCATAGAATTGTTGCTCCCGCCTGAACAACAGACAACTTGAATGTGAGAATTCAAAAACAAAGAAAAAACCCAATCGCATATATCTTGAGGATGAACTCAATCTCAAATCCAACACCCATAAAATTTATATCCAAAACTAAAACTCATCAAATTTGGAAGTATATTGGAAAAAAAACTGAGGCAAAAGAGCTAAATTTGAATGCAGGAACTGACACAAAATCTGCAAACTTGAGCAATTTTTGATGTACATTATTTTGTTTGACAAAATAGATTAGGGAAGAAAGGCCTCAGGGAAGATCACACTAGACTAGGGGTAAGTAAAAACCACCAAGGTGAACCATGGGAACAAGAATACAACAAAAAATGATCTATAATTTTGTTCAATCAGTGATCCATCCATAGGACAAAATTTTTCTCCTAGGGGTTACCCACTTGGGTGTGTAACAAAGCCCATCAAAAAATTTATGAAGCTGTTGACCCTTCTCCTCTAAGAGTTAAAATAAAATGACATAGGAGCGATAGAGGAAAGATAGATATTTGGTGTAGAGGATTTTGGACGCCCTTAATATTCTCATTAACCTGAAGAATACCAGAAGTTAGAGATCTGTTTTCAAAGCAGCGGTAAATTTAAAGTGGCCAGTCGAGGATATGATAGCTGCTCAGGTGAAAGAGAATTTGGAAAGGATCAATAAGATAGTAAAGATAGGCATTTTTAGCACAGATTCTGCCACAAAAACTCAACAAGAATAATGGACACTGGCACTTGGTTCTCAAAATGATGACCGGCCTCAGATCCTTCATGCAACATAGCTCAGGTCCATCACGCCAAGCGAGAGAGGGATCCCAACATGGATGATAGGTATATAACATAGCCCTTCTACATTCGATAGTAGCAATTTATGCATAGTTCTAGATCATGACCCATTATATTTGGAAAAATTTGGAGTCAATACGCTGACTGTTAGTAGGAAGTCTGTGATCCATCCTACAGCAATGGAGAACCAAACACAAGGAGAGCCTGCAGCTCAAGAGTAAATCTGTCCCATGGAAAGATATTCTCTTTTTGAGATTTCATTTTCAGCTAGCAGCAAAAGTAATAACATGGGATAATACAGTAGTAATCTAGTTTATCGATTTATAGTTTAACAGAAAACAAGCGGTTGTCCTTATCAAACCTGTAATGCATTTTAGGTTGTTTAGATGAAAAAGATAGAATCAGAAGCATAGATCTTGCTAGAACTGATCCACTTGGGTTTATTTTCAGAAAATTTCAAAATCTCAATACTTTTTGTTAAAATGGAAAGGTTGATTTATCCTCAAAACCATGTTTTGATGTCCAGATTCGAGGAAGAATTGCATCTTAGGATGAAGTTAAAAATCCTAGTGGATATCTATCTGAAATCCTTGTAATCTTGCTTGTATATTAACATAATATCTTTCTATTTACCCAAAAAAAACGAAAATAGATGTTTTGTTGCATTAGAATTGGTATTGATAAGATACTTCAAGCAAACTAAGTGACCAATATTACTTTTCCCTTTCTTGTGGTTTCTTGATGGTACTTCAGTTTTAGGAAACTCGGATGAGATATCAAGATAAGCCGCAGATCATATCCAAATATTCTGAATTAAACTTCACAGCATGAAACTAAGTTGAGGACTTAACCCTTGATCCATGGTAGGCTACTCGATTACTTAGATATCTTGTAATGACAAAAGGTCCATGTCTTATCAATATTGGCTTTTAAAAAAATCTTTGATTTCACTAAAACTATAAAATTTTCCAGTCCATTAGGTATCTCAAACAAGTATTTCAAGTTTCAACAAGTGGAACAATCCCTGAAATACCTATTGCTAAGCTTCTAAACGAGTGTGGATGTAAAAAAGGCCCCCAAACACTATTTTAGCTTTTCTTGGTTTATGATCCATTTGGTAACATTGTATCAACAAGGAAGGTAATAAACAAAAATTACCAATTAAATTCACTACTGACAAAATATTAATAAAGCAAATACCCAAACCGAACTAAAAAAAAGTAACAGATCTCTGTAAAGACTTTAAGTCCCATATCATATCATTGAATTCCAAGATGCTTATAGTGAGCAATATACAAAACCAGGGAAGGTTACTGAGAAGAGTTCTGATGCGATTTGGACTTTTGATAATGGAATAGACTGGGATAACATGTTCATGTTACTCAACAATTTCTTTCCTTGTTTTGAAATCCCAAAAGGTTTTTCTTAGCAAGATGGAAAAGTAAAAAGCACCTAAAAATCAGGTCACATCACCTCAGGTTACCATGCTTCTGTATTCAAAAATTGTTACATCACCTCCACTCTTACCATGCTTCTGCCTGCAAATATCATAATATATAGTGACAATGTTACCTGTCAAATCCTAACAAATGGAAAAAAACAATTGCAATAAAATTTCATTGCATCTGCACACCAATTCAACCTTTTCAACAGAAGAATAAGTTTGTAAATTTTTATTGACACTTGTAGATATTTGTTGGAAACCCCACAGAGGAAAGCATCTTCTAGGTTTCCTGGAAAATATAACTTTTGCACAACTAATTTGCAATTTTTCCCACGATTTTATGAAACAAATGCCATGGAAATTAAATGGATTTTAATAATTATTCTTAAATATTAAAGATGGAAATAAGTGAGCATGCTCAAACACCGTTTTGGTTCAGAGATATATGATGTCAGAAGAAATCCCACATTGGTGCATCTTTTGGACTGCAAGAGCATTGGAGAGGCCAGTGAGGATAATGTTGTTGGTGAAAAACTTAACACAAAAGACTCTAGCTTTTAAATTTCCAAGCATAGAACCTAGTGTTACTCCCACTGATACTTAGAAAAAGTCATATTTTAGGGAAACTAGTGTGCATGGTTCAAGCAATCCAATACAATATGATAAAAATTATTTTTTTAGTCATGGTGTGCAGGTAACTGTTTGTGCAGAAGCAACAATACATTTACGAGAGATGAAATATGGACTTATCTCAATAGAAAATGAGTTACTTGATAATGTTGCTGAAATAATCCCTCAACAATATGAAAATATTTGTCTAGAATAGTTACAAATGAATAAGAAAGTTCAATACCTAGAACAACAACTTCAATACCCAATTTCAGATGAAGATAGGCACCAACCACATTATATAACATCTGTGAACCCTGCAAGTTGCTTTTCTACAACCACATTTATGAGGCAGAAAAATGGTGATGGAGGGATGAGCACTGTGAATATCTTTAGTTCTCCTTATGCATGTCAAAATTCCAATGTTCCAAACTTTGGTGGAAAAAGGTTTGAATCCAATTTGAATAACTGTAAGAATTTTTTTGGAGAAAGTACGGGGTGTTTTAGGACGACTCCTCTATATAATTCACATGATTTTGTTGACAATAAAAGCAACCGTTTACATCAACCAGTCAATGGAGGAGCCCATAAGGTCCAATATAGCATTCAATGCATTAAATAATATTATAAGAAAATGGGATATCTAAAATAGAAAAACACATTTTAGTTTATGAAGGTCTCTTAAAACAACTATTTTGGACTATAATATGTGTATTGTCCTCTCTAAAACAATTCATTTTGATTCAAATTTACCACATTACAAGAAAAAGCATGGAGTATACAGAGATCCATCGGGAAATGGGTGTGTTGTGTCATCACCTTTGATATGGGTAGAAGCTATTTACCTCATACTGAACAAATTGAAGAAGGAGAATTTAAAGTTTGATAAAATCTGGGCTAAATCTCGAAGTGGGCAGTATCCCAGGAGTGTTTATTGGAGAAATGGTTCCCTGAAATCCATTCTAAAAGGAGTGAATCCAAAAGATCCTTTGGTTTTCTAGCTTCAGGATGATTTCTCCACAAATGAATCATCTATTTGTATGGACAATAGTACAACATCACAGTGCAGAGAAATTGAGAAGGTTTTTGGCGCAATACTTGAATTGGATTTTCTTACTGGGTCTTGTGCACATGAAAGATACACAGGACCTCAGATACAAAAATTATATTAGAAAACAAGGATATATATGATAACACTGAAATAATTTCTCTTGTAATTTCTTTCATGACATCCCTTTTTATTGTTGGCTATGCCAATATTGATGAAACCGATGGAGCAGGGATGAATTTGATGGATCTAAGAGAAAGAAATTGGTCTAAGGAAGCCTTAGAGGCTACTGCTCCAAACTTGGAAAAGAAACTTGGACCATTGGCTCCATCATATGCTATTGCTGGTAATTTAAGGTCATATTTTGTAGACAAATTCATGTTTGACAAAAATTGTTTGGTTATCTAGTGGTTTGGAGACAATCCAAATAGATTGGCAGGTTTAGCTTTGAATCATCCTAGAGACCTTGCAATCAATTTGGGTACAAGTGATGTGGTTTTTTGAATTAGACCTGAACCAAACCTTGGCCTAAAAGGACATGTTTTACCCAATCCTGTTGATCCAAATTTCCATATGGTGATGCTGGTTGAAAAAAATGGGTCACTAACATGAGAAGAGGTTTGAAACCGATGTGACAATGGATCATGGGACATGTTCAAGAAATTTTTATATCAAAATCCTCCTCTGAATGGACACTCCACCTCCAGACATGATGACCATTATAACTGGTCCTTTGGAATCAATGGCCATTGAAGTTACAAGTTCCATTTGATATCCAGGTGACAATAGAATATGTTTATCATGTGATTCTGCCTCTTGATTTAGATCTAACCCCACAACTAGAATAGTTGCATCAGCTTCTTTGGCTACCTTTACTGTTGCAGGTATCAAACCTGAATCGTTACATGCCACGTCCAAGCATCCAAGTCAATATACAAATTTAGCGTATTTTCCCAACCCATGTACAGGTGAGATGTATTTACAAGGAATCCCTGCAATGCAACAACATACCATTACCCTGCCCTTAATAATTTCATTTTCAAAACTTCATAAATCTAGAGAGTTATCAACTGTAATTCAAATGAAAGACAAACAAAAAATGTACCTGCATATTTTTCTATCATAGGTTTTGTGGCATCAACATGAGGTCCAATCACAGCCAAATTTTTAATCTCATTTGTTGATAGGGGCAATGATCCATCATTTTTCAGAAGAACTATACCTTCTCTGGCTGCTTCAACAGCTAACTCTTGATTTTGAGGCTGCAGACATCCTTGGGCCCTAGATTGGCATAATAATCATCTACCTCAAAGAAATCTAATCTCATCAAACCGATGTACATGTTTATCAAAGCTTTATCCATATCCGATTCCTTGGCCTTCCCCTGCAAAACTGCGGATTCTAGATAATACGAATAAAACAATCCACAGTCCAAGTCCAATCCTGAATCAAAGGAAAAAACCATGAAATGGAGTTAATTATTAATTGCTATGAGACACTAGACTGGGAAGAATATAAACCATTGCAACATTGTCTATATTTCAAACCTTCTCTCAAAACAGATGCCACTGTGTCTTCTGGAGTTGCTCTGTAGTTCTGGTCATCATATAATACTTCAATAGAGTCACAATCAAACACAATGTACCTAAACAACATAAGTTAGAATCATGACAACCAGTTGAAGTGTACCATAATCATAGCTTTGAATTTCTAAAGTACTCAATACTAATATCACTGTTTTCTTACCCATTGAGATTCCATTCCCCTCTGATGGTTTCACCCAAAAGCTTCGGATCTATGCAGCTGGGAATTCCATCAATCTGATTGTAAGAACACATTGTACTACTAACATCCCAATATTTAATGCATGCCTCAAAAGGAGGCTGGAAAGTATCCATCATGTCATGTTGAGTTACCTACATCCATTCCAATCAGAATCAAAATCAATTCAAATTTAATGTTATATTTTCACACTCAAAATTAAATCGGTATAATTTATTTCTTTCATACAGGCTTATAACTGTCATCAATTACCCACCTGTGAATTAAAGTCATAACGAGTGGATTTGTTCCACCGGTCGAGATCATAAGCAGTGTAATGTTTGCAATAGGCAGCAACTTTCAATTTCCCAGATGAGGGATCTGGGTGATCCTGCAAACCTCTGACATAGTTCACAGCATATCTGCCAACAAAAAAAGGGCCCTCTCCCGGAGTTTCTAGGGCACGACCCCATCTTGGATCTCTTAAAACATTAATGTTAGGACTCCAATATGTCAAGCCTGCCAAGCCAACGTTGTGCATGGCTCGTGCTTCAGTGGACGCCACTTGCATTCAATGCTATTCTATTCAATTCAAATTCTTAATTATCATCCCATAGATCCTTTCAAAAATAGTCTAGAATTGAAATTTTTGATTGGGCACTTGGTGCTGAAATGTATACTAATTAATAAACAATTAGTACTTACCTCTCCAATGGTTCTCCATAGAGTTTCATTAAAAGAAGCAGCTGTTAAAATGACAAGAGGAAAGCTCATTGCAGCAAACATAGGGCCTTCGAATTTGACACCAGGACCAACGTTAGACACTCCATGTAATGCCTCATACCACCATTCATATTTGGGAACTCCGAGCCTCTGTATTCCAGTAGCAGTGTTTCCCATCTGGTTAGCTTTCTCAGCCAAAGTCAACCAACTCGCCAAGTCTTTTGCACGCTCTACAAATGGAAATGATTTATCACAATGTGCCAAATCCCTCATATTCAATCCCAATGCTTGAAATCTCAAAGGATCACACATATATTCGGTAGATGCTGCTATGGCATATTCAGCCCATCCAAGTACAACAATAATTGCTAAGAATGCAACCATATAACTTCGAGCCATTGTCAAATTTAATGACTAGCTTTTGCAAATATCAAGCAATAGATTCAAACACACGCCCAATAAACATATGGATGCTTTCCAAGTTTTATGGTTTATGGTGGGCTCGCAATTCCAGTATCTTTTAGGATAAGGAAGTCCCTATAGTGTTAACATCAGGTCTCATTGAAAATCTTTCCAAAGAGTATAGTATGGAGCCAAAACAGAGGAAACAAAGAGTGTTGCTAATCATGCCATGAACTTGGACATTCCATGGGGATTCTTCAATGGCGCAAGCGAGGGAGACCCGCCCAAATGCGGTATTGGGGTAGTCTTACACTTGAACCATAATCGTTATTTCCATATTTCGTATGCCCCTGGAAGGGGCACAAACACAAAAGCGAAGTTCACTGCACTTTGGACTCTTCTATACCTTGCTAACAGGAAGGGTATAAACAAAAATCAAGTTAAGGGAGATTCTAAAATAATGATTGATTCGGCATGCAAAAAAACTGTGATGGAGAATGCATTCCTTTGTCCTTTGTTGCAAGAGATTTAAAACACTTTACAATTTTTTCAATGGACCTCCTTCAGACATGTCTACAGAAATTTGAATCAGAAAACAGATGAGCTATCAAAGGAAGCATAGACAATGCATTCTGCTTCTTTTGGATTTATGAATTCAGGGATAGCCAAGATCCTGAGGCCATGGAGTTTCACCTTTAGTTTCTGATTTTCTTAGCTAACAAATTTTGAATGGAGACTGTATTTCTTTTTAAGCCTATGTACCAAAAAATCTAAGTCAGTCCTATTTTGGGTAGCTTGTACTAGTTTTGAGTTAATGTATGAAGAAAATTTTCATTTTTTTGTAAAGTCTAAGTCCGATTTTAGGTAAGAAAGAAGAGTCTCGGAGCCAGTATGGTAAAAAGTCCGTTAGGGAAGTTTTTTTATGATCAGTCCTGGGTGGACAGTAACATGTGTATTCATAAATACGAATGAATTTTTTCTTTTGGGTAAAGAAAAAGAAAAAGAAAATAGTGACGGGTAGAATAATTGAAATAAAAATTCGTACATTGGACAACAGTAGCTTTCCATTAAATTCTGGCACAATGAAAAGGTTAAAACACAAGAAAATGAGTAAAAACATTTGAAAGGCAGAAAATTAGTCTTGATGACCATGGTTAGAGGAAATCCTACTTATACGGTTGAATGAGGAAATTTTAGCTAACATGCATCCCAGGGCCATTGTGAACCACCGTATTCGTCCCCATCCAATTCAAAAATACCATCATCATGGCCAACCTTCTGTGAAACATCTGCCACCATAAAGACAAATGTATCTCTACCTGCCTTACAAGTCCCAAATAGGATTTAGGAATTCTCTTATTGGATTTTCTCCATACTACTAGGAACTAAGAAAAACATTTTGGGTAGAAAACACTTAACTGCAGATATAAGTATCATCCATACTTGTTTGACCGAGGAGCAACAGTACGGTAGTCATGCCCATGAGTGTACTTCTGTCTAATTAGCATGTTTGAAAACCCCTTGTTGAAATATTGCTTGCTTAGAAACTAAGCAAGATTGAACTACAACCCATTCTCTATCCCGGAACTCTAGCCTTTACAAGAGCTTCGCCATAAAAATAAGTAATATATACAAATTAAATAAATCCACAAACCAAATTTTAATTGAACAAATTGTTCAACGAGAAAAAGGAAGATAGATAATTTTGATCTCAAGTTCTTAGCATAAGCTTGTTCAAAGAGGAGTTAATTTTGATCTCTAGTTATTTACACATAAATTGCAAAGCAACATTTAAAAGGATCCCTATTTTCAGCTAGTAGGAAGAGTGATGTGTGATATGCAGAACAGGTACTGTACACAAAATATGGAAAGTTATAATAGTACCCGTTTTGTATTCCCTTCAATCATGCCCTTCCTTCGAACAGTGTCGACCAAAATTTCACGAGTGCTTGAATCAAGGATGAAGCCTTTATCCATCATTTTATCCCAAAGTTTACAAGCTTTGCTCAGCTTTTCTTCTCGGAAAAGACCTCTAATGACCAGACTATAAGTATGCTCATCCGGATAGCAACCACTCTCTATCATTTCTTCAAAAATTTCAACAGCCTCACTTATTCTAAACGATTTGCAAAGCCCATTTATTAAAGCATTGTATGAAGCCACATCAAGATTAATTCCCTTTCTTACCATCTCAGATAGCAGATCACAGGCCTGGTCAGTCCTACCTGTCCCGAAGAAGTGATTAATCAAGTGGTATAGGTAATCACATCAGGCGTAAAACCTTCCCTCCACATCTCATGGAAAAGCTCCTATGCGAGGTCAGGATGACCTTCTTCAAAAAACCCATTTATCAGCGTAGTGTAGGTGACAATATCTGGAACAATACCTTTCTGTAACATTTCACTCAACAACTTATAAGTAGTACCAGTTCTACGAAGTTTGCAAAGTGCATTAATAAGTGTGTTGTATGAAACAACATCACTTAAGCCAGCAACCTCCATCGTTTGAGATACTAGCAGATAGCCTTTGTCCAATTTGTTTGCCTTGCAGAAGCCAACAATTAGCTCATTGTAACTATAGCTGTTAGGAACAATACCCTTATTTTTCATTTTAAGAAATAGCCTCTGAGCCTCATTCAAATGGCCTTCCTTGGAGTGATAGTTGATCAAAGTATTGTAAGTAACCACATCTGGAAGGCAGCCATTCCTCTTCATAAAGGCAGCACGAATTTCATCTTTGGACCCTTTGCATGCTTTGCAAAAAGCGCCAATCAGGGCCTTATATATAGAGCTAGGACCAACGTTAGACACTCCATGCAATGCCTCAGACCACCATTCATATTTGGGAACTCCGAGCCTCTGTATTCCAGTAGCGGTGTTTCCCATCTGGTTAGCTTTCTCAGCCAAAGTCAACCCACTCGCCAAGTCTTTTGCACGCTCTGCAAATGACAATGATTTATCACAATATGTTAGATCCTTCATATTCAATCCCAAAGCTTGAAATATCAAGGGATCACACACATATTCGGCAGACGCTGTTGTGGCATATTCAGCCCATCTGAGTATAACAATAATTGCTAAGAACGCAACCATATAACTCTGAGCCATTGTCAAACTGAATGAATAGCTTTTGGAAAGATCAAGCAATAGATTCAAACACACGCCCAATAAACAATAAATTCCTAGCCACTAGCTCAAAATTGTTTAGGCCTCAAAGATCAAGCAAGGCCCAGGGTGTTGAAACCCATGGTCCAAGCCCCCATCTGACAGGAGGAGGAGGAAAGTAGGATCCAGGAACCATGGGCCAACACAAACCAGGCCAACCAGGGGCAAGAGCAACAACAACGTCATTCCATGTTGGGTTTAGAAAATTCCACCCATATGACCAAGCACCTCCAAAAAAAATGTAGCCCTAGCAGCCCTATTCACCAATTTCGATGGTGGATCCATATGTGGCCGAAGGGTTGCTGGATTGATATGAGCAGATGCCTCTTTTCCAGACCCAGAAGAAGAATCCATTGTCGACTCCAGTCCAGAGGCAAGCTTTACCCTGCAGCCATACTGGATATTGGGGGCGAATGTAGTTCCAAAACCCTCGAGCCTAGTAAATCGGGCGAATACAAACCAAAATTGTCTAGACCAGTAAATGTGGAGGCGAATCCAGCATTTCATGTTTTATGCGCCCTTATTTTTTTGGGCTAAAGCATCATAATTATTTATTTTTAAAATAATTTTGGGGTTAATTATACAAAACTATACAAAAAGGTTTTATATAAAAAATTCGCCCCTCTAAAATCTAAAACCCCTAAAATTTCTCCCTTGGGCTAAAATTTGCCCCTAAAATTTTCCATGAAGTCAAGGGTGTCTAAATGATGAAGCAGAGTGTATTGCAGGGCCGATTTAGCAAGGTTAATGCATCCTTAGGTGATGTATGAGGTGTAATGAACATTAAGTTTGGGAAAAACTAAGAGGTCTTAAACATATATAGTCCGAAAGAAATAAATCATGAGGTAGGGAAAACCATTAATCTCTATGAACAATACTCAAACTGATAAACATGTAAGATGAACATTTTAGTGATACATAGAAGCATTAGAACTCCTAAATTTAGAAATTCACCTTCATCTTTTTGAGAAAACACATAAGATAAACAAAAAACTCAATATATGGAGAGGGAACTCCTAAACAACATATATCAAACTATCGGGAACTCTGAAACAAGTTGGTAAGCATGGGCAAAGGCAAAGATCGAAATGAGACCTCTTTGTCTTAACCTAATCAATCAGTATTCCATAGAAAAGCTTCACAATAGGGTTTTGAAAACTTTAAATAAGCAGGGCATACCATGAATCATATTTAAAAGCTAACATACTAAACATTCATGAAACAAGAACAAGTTTTAGTGGGCCTAAGGAGAATTCAAGAATTCCTTAAGATGACTAAAATAAGAAAACATCAAAACTATAGAACAAGAGGTTTGAGGTGCTTCCATAAGCATATCTCAACCTATAATTTTCTGATCTATAGCAACCAAGAAGACTGAAACAAAATGGGACAAGAAAACATTAACAAGTTAGGAAAAAATCACCATTCACCAAGCTATGGAATCCTGCAAGCAAGCTTCTCCAACATCAAGCCACACAAGCCATTCATTCACTTCATAAAACCAATATCTTGTCCAAGCTCATAAAACCATGTATTTCTCTTAAACACATCAAGTCCGAACTGTTTACAATGAATCCTCATGTCTTATATAACAAATGAGGAGAGGAGGGCCTACTAGATCATCAAGAAGCCTATTGACCAAAGAGAAATATCCTAACTTGTCCTTGAGGCTTTGCAAAGCCCAAGGCACAAAAATATCTAAATAAATATCTTTTCTGACTATAAGTCACGAAATAAAATTGACTTTTAGGCTTTACATGCCTAATAAAACTTTCCAAACACACATTTCTCGCACTCAGCCACAGGAGCGTAACACATGTGTCAAACAGTGAAAAATTTCCAGGCACGTAAGGCAGAAATAGGCCCTGTTGCAGCAATCTTTTGGAGGTCTTCCCGACACCAGATTTGGCTCCGTGATGACTCGTTGGAAATCCATATGAGTCTACTTTCCAAAAATATTTGAGCTGTGCCGAGTGGATGCCATTTACCTGCTCAAAAATCAAATCTCCCAGCACTGCTCTGTGCATAACACCTGGTCTGAAAAGGAGGTAGAAAGGTCAAATTTTTGATGTTTTTTGACCTTTTGAGGGGGTAAAACTGCTCCAAATGATCTGAAAATTGGTGAGTAGACTATTGGTGATGTGAAAAATCCAAAAATTTAAACTTTGAGAGCTGAAGAAGCACCAAATTTGTGCGTAGTGCCTAGGGTGCTGCGCTCCCAGGGGTCAAAATTTGGAAAAAACAAAAATTTGTTCGATTGGCCTCAAAATTGATGGATAGACCCCTCAAGAGATTTTGGATACCTGTTGAGAAGCCTCAGTCAAGACTCCAAGGTTGTCATGCATTTTGGCTCTTTTTAGGTCTTCTAGTTCAATGAGGGCCTTCTTTAGCTTGGTGCTAGCAAGCATGCTTTTCCTTGCATAGTGTTTGGCCATTTTATTTTGTAGGGCAAGGCCCCTCTTGAAATATTTAAAATGATTATGTTCCTCTTTTTAATAGTGTATGACCCTTTGATCCATCTCAAAATACCTTTCCCACTCCTGAAGCTGTGCATATTTTTCCAAGAGGAGCAACCTAGTTTTCATTTCTTGGTCTTCATTGTCACTGTCTAGATCAATGAATTGAGATCATTGAGAAGTATTCTTGATCATTTTGCTCCTTCTTACCTATACCTTCTGCTCACCTTTGTCCACCTTTCCCTTTCCTTTGTCTTGATGCTTGATTGCTGGAGGAGAGATGGCCCCTTGCCTTTTTGAGGCAGCAAACACATCTCTTCTGCCTCTGTGATAGTTGCATGTGAGAGGTTTTATGATGGTGTCTCTACCTTTGGATGTGCCACAAGCCTTGTCATCTTCTTCATCATAAGACCCATTGTTTTGGCCCTTTTTCTCATCATGAGGCTCACCGATTTTAACTCTGTTTTCTTACTCACTGTTTATTTATTGAGAGGCTGCATCTTCTTGGTCATCATCACTCTGTTGTTCCTCTCCTTCACACTCTATTTCTGTCCCACAATATTCATTATTCTTGCCACTTTCATCATCTTTATCAAGCTCTGCATTTGCCTCAATGTTTTCAACCTTTGTCTCACTTGCATCTATCTCTTGATTTTTGTTGTCATCATTTTCCTGTCTGTTATGGCTATTATCACTTTCCTGCTCACTACTGTCCTCTTCCTCATCTTCTTCACCTTCCTCAGCTTCTACCTCACTATCCTCTTCCTCATTATCTTCATTTATCTCAGTTTCTACCTCACTGTCCTCTTTCTCATTTTTGTCATCTGTTTTCTCATTATTAGAGCCACTGTCAGCTTCTTCACTTGGTACATTAGGAGAAGGGATAGGGGTGAATTTATTTGTGGAGAAGGCATATGGGGATATTATGGAGGAGTGGAGGTAGGTGGTTGTGAAGTGGAAGGTAGATTCTACTGAATGAAGGCTTGGGGGTTTGTAAACACATCATGTGAGATGAAGACTTCCCAAGGGATTCCTTGCTGCCCCAGTTGGTGTAAGACAATCATTTTGATCAAGGAGTGGTGGAAAAGGCTCAGCATTTGGCGATAATAGCTTCTTTTCTTGACAAGTGAGGCCATCTTGTCAATGCTATGGAAAATTTAGTATGGTAGGTTCATTATTTTGACTTTGGTGAAGTGCATTAGTAACCTTATATGATATGAGTAAATCCTGGAGTATCTCCCCTCACAGGTGGAATATCTGATAATTTGCTTCATCAGCAAGGCATACCTCTCTAGCAAGTGGGAAAAAGGAAAAATAACCTTGCAGCCTTGTTGACATCTTGGTTTTAGGTAGGGCTCATAATAGCTCAACTCCAACTTCTTTTGTTTAAACCATATCTCGCCAATGTTTGGTATACCAGTTGCTTTAGAAATTGATTCAGATGAGAGCTCAAAATCCACTCCTGCTAGGCTAACTCAGTGATTTTGTAAGCCAAGGACGAACAATCTAGTTAGGTCTGAGTGGATTTTGACTTGCTTGACCTTTTCACAAAAATGATAACACCCAACATCCTGAAAGCATGAAAGGATCATGGGAGAGGAAGTAATCTGAACTGTGTTTAAGGGTTCAAACCTATTTTCCCTTCCTCCCTTGTATTTTTTCTTGGTAGGTCTTTTACTTTCATCATTGCTGGTGTGAATCTCTGCTTCAGACATGGTGGTTGGTTTTTTATCACAGAAAGCTTTTTGAAAATTTTTTGAGGGCCTTTGGATCAAAAGGATGCAATGAGTGAAGTGAGGGAAAATTTGTGCAAATGAAGGGAAGATGAAACTCTCCAATAGTGCACTTCGTGTTTAGAGGTTTGTTTGATGTCACTCAGCCTCCTCTGGCACATATAACAATTTTCTCCTTCAAATCCTAACCAAAGGTATTTAAAACTGATTTTTATGCAGCCTAGGGTTTGGTTTAATTAAGCCTTTAAATATGAATTTTCTTAGGAAATTGAAAACTTGGGAGGCAAGAAAACAAATCACTAACCTTGTGTCTTGACTTTTACAGAGGCTTTGAAGGTGAAAAACCGAAATTTTGACTCCCTTTAGAAATTTTAGACAAACTCTATCTGTGCGTAACACTGGTGCGTAAGAGGCAGGAGATGGACCAGTCAGGCTTAAAGAGCATAGCGTCGATGCGTAACAAGCAGGAGACGGGCCAGTCAGGCTTCAGGTGCGTAACAGGTAGTTTGTAAACACTATGTTGTGCCTGTGTGTAACACCGACCCAGGTGCGTAGCACCGGGCCCTGGGTGCGTAGCGCAGTGTTAAATGACACTGCGGCCATCCCTCTTGTGCGTAGCACCGAGAGCCAGGTGCGTAGTGCTAGCCTCGGTGCGTAACGCCTGGAGATTTCTTCAGATTTTTCTCAAAAACCCTCAAAAACGCTTCCAACGACTCTCTCTTGTCTGCAAGGGTAAAGAAGTGCGAGAGAAGCTGAGGAGACTTTATATTTCTCTTTGAAAATGATTAGATGCCCCAAAACCTACTTTTATAAGGTTCCTTTTTCTTTGCTTTTTCTTACTGTGTTTTTGACTACTTTTGGTCATGTAGGTGGAAAATTTGATGAAAACATGGTTCTTTTTTCACTACTGGAGGCCTCTTAAGGTTCTCCTTATTTTGACAATCTTCCTGAAGACACTAAGCCCATGCCTCTCAGCCTATACTTTGGAAAAAGAACAGTTTTTAACTTTTAACCCCTACACACAACAAACTCATTATTGTTTCCATTTATCCTTTTGAATGATATTCTGTGTTGAAAACATTCTTTCCTTTGACCTTGAAACCATCTACTGTGATGAAGGAGGTTTCTTTGTCGCTATCTTGACCATTTTTTCCTATCTTCCCTAGCTTTTGAGTTTTTAGGGATACTTCAGAAAAACAAACAGTGTTGTCTTCTGAGTTGTCAAAAAGATACTTATCAAACTCACTATTTTATGCCTAAAGCCTTCAATGATCTTTTGAAGGGTTTTAGGTGTTCTTTGCCTTTGTAGCCTTAGAATTTCTCTATTAATTGGTTGAAACATTCATGAATCCTAATTCCCAACAAACACATACCTTGTTTCTTTCTTCTAGGTTGTGAATGGTCTTCTCATGATGACCCTCCCTTTTTACCTTATCTCATGGCTAATCTAACAACTTCTTGGTCCTTTTTGCAGCAATATAGGCAAAGGGCAGTTGTCCCTCTACTAATTTCATGCTTGAGGCCAAACAACCTTTTATTGATCTTTTTTATTTGAGGTACAGTGTTGCTTATGTGACACTGTCTTTCAGGACCTACATGGACCTTTTGATGGGCAACACCTCATAACAATCTCTTATGAGATCATGATATTCCTTGTAAACTTAAACCTGCTATATTATTACTATCAGCTATTAATGCCTTTATAAGTTTTTTAGGCCTCCTTCTTTGACTATGTTCTGTTGTTTGACCAGTTACAAAACATTTCTGCAGAAATGCTTGGACATGGTAAATTTCTCCTTTGTAGGCTTACTGATTGATCAAGAGGATATCTTTGGAGATATTTTGATGTTCTTTTGATAATGACAAGCTTCATCCTTGTGTTCTCTTGACTTCACCTTTGAATACTTATGGAAATAGTGCATTTAGAACCATGGTAGTGCATAACCTAGGTGACCCTATTTGACTTATGGTAATTCTCTTGGAATAGGTTTTTTTGACTGAAAACTTCAAACAGGGTTTGGATGAGAAGGCAGGGTTTTTGAAACTCTATTATGCACTACCATCCTAGACAACTAGAAAGCCTTGTTTTGATTCAAAGAGCTTTCAGACATGGAGTTTTGAGATCACCATTGCTTGAGCCATTTGGTGAGTAGGAGAAAAGTTTGGTTTACTTGGCGAAACAAGGTATGAAAATAGAGGGCTTAGGCAAACAAAGACATATATTTATAGGCAGAGGTGGAAAACATAGTGAGAGTGAGGGACATTGCTCCTGTCTGGGCGATAGATTGGCCATGCTTTGACAAGGAAATGGGATAAACAATAAATTTCTCTTTGAAGAGATTTCTAGAGCTAACATGATTCTTGAATTCTGTTTCTTAGAAATCTCGAACAAAGAATTTAGTCATCTAAACAGGTAAAAATGACTGATGACTAACACATGATAAGTGTAGAGTGACTACTGATCTTGGGCTGCAATAATATTGCCCTCAAGTGGCAAAATGAAGACTAGATCTCTAAAGATCTCCTCTCCAACGCTGTGAATCAAGCTAGCCCAAACCACTCCATATGTGATGGATAGGAAATCATCACCATATGGCATCTCATCAAACTCATGGCCCACCTCATAAAGAAGCAAGTGTTTGGCTGTGGTGGCCATATCTCCTCTCATGCTCCCATTAGAACGTGTAATGCAGAAAGTGTGGGAATCTGTGTTTCCTCTCCAATCAGGCTCTCCATAGTAGTAAGAACAACAACAGCAATTGGAATCATGATTAGCATCAAGATGAAGGAAATACTGAAGGTTTCATGTGGTGCAGGAAAGTACCAACAGTTTCCCATGTAGTTACAGCGTAGTTTTTCTAACTGCTACTTCAGAAAATTACATGGCAAGTGGTTTCTTGATACATGGCGGATTATGTATGTTATTTCATCTACTAATGAATGGTAAATGGTTGTGTACATCAAATGAACATACATGAAGTAATACAACACTTGCCCATGGCCATATAAGAGATGGTTGTCTCCATCATACATTATGGCCCAATGTTGATCATGGAGCTCAATGAAAAGCTTGCCCTCTCGTGGAGCAATGCACTGCATAGAAATGGTAAGAGTATGCAGATCACTAAATTAAGAACCAAGATCCTTACCATGTACTAGAAGTAAGATGATGATAGGATCCATGAACAAACTCTCCATAATGGTATGACATACTCTCATGAAGAGAAATGAATCATGTGTTGCATGAAGATCCTTCCTCATCTACTTGGAAATCCAAGCCAAGAAGAACATATCACAGTAATAGATGTCTCCACCCATTACTCCATCTTTCTCACCTCCTCCTTGTCCATCAAGTGCATCAAGAGTGAAGTGATCCTGGGGACACTCCATCCATAAGTCCATGCTCCAAGGTGACAGTGTTGTTGGCCTATGCAAATAGGCTCCTGCCCATACATAGCTCCATTCTTTGACATGTTCATTGTCAAAGACATCTTCCATAATGTTGTTACAAACAAGAAGCTCCTTCCAAAGTGGAAGTACTTCCAGATCATCTAAGGCTAAGGAGTAGCCCCTTTGTACCATGATAGTGCCATCTCCTACTCCTGCAACATCATGCAAAGTGTGAGAGCAAATCTGCCCTTGCTCTACCAAGAATATCCAAAGCAACAAAAGATTTTGTTGCCTCCCTATACCTCCATCATACAAATCATGTGGTGAAAACATGGTGATTGATATGAAGAATGTCATATCAACACAATGTGTCCATACTCCTTGCTACCCAATGATGCAAGCATCCTGCCATACATATTTCCCCCACATACCCTTAGAAAGAGGATGATGGCCAAACTCTTTCAAGAGTAGCCAACGCAGCCAAGCCTCCTGCTGCCCAGTATCATAGATTTGCAAGTAGCTTTCCAGCTTCTTGCTCATCATCCACATCCACTCAACCACTTGTGGATGATGGACCTCCTTCTGCAAATACTTGGTATCCTCCCATTGTAGGACACTAACCTTCTCAAATCTTTGAAGAACCTTGCACTTCCTGGAATGTTGAAGTGCACCTCCCATGGGATCTCTTGATGAGATCTCCTCCTCATGCATGGCCTTCCAAAACCAATGGGGTCTTGGATCTGCTGCAAGTAGAAGTCTCCCTTTGAGTTGTGGCATGCTCATTGAGAAAGTGTCATCTAGAGAGGAGAAAATGTTTCTCATCTCAAGATGTCTACCCTTTGTTATTTCTTCCTCCATGGCTTCTTGAATGAAGCCGACATTTGAATGCTCCCATGAGGAATGGGTCCTTCTTTCTTCACTGCTGCTCTTGGACAGCGCAGTGAAACTCTACTGCTCTTGATGGGCTTTGGAAACACCTTGTATGGCTGCAAGAGTTCCTTCTTCTACTATGTTGGCTCCCTCAACTGCTGATGTTGAAGGCTACTCCCCCAAGGTTGTGACAGCACTGATATAAGTCTCCTCAAGAGGTGGTGAGGGCTCCTCCCTCTCTGATTGTTCTTCATCAAATCTCTTGATCACCCTCTGAGTGAAATCTACAAAAGTAGATACTTTTGCATGACTTATGTGACTGAACCACCAAGTGCTTTCTTTGCCCTTCATGTGCAGCGCTACAATCTCTATTGCTTCTCTCTCTACCACTGGATGTAGTAGGAAAAATGCACTGAGTCTTCTTACCCAAGCCTTTGTTGTAGATGTCCCATCAAAAGTGGACAATAGAAACCTATTGCCCTTGATTTCTCCCTTGCTGCAGGGTCTCCTCTCTTCCTTCAGTTGAATGAACTGTGGGAAGGCTAGAGTCTCCTTGAAGGCTCTAGGTTGAGACTTGTACTCAACAAGGTATTCACTTAAAATCTGATGATCCAAGTGTCCTCCATGCTTCTTGTCTTCTTCTTTGTGAGAATAGGAAGTGCATGGTCCCTCCTCTTCTTGGAAACCCCTCTAAGAGTTCACGCATCTCCGCTTAACATCCTTGGAGAGGTTCTTTCGTTAGGGTCCTATAATAATAGGGTTCATAAAATTTTGAATTGACTTTGATAAAGTCCTGTAAATATGTACATACCTTGCTTTCTGCAAGTTGTTTTCCCATATTTTGAAAAAATGAAAAATAATAAAAAATCAAAAAGAGGGTAAAAGTCCTAAAAGAAATATCAAAGGACTCAAAAACATATAAACCCCAAAAGAAAAGAAATAAGACTTGAAAGTGAGCAAGTCCAAATGCCACTATACTTTTACTACAAATAATAATGATTATGTGCATAGTGTTAATAAATTCCATAATCCATGATCAGTTAAACAGTTTAATCTTAACTTTTCATGTTTTCAATTTCATGTTTTAGATAGAGAATAAAGATTTGTCAAACAATTTAAACTTGACAAATCAGTAGATAGATAGAGAATAATAAATAGCTCAACAGTTTAATCTGAGCCCTCGGATGAAATAAGGTAGATCTATATAGTTTTATGCTTTGAAAGAAATTTTTTTAAGGTTGCAAGCCTAAATGCACCTGCAAAATGAAGAAAAAATGTTAGAAATAAAGTTGGGTAGATAGAAAGAAGCGGAGCAATCATGTAAATAATACATCATTGGGAAAAATCACTAATTTCCCCTCCCCTATGAGTATTCAGTATTCTAAGCTATCAATCAAATAGGCTTAGAGCATTTCTCTGACTTTTGTTGGGACCAGACCTAAGGCTCTATGACTAGTTAGTTAAAAATATTGAGTTCTTATGTTAAATCCTCATTTATCATCATTTTCCCTTCATTCATACATTAAAACCCCTTTTTCCTAAGTAAGCACATATTCTTGCTTAGTAAAATTGTAACCCTAGAATAATTAACTTCATCCCTTCAAAAGCATTCATAAAAACCCACAAAATCACATTTATCCTAAGTATTAATGAAAGAAATATGAAGATGAGCAATGCTTGATTTTGTCCTATACTTAGAGATAATGTGCATTTTTTTCTACACTACCCTTTCATATTAACCTTTAACATATTTTATTAAATCCCTAAGAAATACCCTCCCTTATTTATTAATTTCATTATATCTAAATACCCCAAAAAAACCCACTATTATAAATTTTTGACCAAAGTCTATTATCCCATGTGCGTAAATGAAAAACCCAAAATATAAAGCCCTTTGGTCTAAAAGATTATCATTATTCTAATGTATCTTGCCCCTATAATTTTTTAAACTATCCAAACAGTTGAAAACTATATAAATACAATATATAAACCCACCCGCTTATGTTTTATTAAAAAACATTTAACAAATGTTTTAAATAAAAAAACGATTAAATCCACATATACCATCATTAGAACATATCATATGTGTTTTATATCATTTACTCCTTGGCCATATTATAAAGGTTTAAACCTATCATAAGCCCCCGCCACATATTAAACCATAGCCACTTATGTATAAAGCCCACTCCCATAGACATTTTATTAAAACCTTGTATTATATGTTTTAAAACTTTAACCCTCAGTTATATCATAAAGGTTTAAACACATTATAAACCCTTCCATTGCATTTGATCCACCCTGGTCCCATCATTACTTTTCAATACAATGCTCAAAACAAACCTGACCGTTCGCGTTCATTTCTCAAATCCAACGGTCAATATCTAATATCACATAGAACAGATGCACAACCGACCCAATGCAAAAGCCACGTGAAATGGGTGGTTTCCCGTTGACCCTTCCCCTCCATGTGGCCTTTTCTAATTGGATTGTGTGGGTTATGTTTAAAACCACTTAACACTGAAAACCCACATGGTAACCTCCAGTTTTCGTCCATTCAAAACTCCAAAACCACTCTCTCGCCTGATGCGACTTGCATTTAATGCCAAGGGTTAATACAAACGAAATGTTTTTTAAACCTTTGTATATGCATTTTTCATTCTTCTACCTTCTTTCGCTTAAAACCTATGCCTTCTGCACAGTTTCCCCGACCATAAAATTATGCAAAAGCCTCTGGTTGCCCTTTTAAATGCCCAGTACCTCTGAATTCACCAAAAGAAACCTGTAAAAACTGCTGAGGAGGCGCACCTGCTCCAGTTCAACTGCTGAAAGCCATGAATTCGACCAAAGACTAAAGAAACCCCTTCAAAGTTGATACCTGCATTCAAATAGGTATTCTTCTAATTTTTAAACCTGCAGTCAAATTTAAAAACCTTTTAAAAGAAAGAGACACATTCTAAAATTAAGAAATTGATTAAATCCAATTGCCCAAAAGTCCCAGAAACAAGCCAAACTATGGAAAATTTTTTCTAGAAACCCTAGTTGTCTGCTGCGCAGTATTTTCAAGGAAATTTATCCATTTTGCACAATTAATGATCAACTTCAAAGCTCTAGGAGGCCAGAAATCCTCTGCAGGTGCCCTAATCTTCTGTAAATCCTTTTTCAACAGAGTTTTAGCCCATTTTTTCAGTCAAAAAAATCAGAAAACCCCTGTTTTCTATTTTATACCAGTTTTAAAGCCTTAGAACTTATTTGAGAAACCTAATTGAGCATAAAATCCAAAAAGACATTCTATTTTGCTAAAATTTTCCCAATCAAGCCTTTGTTATAGTAAAATTGCCTCTGCAAACAGTTTAAACTTGCAGAAGCCAATAAAAATTCCTAAAAAACATAGTGTAAACAAGGCTGAAGGTTCTAAAACTCCTAAACCTACTCCTGCCATCACTCCAAATACAAAAATTGTAGTCAACCCATTACAAGCCCCAGTTGTTGATATTGAGTGTATTCCCCTAGCTGATATTGACTACAAAATAGCTGATCCTATAGTTCAATTCAATCTGTTAGATATCCACAACTGGTGTTTTGAAAAATATCTAGATGATCATGAAGAAGCTCATATTTGGGAATCCAATTTGCCCAAATATGTAGTCCCCCTGACTCACCCTTGTCAAGAAATTATCAGATTATGCCACCAGTACTACATTCCTGAACAAAGAGCTATTGTGAATGCAAATAAAGAGGTCCTATTTACCATTACTATAGAGTCAATAAACCAAATGTTGCAACCCCAAACAGACCCTCGAGAAGTACCTTTGTCTATTGAAGCCCTCACCAAACTATACATTGGCTTAGACTTTCCTAAAAGGTTTATGATTTTTCAGACTTTTATGCACCTGCATGTTGAATTCCCAAGTTAAACCCTCCATATTCAACTGAGAAGTTCCCTGAAGGTTCAAGGCATGTAATCTCCATGATTTACTTCATACTTGGGTATTTCAATGATGAGCATACTGATGAGTCTATCTTGGGATTTTTGTCCATATTTTCTACAGGTCAACCACCTTCAGTTATATTTGACTATGTTGGTTTCATTGCTGATAGTATTCACTATCAATTGACTAATTTACAACTGGAAGGAGTATTCAAATATACCTCCTATGTTTTCCACTTGTTTCTATTGTTCCAATCAAAGAGCTCTCCAATTTCACTTCAAAAGTTGTATATAGAAGGAAAACCTCTATCAATTATCTTTTGGACATCCATACTCAAGAAAAGAAGGCACAAAATTCAATTATTCAGAGTTTGCAGAGTTGTTTTTACATCCATTGATCACCATCTTGACAAAAACATAGCAACCTAGAATTAGTGAGGAAATGAAGAAAATATTATAGCTATCATAGCAGAGCAAAGTAGGTGATTGGTATTTATATGAGAAATTCACTAAAATCAGAGTTTTTGGTTCTAACTTGTTACCTTAAAAGTTACCTAAGCATCCATCAATGAGGATCTTTGCCTTAGAGTACATTAGGCAGATCCTAAATTCAGATTCAATTAATTTCATGGTAGCCAAAAATAAGACCCAATTCAAACTCAAAAATCAAATTGGGCCTTTCATATGTAATCATAGAGATGCAGAAAAGGAAGCAGCAAGTCAACTACTGTAATATAAATTAGAAGAAAGCTTCCCATGGAATTATGATCCACAAGGGATCTTAAGTAAACTAAGGGTAAACTGTAAATTGACACCCTTTATCCATGAATCAAAGCCTGAAATAGAGAAGTTTTCTAATCAAATTGAGTGGGTTGAAAACACTTTAACAGAGGCAGTTAACCAAAGGAATACTAGTCACACTTTGGAAATTTCCAAACAGCTAGAGACATCCACTAAGAGAATCATAGAAGAAGGAGATTATACTGCAGATACTACAACAGAAACAGAGTTTAAAATCTTTTACAACAAGAGGCCAAAACTGGATACAACAATTAAAGGTAAAGTAACAATAGATGTTGAAGAAACAGAGACCTTGAATACCAACATTGAACAACCAGAGACCAATGTAGCCACTGTAATGATCAGTGAGCCAAATCAGAATCAAGAACAATTGAATAATGAAGATGCACATATAATGGAAAGGAAACAAAGTATGGAGGCTTCTTCCTCACATTAAGCTCAGGAAAATGATTTAGATATTAAGGAAAAATACAAGCAAATAAAATTGAAGAATGAGGAAATCAAAAATGAAATATATTCTCAGTTTTTGAAGCAAAAGCCAGGTAATCAAAATAGATTCCTATCAACATTTGATTATTCAAGTAAAAAATTGATTATGTCAGTACTACAACCCATAGTATCAGTGCCAAAGACAGTTACTAACTACAAGAAAGTTGATATGGAAGTAGCTACAAACAAAATCCATGAATTGGATCAGATTTAGTTTCATAGGCAAACCTCAGAGATGCTCTATTCCATAGTCACAACAAAACCAATGATTCCCATAGTCATACCAGTCAACATTGCAGCAGTGCCTTCAAATTTAGGAGAAAATTTGGCACCCAAAGAGCCACTGGCCACTGTAGTGCTAGTGACTTCTTCAACAACTTCAGTAACTAAATCATCTACAACAGTGTTGCCACCTACAAATAAAAGCAGTCAACTAGTAAAAGCAATGGAAGAGATGTCCTTGAAGACCAATGAAATCAACAGATTGATAAAGATAATTGAAAATTTTGAGAATACAAACAAATCAACTCAGATAGATGGTAAAATACATGAGAAAAATGCCCACAGATTAAGTGAAGAGGTAAAGAAGCTCCAAAAAGAATTAACTCTCACGGATCAGATATCATATATTAAAAATTACATATGGAATAATGTAATTGAAGCCATCCATGATGTATGGCCTTCAATTCAGGTAATTTTTGAGCATAGTGAGTTATTATTGGCAGCCCAAGTAGAGATCCAAAAAACACAAGCTGATTTAGCTGATAAACGAGAACAGGTTGTAAAGTTAATCAATTTCCTTGACTACAAGAATAGACAGGAGTTGGAAGAGATAAAAATCAATGACATGACAACAACTATCCTATAAATTAGGAAAGTTACCACCAAAATAAATTTGATGAGGTAGCTTGAAGAGAAATGTGAAGGAATGAATACTGCTATAACCAGATTCATGGTTAAATTCACCAATTTAAGGCAAAAGGGACTTTCTAATATCATGGTTATTAATGATAAGTTAATGCCTCAAAATGATTATGACAAGAAGATAAGAGAACATGCCAAGGAGAAAGTGAACAAGCCAACAGGTCAAGGCATTCCCACAAGAAAAGTATTGCTAAAAAGTTTTGAAGATTTGTTTTATTTGTAGTATGAAATCAAGCATTTATTTGTCATCAAGCCCACATTTTCTAGGTACACTGAGGCTGATGAGAATTTTAGAAAAATCAATAATATTCAAATTCCTAAAAATGAGGATTGGCAGGCATTGATTAATTTGTTTTGACGAATGAAAGGCAAACAAATGAAGAAGAAAAAATATGTTTATTGTTTTCACTGTCAAAACAGATTTTACAACAGTAAAGCAGTTTCACTAAAGTTAAAGAATATCCGAAATGAAAGAGTATTAGTGAAGGCTAGTTAGATTATGAAAAATATCTAAAAGGCTAGCAAAGAGGACACATAAGTAGCCAACTACTTCTTATCTTAAAACAATTTCTATTTATTTTGAATAAAATAGGACAACTTGCTAATTTGTTGAGCAGTTGTCACTATTATTGTTGTAAGATATTTTATTTTCCTAAGTTAATTCCTAGAATTCATCTAGGATATTTTGTCAAACATTATGTATAAGTACTTCACTCTTTTGAAGTATTTTGGTGTGGAATAAAATTGCCGGAGATTACTATATATATTTTGTTGACTTGAAGGCTTTGGATTTCAATTTTGAGTAGTAGACTAGATCAACTATTTGGCATCGTACTTCAGGATTCCTGTGATAAGCTATTTGGAGTGAATTACTCTCTAAAACTTGTCATTGTTATCTTCTTTTGTTACATGCATACATTTGTGTTTTAATTCTAAATCTGAATGTATAAGTAGGAGTATTACTACATGACATGTTAATAGCACCCTGTTTTTAACTAGTTATCATTTCTTTATTTTCTTCTGATTTCTGGTGTAGGAAACCCTTAATTGCTCCCTCCCCCATTTGACCTCTATCTTCTACTTCCATTTTCTGGATTTAAGGATTCTTAAGTGCCCTTTATCTCGATCATACCATCTCAAAAACATATTTTCCAAGATCTCCTAGGGTTATCTATCTTTCCCTGTAGACATTTGACCTTTTAGGCCTTGATCCTAGTTATATTAGCTTGAATTAGACTCCATAGCCCAATGGACAAGTAGATTTACCTCTATCTCCCTCCAAGTTAAAATCTCCCACCAAATCCAACAAAACCAAACCAAAATTGCACTTTCATAGCTAGCCTAATATTCACAAATTAAAACAAAGTTAAACTTTAAAGGGATAGCCCTCTCTGAACCCTAGGAAAGCTAGATCCTAGAGTTTGAAGTAGGTTTGTGGTTACCTATAGTATTCTTTGACTAAAAAAAAATCCCACAACTTCAGAATTTACTGGAGTGATAACATTACTGGTGACCATACTGGGGAAAGAACCAGTCCTCAATCATAAAATTAGTCTTAAAGGAATCATTTAATTTATCCTTTTACTTTAAGATTGGTTTTATAGGTTGTGGGTATTGAAAAACTATAATTTTGGCTTCTAGGAAAGTCTATTATACCAGGTCTAACCCGGATCCTAAGCTTGTTGTTATAGTAGATGACCTAGACTGAATTGGTAAAAATAAAAATAAAAAATAAAACTTAGAGGCTGAGATCTCATTAATAAGAGTCAATTCATTACCAAGTGAATTAGTAAGTCTACAAGATATTGATTTTGATCTGAAATTTGAGCATTCATTATTTAAAATTAAATTTGAAAGTGATTTAAAAACTGTTGTTTTAGACCCTGCTTTTATTTCATTTTTGAATGCAAAACAGAAATCTATTGCAGTAAATTCTAAATCTAAGAAAGCTGAATATCAAGCCAAAGTTGAAGAAATTAATGTTACTATTCTAAGGGATATTGATGGAGATATTGAATTAGCTCATTCATTGACTTATGCAAACAGACCTCCAGTTTATCAATTACACACCACAATAATTCCAGCTAGAAATTCATCATCATTCATAAATTCTACTACCATATCATCTACAAATCCATTTATCCCTAAACTACCTCTACAACCTAGAGTATTATTTCCACCAATTACTTCATCCACTATATCCATTAGTTCACCTTTTGATTTCTTAAATAAAGCATCCTCATTTCCCAGCACTTCAAATACAATCTATAGTTCATCCACTATCATTTCCAGCACAGATCCAAGTAGTTCTACCTTACCTCCTACCCAAGCTAAGCTTCAAGCTATGGCTGCTAGATATGCTGCCCTTGTCCTACCAAAACAAATTCATGATATGCCACAAGAATATCAAAATAAAATACCATTTTTTGATGGCACTACTCAATATACTACTCAAAAACACATTGCTAAGATGACAGACTTATTTGAAATTTATGAAATTGATGATTCAGATGTTCAAATAAGACTATTTTCTCAAAATTTAACAGGAGCAGTTAAGAAATGGTTTAAAGATTTAGCTTCTGGTAGTGTAACTGATTTAGCTGTCTTTTTTACTTTTTTTTTTAAATAAATGGGAAAATAAGAAGAACCCCCTCCAAATTTTGTCTAAATTTGATTCTTTGAAAAGAGCTCCAAATGAGTCAGTCCAAGATTACCTTACCAAGTATAATAGTGCCTATAATTCTATCCTTGCAAATCTGAAACCTACTCCTTATTCAGTTCTGCTCAAATTCCCTAATGGATTTGACATAGATATGGCTTACTAATTAAGGGAAATAGATGTAGACACCTTAGAAAAAATGCAAACTGATGCAGTTAGTGTAGAAGTGAACATTCTAGCCAGAAAAGCAAGACTTAGAAATGAAAGAAGAGTGACTATTAAAGAAGAAAATGCTAATTTAGATACAAAAATAGATGTTATAGCTAAAAATTTAGAAATAGTGATTGATATACTAGATAACATAGAGAGAAGACCTTGGTGGGATAAACAACAACAGGTCAGAAATCCCAATTTTAGAAGAAACATAAATTCTAGAAAAGTAAAAGAAACATCCCCAGACCAAACAATTAGGCCACCATTCCAAGAGAACTATGCTGAAAGTTCTTAGAATAATAATGATGATGAGGATGTTACTATTAATATAATGGGAATAGATGAAAATAATACTATTTTCCTTACTCAAGAAGATCAAGAATTGTTTGAACTTCAACAACTTAAATTAGATTCTAGTGAATCCTTTGATTATAAGCAAGGTTATGAATATGAAATAAATGAAATACACAGCCAATATAACCTTAGAAACAAGAAAAACAATGAGTCTTCTACTAAGAAATCTTCACAAAATTAGAATAAAAAAACAGTAGAAGCTCCCAAAACAAAAGTTCTGCAAATTATCCCAAGGGAAAATAAGCAAAACTCAAATTCCTCCCAAAAACTTTCTAGTCCTAAGAAAGCATTGGGCCCTAAAATTGTTGATATTACTGACGAAGTTTCTCAAGCTGCAAAAGATTCAAAAAATCTACTACTACTAAAGCTTCTAATTCTATAAAAAAAGAAAATTTATATCCCAAAAAACCTTCTTCCGATCCTAAAAAAGTAGACCCAAAAGCTGTTACTTCAAAAACATTTGCTGAAAATTCTAAGTCAGAAAGAACATCTACTGCTTCACAAACAATCCTTGAAAAGAGAGTTAGAAGTATTAAAACACAAGAAACATGAACAGAGAATCCTAAAACAATTGAAAATGAAAAAAAAACTATAGAAAAGCAAGATAAACTAACACAAACTACTGTTACCAAAGAAGAAATGATTCAAATCAGTAAAACCCAACCTACATTCAACATACAATCAGAAATTGCAAAACTTAAAATACCAATTCCTTTGATTGAATTGGTAAAAAATGACTTGTATAAATCAACCATAACTAAAACATTAAATATGAATGATGGAGAAGACTCCATAAATCTAAATGATGATTAGCCAGAGTTGATTTTTGGCCCAGATTTAAATGGAAAACATGCAGATGGTGCAGTTCCTCCATTTTATATCAGTCTCACCATTCATGATCAAATATTACATAACACAATGCTAGATTCAGTAGCTTCCCATAATCTAATGCCCAAAGCGATCATGGAAACTCTCAATCTAGAAATTACAAGGCCATACAAAGATTTGTTTTCTTTTGATTCCAGTAAAGTTAAATGCTTAGGTTTAATCAAGGATTTATGTGTAACACTAGTTCAATACCCTGGTATGAGTATATTAATGGACATTATAGTAGTTGATATCCCACCAAAATATGGTATGCTACTTTCTCGCTCATGAGGAGAAAAGTTGCAGGGATCTCTACAATTGGATATGTCTTATGCTACTATATCAGTGTTTGGCCAACCTAAAAAGTTATATAGGGAAACATTAATGAAGTACATGGTCAGTAGTGCTGAAAGATCTGTAAATTACCCCATTTACTCTACACCAACTGACCTTGATTCTTTCATCCTTTGTAACTCTGAAACAAATGAAATCCAAACTGAACTAGTAGATAAAAAGAGAGCACCAAACATTGATAACATTTTTCATGAATCTCAATGGAATTTAGAGTTTGATGGTTCAGTGAATAATTTAGGAGCAGGAACAGGGGTCTGGATAACAAATATGGAGGCCAATCATTCTGAAGGTCATGCTTTCAGGCTAAATTCAAATGTACAAACAATATGGCCGAGTATGAAGCCCTCATCCTAGGACTCCAAATCATTAGGAACTCACGAGGAAAAATAATTTTAATCATGGGAGATTCAGATTTGATCATAAAACAAGTAAATGGAGTTTATTCTGTTTACAATCCTAGACTAAGAAGATATAGAGACATTGTCATAGATTTAACTGAGGATTTATTGGAATGAAAGTTTGTTGTTATACCTAGAAAGCAAAATATACAAGCTCATTGTCTTGCAACTTTTGCTAGTACATGAAATTTACCATTTCAACCTAATCACAGATATACTGCTGAAGTCAAACATAGGTCAATAATTCCAGATAATCTTAAGTATTGGCAAATTTTTTCTCAGGATGAACAGATTTACAAGTTTATGAACAATGAAGGAGAATTTCAGAATTGCATTATAGATACAGATTGTACAATAAATCATGATTTGGATTATGAAATAGATTTAAATGACTTAGATGTAAATAGAATAAAGTTTGATAAACCTACTAGATTTAGTCAAGCTGACATAGATAGCTTAGAGAAAGTAGAGAGAAAGTAGAGATTGAAGAAATTATTGAAGATGAATCAGACATATTGAATCTTAAGGATAATTTTTTACCTAAAGTTTTAACCCTCTTAGAGGATCTTTTTGACTCCAATGATGTAGCTAGAAAACCAAAAATGGAGCCAGTAAGATCTGACATAGAAGAATGTAATATTGGTACACAATCAAAACCAAAGATAATCAAACTGTCCAAAATTTTACCTCAACAAGAAAAGGATAAATATATTGAGTTTTTAAAGGAATATCAAGATGTGTTTGGTTGGAGTTATGAAGATTTAAAATCTTATGATACAAACATAATCCAACATAAAATTCCAATAAAAGAAGATAAAAATCCATTCAAACAAAAATTGAGAAGGATTAACCATGTCCTATTACCTTTGATTGAAAAAGAAGTTAAAAGAATGTATGATGCTCAGATCATTGCACCAATCAGATATTCTGATTGGGTTTCAAACCTAGTTCCTACAAGAAAGAAAACAGGAGAAATTAGATTGTGTGTTGACTTTAGAAATCTTAACAAAGTATCCTTAAAGGATAATTACCCTTTACCTAAAATGGACCGCATATTACAAAGGGTAGTAGGTTCTTCAAGGATTTCATTGCTAGATGGTTTTTCAGGATACAACCAGATCTTAGTCCAAAAAGAAGACCATGCTAAAACAACATTTACTACTCCTTGGGGCACTTTTATGTATGTAAAAGTGCCTTTTGGTCTAATGAATGTAGGATAAAACTTTCAAAGGGCTATGGACATAGCTTTTGCAAAGGAAATACATGAGTTCTTAGTAATTTACTTAGATGACATTATTGTGTTTTCCAAAATAGATAATGAACACTTGGATCATTTGAAACAAGTTTTTATTAAGTGTAGGAAATATGGCATCTCTTTAAATCCTAAAAAAATATATATTTGGATTAGAAGAAGGTAAGTTACTTGAACATATAATCTCAAAAGAAGGAATTAGAATAGATCATGCTAGGATAGAAGAAATTATGAACATCAACCCACCAAGAAACATCAAAGAATTACAAGCTTTTCTAGGTAAGATAAATTTTTAAAGAAGATTCATATCTAATTTAGCTGAGATAATTAGAGAATTGAATAACATGCTCAAAAAAGATTCAGTTCTTAGATGGACTGTTGAGGCTAAGAAGTCATTTAACTCTATCACACAAGCCTTAACCAAAACTCCAGTCCTAATAAGTCCTGATTTTAAGAAAGATTTCATGATTTTTTCATTTTCTTCAGAACACACCATTGCTGCAATTTTACTGTAGAAAAATGACCAAGGATTTGAACAATCCATATTTTTTTTCAATAAATCTCTTAGAGATGCCCCTTTTGAGTATAAAATTATGGAAAAACAAGCCCTAGCCTTGGTTAAGGCCATTAAAGACTTCAGAGTTTATATTCTCTACTCACACATTATTGCCTACGTCCCAAATTCTGTAGTTAAAGACATTCTTACTCAAGATGGTCCTGATGGAAGAAGAGGTAAGTGGATTGCCACTATCTTAGAATATAGCATAGAGATAAAACCCACCAAGCTCATTAAAGGTCAAGGATTAGCCAGACTTATGGCTGAATCTAACTGCAATGTGCTAGACATAAATTTTATTGCTCAAGTAGATGTTCAGGAAGAGATGGAGACTCCATCGATCAGTGAAGCCTTTTCACACTCACCTTGGTATACAGTTATCATATTTGTACTCCCAAACTTACAAGCTCCTCCTGGATTTTCAATAATCAAAGCTATATTTTTATAACTTAAAGAAGTAATATTTTGTATCTTAGATAATGCACTTTTTTGGAGAGATCATTGTGGGATTTTATTAAATTGTTTACTAAAGGAAGAAGTTGAAAAAATAGTTGAAGAATTTCATGCAAGTGACTGTGGAGGACACTTATACTGGAAAAATACTGCTGAAAAGATCCTGAGAGCTGGTTTTTACTGGCATACCTTGTTTTATGATGTCAAAAATATGTTACTTCATGTCATAAGTGCCAAATTTTCGAGGGTAAGAAGAAATTATTACTCCTCCCTTTAAAGCCAATTTCAACTGAAATTCCATTTCAACAATGGGTTTAGACTTCATTGGTGAAATTCACCCCCCCTTTGTAGAAATTTGCTGAATAATGATTAATTATCCACCGAGACTATCCTGGTCACATACTATTTGAACTTCATACACAACACATAATCTCTTCCACTCAGATCATCAAACATGCGGAAATAAAAATCAAGCGATAACACATCAAATCATCATACACATTAACACAATATGTATGGGGGAAGCTTATAGCTGAAAACCCCGCAGCTATTGTGTATATTATAATGGAGAAATCATGTAACAAACTCAGTACAATACTCCTCACAAGTACTCAGTACTTTCTCATATAGTTACTCACAATCTAGCTCAGTTTTGAACAGGTTACTGGTTCAAAACTCACCGCCAATTTCCTTGCCTCTATTGCGTGTTTCAATGCTATGGGATGGCCTCTTTATATAGATAAACCACTAGCCTGAACTGCGCAATCCTCATGGGCTTACTCCACCTATCTGTGTGTTGCAAATAGCAACAGTATAGTCACAACTGATAGCTAACTCCACCCTTTCATCTACCTCTTTCACCGGTCTCTACTGAAATGATCATGCATTGTAGTGAACTGATGTGTTCTTGAGTTGAATAATGAGTTACTAATTAATGAATTAAATAATATTTAATTCACTCCACTCATAACTAATTGACTAGCTAGTTAAACTAATCTCAATCAGTTCAACTAAAATAAACAGAACACAACTCCACTAGTTGTCTCATTAACTCCTCCAAACTTCTGTCACTGAAGTCCAACTGAAGTCAACCATGCATGATGCCATAAAACCCTTGGGAACCACGTGATTCCTCTGTCAGATGCATGAGCCACTTCTGTAGCTCGAACTGAAGTGCTCCAAGAGAGTAAACTGAAGTTTATAGTCTAAATATTATTAAGGGTAAATAATATTTGACTTCCCTGTTTTAAGGAGAGGCAGTCTAAAAATAGACTTCGGCCTCTTTGACCTCAAAAAATAGAGTCTCATATATTTTTACCAACATGACACATACTTCAATAATCTCAAACTGGAATCCCCGAACCATGCTCCATATGTCTAAAACTAGACATAGTCTAAAAATAGATTTTGCGCCAGAATTTGCCTGCGGGCCCACCTAGTGAAGGCGACTTCATTTCACTAAGCTCCATCATCTTGCTGCATTCTCAACACTCCCTCTCAGTAAGATATGGATTATCTGCAACCCCTATCCTGCCTCTGTGGAATTCGAACTTGCTCCTGGTGAGCGCCTTCATGTGATGCTCGCATCCCGATCCTCCGTGGGAACATTAGGAAAAGCATCATGATTCTCCGTCGAACACAATCTCTCGATATGATGATACCAACTGCGGAAGCCATGTCGTCCAATTCATCCTCCGTCTCGTACCATGAACCATATCCCGATGTGCTCGATATAGCGCAATACATGCTCGTCTCTCTCCAAAAGAGCTTGGTAGGCTTAACCATAGCTTGTGAAAGCTGGTTAACAGCATAGCATATATCGGTCGTGTATTGACCAAATACATAAGCGACCCCACCAACTGTCGATAGACAGTGGCATCCACTACCTCCACTGAAGTAGCATCCTCCTTCCTCCAACCACCAGGAAGAGGAGTGTCAACAGGCTTGCAGCCTTGCATGTTGAACCTCTCCAAAATCTCCTGGGCATACTTGCCCTGAGAAACAAACAGTCCTCCGCTGCGCTGCCAAATCTCCAATCCCAGGAAATAATGAAGGATGCCCAAGTCCTTCATCTCAAACTCGCGTGCAAGATCCTCCTTGCATGAAAGTATCAACTGCTCATCGCCAGTCAAAATCAGATCATCTACATACAGTACGATGATCAACAGCTTCCCCTCCACCACAATCTGGTACAGGTTAGGATCCGCCTCACTCTTGGAGAATCCAAGCCCAATGAAGTAGCTGTCTATCCGAGTGTACCAAGCACGAGGTGCTTGCTTCAGCCCGTACAGTGCTCTCTTGAGTCGGCACACATGCGACTCACTGCTGAATATCTCGAAACCTTCAGGCTGCTCTATGTACACCTCCTCCTCAATGACTCCGTTGAGGAACGCAGTTTTCACATCCATCTGATGAATGTGCCACCCCATCTGCGCTGAGAGAGCAAGGATCGTCCGTATGGAAGAGTACCTTGCGACAGGTGCAAAGGTCTCCTCATAGTTAATCCCCTCGATCTGTGAAAAGCCACGGGTGACAAATCTCACCTTGTACTTCTCCACACTCCCGTCAGCCGCCTGCTTCACCTTGTAGATCCATCGCGAACCCACCACTGATTTCCCCACCGGTCTTGGGACAATCTCCCATGCACTGTTCCTGATGATCGAATCATATTCTTCAATCATGGCATCAACCCATGCGGGTTCCTCCACAGCTTCCTCAAAAGAGGATGGCTCCGTCACAACACATTGAATCACAAGAGCCATGTATCCAGTGTACCGATCCAGTGACTGTCTCTGTCTGCGCTGTGCTGTAGGTGGTCCTACAACCTTCTCTGCATCCCGAGCTAGTCGCTCAGCTTCTGTAGTGCGCATGCGCCCTCTGATGGTTGGCGCTGCATGGGTGGTTTCTTCCACCTCCTGAACCTCCTCTTG